>KV441904.1:368948-398976 GCA_001650995.1 Gongronella sp. w5 | reverse complement strand
AGGGCAATAAAAAAAAAAAAAAAAAAATAGTGGGACATCCCCCCCCCGCCCAATTGGCCTCCCGCCACGCTTTTTTTTCTCCCAGTTTCCAAGGCGCACTGCGTAGAAATGGAAATGCATTTCCCACGCATGGCCCCTGACCCCCCACCCCGCCTCTTTGATTCCCCCTTTTTTTTTGTTTCGTGTTCCAACCTTGGTTTATTTGTTTCTTGCATCCCGCCCCGTTCTCCAATCCCAAAACCTTCATTTGCATAACTTTTTTTTTTTTTTTTACCCACCACCCTCCACCCCTAATTTTGCCCATGATTCGTGATTGCGCCATGGCTGCTCAATGAATAACCTGTATTCCCCTTTGTTTGATCAATAAAAATTAAAAAAAATCTTAACATATTTGTTTGATCAGGCGCAACGATGAAAATCGTGTGGGAGGCATTGGGGGCATTATGATAAAAAGCGGGGTTGTGCCTGTATTTGGGCAACACAAGAGATGTTTCTATTGTGCAGCATGCACGCGTCGTGTGCAGCCATTTCCCCCTCCTCTGGATCCAGCCCCATCGTGCGATTTCCCATAGATTGGCCCATGTTGTAGTGCGTCCGACGAGCGCAGCTCATCCAGCTTGCTATTTGTTTTATTCATTGAAGTGGGAACGAAAGAGAGAGAGGGGATGATGCAGGCAATTTTGCTTTTTTTTTTTTCTTCTTTTATTTGCGCTTGCGAATGGGTAAATTGGCGTCTTGCTGTTTGCCATTGGCATTGGAGGTCGTGGTTGAAGCAGGCGAGGACGAGGGGGAGGTCGCTGTCTTGGTGTCTTTTTGATGTTTTTGCACAAGTCTGGCGCGTCTGCACCAGCGTCGTCGACGTGTGAATGTCTGCATGCCGGGGACGCCACTGGGGTTTTGCCAAGCATTGTTGCTGTATTCCCAGCCATTCAGGTCGACGCGTGCGTCCAACTCACCGGTCATGTCGACCCACCAGTCGCCATCAGCCCATGTCCACGTCTTGATGGTCACTTGGCCGTCAGGACCCGACTCGCTAGCGGGCTCGGGCAATACAAATTGCGCCTTGGATGAGATGGGTGTCAGATGATTGTCCGTCCTGGAGAGAATAAAAAAAAAAGTAAGCGACTGCGACGCGACGCTCTTTTTTTTTCGTGCCATTTTTCTTACCAAGGAGCACGTTCGGTGCTGAGCATGTTGGTCGTCCAATTGGCACCGAGCCACCAGCGCTAAAGTGAAAAGAAGCAAGGGGGA
The DNA here is from genome assembly GCA_001650995.1 of Gongronella sp. w5. Classification (NCBI taxonomy): domain Eukaryota; kingdom Fungi; phylum Mucoromycota; class Mucoromycetes; order Mucorales; family Cunninghamellaceae; genus Gongronella; species Gongronella sp. w5. The sequence continues at coordinate 397,725 of KV441904.1, read as the reverse complement.
TGGATGGTGAGCAGCCCGTCGTGCCCATCTTTAATTCGATTTTTTTTTTCATTTTTCTCATCTTTTTCATTTTTTTTTTAAATATACCTGGTTCTCAAAGATCTCGAATTGGAACAGCATCTCGCTGCGCACGTGCGGGATGTCTGTTGCGCGGAGAGATTGGAGGGCGTTGTGGCGTTCGTCCTTTGCGCGGCGGCGGATGAAGCCGAACCAAGATTTGACGCGTGATTTGGCATTGGTGGGGTGTGTTTCGGATGGCATGAGAAAGTACGAGTAGCTTGAGATGACGGCAACACCATAAGACCAGAATGAAATGGCGGTGTATCGGACGAGGGCGTTTTTGACAAATACCCAAGCAATGACCTTGCTCCAAGGCGAGTCGGCAAGGATGGCGGCGGCTCCGATCAGGGCGAGTGCACCATTTGCACCGAGAACAAAGACGGTGATAATCCACAATGGCACGAGATAGAGCAATGCGGCTAAAACAGCAATGAGAATGTCCTGGCGCGAGCCATCGATCCAGGGCAATAATGAGCGATGCAAGGCGAGGATGCGGGCGACGTAATTGTTGATCTGGGTAATGTCTTGCAGGGTATCGTCGAGTGACAAGTAGTCGTTTGGTTGGATTTTACGCGCAATCAACTCCTCTTGCTCCATCTCATGCTGCTGCTGCCGCCGCTGAGCATTCCATCGGTCGTCCGTGTCGTCTTCGTCCGTGTCCTCATCATCGTCGCCCTCGCGCCGCATCTTTTCACGCATTAGCATACGCTGCTGCTCGAGACGCTGGCGACGCGTGCGTAAAATGCGAACACGCAGCCAATCGCGCTGCAATTTGAACAAGAACACCGCAGGGACACCAAGCGCAAGGCATTCCCACGTCCACAGGCACACACTCACCCAAAGCAGCAACGCAAGCAACGACTGGCGCGAATGAGTCCACTGTAGGATATCTGTCGCCACTCGCAGCCCGCGCAGCAGCGGGCCCATTTGCACAAGCAGCTTCAGCACAGGTGCCGGGATCTTTTCAAGGCTCGACAGGCTGTACGGCGACGCAAAGCTCGGTTGTACCTCGTTGGCCATATGAAAAAAAACACGAAAACGAAGAAAAAAAACGAGTGAACAAAGAAAATAAAAAAAGCAAGAGGAAAAAAAAAAAAGTAAAAAGCAAAATGATGAGACCCAGAAAATCGCACGTGAATTTGACTCTTTCAACCCAGAGTCAAATCAGATGGTCAGATTTTTTGTGCCAAAACGAGCTTTATTTTTTGGATTTTGATTGTCATGAAGGACGTGTTGATTACACGGATGCCGTGAGGTAGAAAAAAAATATACAATGGGAAGGTTGTGATGATGTGCATGAGAAAAAAGGGAAAGAAATGAAAGAAGAGGAGGGGGGATTGGTCGAGATCTATCGTCGTGCGGCGGCCTTCTTCTTTTGCTCAGGGAATTTCAACGGAACAACAAGCACAGCGCGCTTGGCTTTGCTCTTGGGATCGAGACCGGCCTTTACAATATCCTCTGCAACGGCGGGCTCGATGCGACAGCCCAGACTGCGCAAAATGTTGGTCACATGGCTGGCCTTGAGCGACAGATCGCTGCCAAGCACATCAGGGAACGCCTTGTAATCCTGCAACATGAGGCACAGCACCATCATGTAGCAGAGAATCTTGTCGCCCATCTGAGGCGTGCGCCTGTCATGCCCAACAAAAAAAAAAAAAAGACAAAAAATGAGCCATTTGCCCAATTTTTTCAATTTTTTTTTTTTTTTTGCTTTCACTTACACATTGTCGACAGTGTAGCGGTTGGTGAGGCCTTCGAGGAGGACAGCAGGGGGGTACTTGAGGGCCTTTGAGAGGCGCTCCATGTCATTGAGGTCGTGTGGACGCACTTTGCTACGATAGGCCATGAGGTACGAGACATAGACGAGGAGGCGTGCGAGATGACGATCCTTCTTGCCCGAGGCTGTGATGAGCGGGTACAGCTTGTTGTTGACAAACTTGGAGTAGCCAAAGGGCAACCATTGTTGCATTTCTTCCATGGAAGTGACCTTGAACAGGTCCTTGATAGGAATGGCATTGAGTTCGTCGGCCGTGACAATGCTGTCGAGGTCGTAGGCGGCGTCAAGGGTCGTCGCATCCAAATTATACTTGGGAATCGGCATGTTGGCTGCAATTTCCTTGGAAAGCGTCGCAGCAGACGGCAAATTGGCCACGCTGCGCTCCACAGACGCAACAGCCTCGGCCACCTGCTCCTCCATCTTACCCACATCCACCGCATTGCGCTCGTTGTTGCGCAATTCTGATTTGACGCGACGCGAACCAAACGACAGACCGAGCGCCTGGCGCTGCGCCAACTTGGTCTTGGTAGCCGCCTTGTGATCACTGTCCGCTGCCTTGACGAGGCGGCGCATCGCCACGACGCGTGCTGGCGTCACCTGCACCTCGTTCTTGGACTTGCTGTACACGCCAACATAGTACCTTTTTTTTAAAAAAAAGAAGAAGTGTCAAAAACGTTAAAAAAGCGCGTCAGTCGCGGTTTGCTTGGCTCCGCGGTGGCTCAAAAAGAAACCTTACGTGCAATTGAGGTTGCGAGGGCCTTGGGCACCAAAGTTGGCGCCTTGGAACACAACCTTGTCGGCCTCGGCGACCAAAACTCGCTCGTTGGCCTTTTCCACACTGGTATCGTAATTGCGCTTATACGGCGTGAACGCAATATCGCGTGCAGGTGTGATACCGGGGAACGTGGCTACCAAAACGCAAAAAAAAAGAGCGAGACGATCAGATCAAACTTGCAATTTTGATCTTTTTTTCACTATATTCTTACCCAAAACAGGCGCCTCAGTGGAAACAGGTACCTTGGCAAGCTTGATCTTGGTCAGTTTTTGCTCCTTGTCGGTGGAGGCAGACTCGTCGTGTTTCCTTTTGCCCATTGGTATCGATCAAGAAAGAAAAAAAAAAAAAAAAGCGAAAAGAAGGTTAAAAAAAGAGCGGGACAAAGATTTTTTTTTTCCAGATGAGCAAAAGGCTTGGAGTTTTTTTTCGTTGAGCGGAGTTTCCAATTGCCCTGGCCCGGCTCCATGCCGACAAAACCGAGGGTGTAATAAAAAGGGGGCGGTCGTGTGCGAAACACCTTTTTTCTTTTCTTTTCTATCTTTTTCTCTCCCTCTTCTCTTGTGGTATCAATGAGGTTGCCGCTGGAATTGGTGTACGAGATCCTTATTCACGTGCCTCTTTCACAGTACGTAGTGCTGTATGAGGTGCTACCCGAGGACGTGGTGCACCGCGCTATCCAACAAAAGCTAGGCCGTCAAGCAGGCGGGTCACCACTCTTGCAGCTTGTCTCAACCAACGTGCACGAGCTAGCGGCGCCTTGTCGCACCCCTTTCACCAAGCACAATGAGTCAGCATTGCCATTGTATTATGAGCGCGTCGATTTGGCGCGTAGCGTCGTGTGCTTGCAACCCGGGTCACTCGCCTTTTTTGAAGTCAAAGATTATTACGTGTCGCATGGGAAACTGGTCGTCCGACACAGCCCTGCACACCACAGGAGCATTGCGTCGCTCTGGGACATTCGTTGTCGTTTTCTTTCATCAAAAAAATCGTCCTCGACAACTTTTGAAATGACCATTCATCACCCAAATACCACCAACGGCACGCCGACCATTGCGCTCGACGCCACTTGCTCAATTGACCCCGATTCATGCCGCTTACCCCCACGACGCATCATTGCTTCGCCATGGCACGCCTCTGCCAATTGCGGCTACTTTTTTGTCAACAATCTCACCATTCATCTACCCGATTTTCTGGCCCTTTTTACATGATTTCATGATGACCAAGCAGATTCCTCCTTTTTTTTTTTTCATCACCCATTCCAGCCGTACGATACCATAACGTCCCTTGCCAATAAAGCATGCCCTATACGACTCTATCTCTTTTTTTTTTTTTATTGTTTTTATTTTTTTTCATGGGTAGCATGGTTTCATTCCTTTCGCCAATGGGCTTGGCATACGGCTATCGCATGCTACGTTTCGTAAAAAGAGCTGCGGGCACTTTTGGTGGGGTAGAAATCGGCCAATCAGCGGTGTGGAGCTCTTCAATTCCTTTTTTTTTCAGGTCGCGCTTCGCGCTTGCCTTTCTTTTTCTTTTTTCTTCTTCCCCTCTTTTTTTTTTCCCTCTTACTTGAATATGCTGCCGTCCGAGTTTCAGCAGGTCACGACGCAATTGGACGACCAAGGCACGCAATACACGGTGCCTGCGCCCAGAGCGTCACATATTCTCAAGTGTTTACACAACATGACGATCAAAGCGACCATGCACGACTTGGAGCACCCAACAAGCAACCGCGTTTTGCTCATGTACGAGGCTCTGTTGGATTTGCTGGCTCCATGGCTCGCCAACAAAATAAAGCGCCCAGATGGCTATTTGCACACCGCATGGTCTGGCCACCCGGTTAGATTTGAATACCTTGTCAACTCTATCAGACTTTCTCACACCGCGTTTTTATAGGAATTGGGCAATGATTTCGCCTACATGATGAGCATCCACCTTCAAATGCAAGCCAATTCTCCTTTCTTGCCTCGCGCCGCAACGCTAACACATTTTTTTTTGCTTTTGTTTAGGCAAATTCTGACGCGTTTGATCGGATACAATGATTTTCAGCTACAGGATGTGTCCGCGCCCACGTCTGCGCGCTTGCTCGAGATCCTCAATAAGATCACACACTATGTTTGCTATAGTGAAGAGAGGTGGAAGGAGTTTGAGCCCTTTGCAAAGGAGGCTGTAAGTTGACAGATCATCCTATCCTCGTCAATGGCTGACACATTCTTTATTTTTGCAGGAGGAGTATGTGCTGGAGGCGCAAAAAGTGACGTTGGACGCGCAAAGCGCCCAAGCGGAGATTGCCAAGCATGAGTAAGTGGTTTAGAGACGTCGCAGGGGGGGGGGAACAGCCAACGGCTCATTTTTTTTTTGTGCCATTGCAGGCAAATGATCAAAGATCAGGAGCCCGAGGTTCGAAAGCTTGAACAATGGTGCGAAAACGAACTCGTTCATTTGGATCGTCTGCGCGCATCGGCAGAAACGTACCATTTTCAGTCCAAGGAGAAGAAATCAGAGCGTAAGGCCATGCACAGCCAATTGGTAAGTCATAGGCGCACTTAAATACGCGCCAAAAAATGAGAAAACGTGCATGGATGCTTATTTTGTCCTTTTTTTCAAGGCGGAAATCCATCGCAATGTCACTGCCCTGATGGATGAAGTCAAACTGCTCAACACGCGCGTCAACTATGATCATGATCAAGTCCAAGCAGTAAGAAATCACGCGACGCGCTGCGATTTCTTGCCCATTCATATTTTCTTTTATTTCTTGTTTTTTTTTTCAGCGAATGCTCGAGTTGAAACAATTGATTCGGAATCGCCAGGACGCCGTTGACAAGCTCGTGGAGACGAACAAGCTTGCCGACCGCACCGCTGCCAAGCTCAATGAGATCGACCGCCTTCTTGTCACATGCATCAAATCGGCGCAGGTCCTTGTGCAGACAATGGTTTCCGTCGAGCAGCAACAAACGAGCATTGAGGAGTTAGATACCAAGATTGAAGACGGTGCCACAAAGATAAAGGAGGCAGAGTCGCGCACCAATGTATGGACAATGAGAGAAAAAAAAAGTCCAACAATGGAACGTGTCTGACGCGTCATTTCTACTTGTAGGCTCTCCGACGCCAAATTGCGCACACTGAGAGCAAGACTCAGAAGATCAGCGCACAGCTGCGCCTAAAAAAGGAGACACTCGGCATCCATCTTGATCAAAAGCAAGAAGAGCTTGAGCAGGCCAACGCTGCTGCGGCCGCCAATCGTCTCGAACTGAACAAATCTAAAGAAGTCGTCAACAAGCTGCAGCGGAGCATCGACACACTCAAGCACGATCTGGAAAAGGACGTCAATCGCATCAATGACCTCATCAAGCGCGCCATGCTCGCAGCAGAGCGCGCTTTCACTGTTCCCCGCCTCCCCATGTAGTTTCTCATTGCCATTTCTCCTTCCTTCATTCTTTTATTCCCTGTTGCCTCGTGGCCATCACCTGCTTCTCTTTACAGACCCATAAACTTCTCCTCGCATCATGATATCCATTATTTTCAAAGAAAAAGGCGCCTAAACGGAGCAAAATTGAGAATCGTTCGTTTTTGTTCATTGTTCATTGGCCCCATGTCACACCAGCAGGCTAGAGCTCATCATTGCGGGTGATTTTGATGCTTGCGGAAGGGTGCTCCGATGTCTCCATGGAAATGTAAATAAGAAAGGTTCAATAGAACAGCTCCTTTTGCCATTGTGCACCAATTCCTTTCGAGAAGAATCCCAAATGCAACGTGACAGAATACGGCACAACTAATGTTTCATTTTGACGCATAAATCCGCGCGCCAAGAACCTCCCAATGTTCAGCAATAAGGTCGTTGGACCAAAATAACCACTTTTTGCTGTTAAAACACATGCACTAATGTAAATTGGCAATTGATGGTACGTTTGGTGCACAAAGATTGGGACCACCTGTGATACAAATTTGAAAGCTTTCAAGTAGTAAAAATGCGGTCAAATCGCGCTTTGTAAAAAAGGGACTTCTGAGAATGGCATTTACGCAGGGCGAATTTGGAAACCTATAATTTTTTGACACAGTCGTGTTCTTAGGATAACGCACATGAATCCACTCAGTTTCGTCCTGGGTGCGCGTCACACTGGCAAGCAATCGCTGACAGTCGCTATTTTCTCAGAATATCAAGTTTCTTAGCAATCCCTGTATCGGATCAGCCTCGAAACGTGGTCGGCTGCGCTCAGCATTTCTTTCAAACACTGACCAAAATTTGAGCACCATCGAATCAAGGACTCAAGAGTTACATGCAAAAACATGAATCTATCCAAAAATGCAAAAATATCCGGATTGAGTTGATAAATCCGTGAAATACTTTTGGGATACTTTATACTGGGCTATGAGCAACCGGTGGACACCAGTTTCAAGTCATTGGAGGCATTCATTCAAAAGTTAGCCTTGAACTGTCATATTTTATATTTTTGCCATTTTCTCACGAACTAACATATTAAAGCGCGTCAAAACAAGCGTCAATCTGTTGACACACATGCACTGCATCTCTGTGATAAGTTTCACAGACAGATGGCGGTTATTTCACGAGTCAAAAGCGATCTAACAAAATGCGCCTTTTTGCAATTTTCTCAAGATTGGCAAGGTAGATTTTTAAACTAAATGGAATCTGAATTCACCTCTACCTGATGATACACTGTGCAAAGTTTCAAGCGATTTAAAAATGAAAAATGACGATTTTCGTTTTTTGCAGATTTTGTCCAACTTTTATAATACAATTGCGAAACTGATTAATGGAGGCCAAAGAAGACGCGATTGCGCGTCTTTTCGTTTAAAATAGAATTGATCTAGTGCCGTTATTTAATGTTTTACAAGCGTTTGAAAAATCGGCATGTCGCCAAACAAAGGCAAATCATCCATCGACTCTGAAATTCAAACCAGATGCGTGTCTGTCCGTTGATACATATCTTCGTGCTCAAATTTTGCGGGATATGGTCAAGTGGATGGCGAGAAAATTGAGATTTGGATTTTGCTGTATTTATATCAATTGGTTGCCAGGTGCGGGCGCTACAAGGACAAAACCAACTTGTTTAGATAGCCAATAAAACGGTACATATTTTCAATGAAAAAGGAATCAACATTATTAGACAGATTCGCAAGTATTTCGCGTTTTTTTTTTCTCACAGGCAAATTAGCGCGTCAAGCGCAGGCCCGTGCCCAGCCAATTTTAATTGAAAGTGAATGAATATCAAAGCAGTGGTATATGAAGTAATCGTCGCTTCACTCTAAAGGTTATAAATTGGATTGCTGGCGGGCCGATATCTAGAGCAATAATCGATTGGCCCTTAAGAAAATGCAGTAAACACAAAAAAACGAGAAATACTTGCGAATCTGTCTAATAATGTTGATTCCTTTTTCATTGAAAATATGTACCGTTTTATTGGCTATCTAAACAAGTTGGTTTTGTCCTTGTAGCGCCCGCACCTGGCAACCAATTGATATAAATACAGCAAAATCCAAATCTCAATTTTCTCGCCATCCACTTGACCATATCCCGCAAAATTTGAGCACGAAGATATGTATCAACGGACAGACACGCATCTGGTTTGAATTTCAGAGTCGATGGATGATTTGCCTTTGTTTGGCGACATGCCGATTTTTCAAACGCTTGTAAAACATTAAATAACGGCACTAGATCAATTCTATTTTAAACGAAAAGACGCGCAATCGCGTCTTCTTTGGCCTCCATTAATCAGTTTCGCAATTGTATTATAAAAGTTGGACAAAATCTGCAAAAAACGAAAATCGTCATTTTTCATTTTTAAATCGCTTGAAACTTTGCACAGTGTATCATCAGGTAGAGGTGAATTCAGATTCCATTTAGTTTAAAAATCTACCTTGCCAATCTTGAGAAAATTGCAAAAAGGCGCATTTTGTTAGATCGCTTTTGACTCGTGAAATAACCGCCATCTGTCTGTGAAACTTATCACAGAGATGCAGTGCATGTGTGTCAACAGATTGACGCTTGTTTTGACGCGCTTTAATATGTTAGTTCGTGAGAAAATGGCAAAAATATAAAATATGACAGTTCAAGGCTAACTTTTGAATGAATGCCTCCAATGACTTGAAACTGGTGTCCACCGGTTGCTCATAGCCCAGTATAAAGTATCCCAAAAGTATTTCACGGATTTATCAACTCAATCCGGATATTTTTGCATTTTTGGATAGATTCATGTTTTTGCATGTAACTCTTGAGTCCTTGATTCGATGGTGCTCAAATTTTGGTCAGTGTTTGAAAGAAATGCTGAGCGCAGCCGACCACGTTTCGAGGCTGATCCGATACAGGGATTGCTAAGAAACTTGATATTCTGAGAAAATAGCGACTGTCAGCGATTGCTTGCCAGTGTGACGCGCACCCAGGACGAAACTGAGTGGATTCATGTGCGTTATCCTAAGAACACGACTGTGTCAAAAAATTATAGGTTTCCAAATTCGCCCTGCGTAAATGCCATTCTCAGAAGTCCCTTTTTTACAAAGCGCGATTTGACCGCATTTTTACTACTTGAAAGCTTTCAAATTTGTATCACAGGTGGTCCCAATCTTTGTGCACCAAACGTACCATCAATTGCCAATTTACATTAGTGCATGTGTTTTAACAGCAAAAAGTAATTTTTTGGCATGACGGTCATATAAAACTGAGCGCAGGAGGTCCAGAGCGCCCGACTTGAAGCACCCAAAATGTAGCCATCTTCGCGTTACGTCCAGTCGACTCGCACCAGGGAAACATTGTTCAATTAAAATGAAGTTTTAATCACAAAACATAAAAAGGCTAGAACTTAAAAGTATGTAACAAAGCGACCACGTGCAATACGAGGATCATTTTGAGCCAGCACGTACTCGACATAGCTAGCAGGCATCTTTTCCATAACAGCGGGCAAGAATCGCATGCCGACATCAAGCCATTGTTGTCTGCCGACCACTTGCGTGGGATTTGAGAGCTGAACCACGCCGTCATCATGGGCGACCGAGATGATCAGACCCTGGTGGCCTGGGACAAATTCTTCGATGGACATGAGCACACCCAGCGTGCTGTAACTACCACCAAGTTTGATGATCTTGGGGTCATGGCCAGCCAATGCCTGCTCGATCACGTCGGCGCTGTCCCAGAACTTTTCAATGATAAAGACAGGAATGCCGCGGCCATCACCAATCGTAAACACCTTCTTGCGCTCCGCTTCTTCGGCATCTTCAATGGCAGCAGCGGCAACAATCAATTCATTGCCATATTCGTTGTAGTAATCATCCGAACGGCCAGGATTTTGGTCAATGTAGTCCAACAGCTGTTCAATTTGGTGATTACGGCAGGGGATTTGGCGGTAAGCGGTGGGCTCCATGAGCACAACCTCCACGGATCGGTCGTAGCGCACAAAGTAAGGGAATTGATAATTGTTGAATTGCAACCATTCGCGCAAATCCTCATTGTAGACGCTTCCAAACGTTGGGACCTTGTCGATCGCTGTTGCAGGGCGCTTGAGATTGGCAACGATATCCTTCATCGGCTGCTCGTCAAACATGCTTGTATAGATAAACGCGACGCCGTTGATGCCACCTTCCATCTTGGGCGCGGCGAGCTTGTTGATCTCGAATTCCAGGTCGTTTAGGCTCGATTCGCCATACTTCTTGACCAATTCGTACGCCTCGCCGACAGTGTCAAGCTTGCAAGGCTGCTCATCACCATTTTCATTGATGAAAATCAATTCATTGTCATACACGAGAAGGAAATGCGAGTCGTGGCGCTGGTACGACTCCCATCCGCCCTCGACCATGAAGCGCACGTGCTGGAGAGGGCTGCACTTGGGCTCCAAATAGACCGTGTTGGACGGAAGTTGCGACTTGACCTTGGCCAAATCGTCAGCATGGAATGAATCGACCACAATCACAGCCAAACCAGATGGAGCAGGATCCTTGGGGCCCTCAACCAGGTCCCAGCGGTCGCGGCCCCAATACAACATCTTGGTCTTGCAGCTGCTGCACACCTTGTCGTGGCGAGACTTGGTTTGCGTGCAGCCAAAGGTGGGGCACGTGCAATTGGGACAATAGTCTGTGCCTTCAATAGCAGCTTGCTCCATACACGAGGCACATTGACATTCTTGACAAGCCTTTTTGCCAAACGAAGGATTTCTGCAGCGGACACACAGGCTGCGACCCGTGGCATCACGGAGTGGTCCAGGTTGTTTCAGCGACAATTCGGCAAGTTGAAGAGCCGTGAGCTCAACAGGATCAGCTGGAGCTTGGACAGGCTCGGGAGCGTACGATTGATGCATTTCACGCGTCTGTTGCTGCTGATATTGCTGTGGTTGCTGCTGATAATGCTGCTGAGGCTGCTGCTGGTAATGATGAGGTTGTTGCTGATATTGCTGGGGCTGCTGTTGATATTGCTGGGGCTGCTGTTGATAATGGTGCGATTGCTGCTGGTAATGCTGCTGTTGCTGCGCCATTGGAGGAGGAGGAGGGGGAGCGGCAGCCTTCTTCATCTTGTCCAGACAGCTGGGGCAATAATCTTGATTGGCATACTTGGCTTGGAAGCACTTGCTGCAGCCGTGGGTGGAGCAATATTTGGAATTGGTCATCTTGGGCTCCTTTTCACAATTGACGCAAGCACATCCACCACACATGATCCGACCAAAAGACGAGGAATGACAAATATAGCAAATGGACGCTCCCGACGCGTCGCGCATGGGCACGCTGGGTTTGCCAGTCGATTGAGCAGGGTAGGGGGCAGGGGCAGCAGCTGGAGGATCATGACATTGAGTGAGTTGGGGCCATTCTCGCATTTTTTTATTTTTATTTTTTCGCTTTACCTGGTGGAGGTGGAGCATAGCCGTGGTTGGGCTGCTGGTAATAATTCTGACCGGAAGGAGCATAGCCAGTTGATTGCTGGTTTTGCTGGCCATTCAAATTGATGTCCACACCGGTGGCCTTCTTGACGCCATCTTTGATTGCTTGAAAAGTCTGACCTTTGGCGGCCGCCAATGCCTTGTCCTTGAATGAGTCAAACATTTTGAGAAAGAGTGATGCTTCAGTGGTTCTTTTTTCTTTGTGTTTGGGACCATTATATATTAGCTGACGGAGTTTCCAAAGTTTAAATATGTTCACGTCAAGCAAAAAGCGTGAAACTCAGCCCCATTCCACCGTGTTTTTTGGTTCACTCGCGCGTCTTTGCCCCGGGATATGCATGGTCAACGAATTCTGCATCCATTGCCATGATATGAATTGCCATTGCCACACCGCCAGGACGATGCAGTTAATGTTTTAAAGCCATGCCCCGAGAAACATCACTTTTGCGCGCTTTTGCCTACAATATGGCACGCGCGTCAAAAGAAACCAGCCTCGCTTTGCATTTTTTAATGGCCTATCATACCCCTAGTAATTTACCTTTGTGCACAAAATGCAACGAGAATTTGCGGCTGTGCAGAACCTAGAGAGCTGAGCAACTTGCTCTAGAATATTTTCTGCACCTGGGCGTTCCTTGAATTTCCAATTGACATGCTAACAGAAACATGTGGGTTCACACCCCTTCTGGTTCATTGTGGCGCGGTTAGAGAGACCAGGATCGCCCTTCGGGACTCACAAACGTGCAAAATTTGCTCAATGGCCCACGTTTATCTCCACGGATGCCCCTCCCCGTCCCCTTCCCCAGTAAGAGAGGACGGGCAAAACCAGCTCAATTGTGTGTAACCTGATGTGGTCAAACACGAATGGAATTCCAAGTGCTGTCAAATGCGACAAAAAAAAAAAAAAAAAAAGATAAAAGGAACAAAATGGCAAGAGGCGCATTTTTTTATTGATCAAGCGGCACTGGGCACGCAATTAAAAGGGGAGAAGGGATGTGGAAAGGGAGCGAGTCGCTTAGTACTCCTCCATGCCCTCCTCAAGCTCGCTGTCGCCCAAGCTGTCGGAGCCGACCTCCTCGTAATCCTTCTCGAGGGCAGCCAAATCCTCACGGGCCTCGGAGAATTCACCTTCCTCCATACCCTCACCGACGTACCAGTGGACAAAGGCACGCTTGGCGTACATCAAGTCGAACTTGTGGTCAAGACGGGCCCAGGCCTCGGCAATGGCCGTGGTGTTGGACAACATGCAGAGAGCACGGTTGACTTGAGCCAAGTCAGCACCAGGGACAGTGGTGGGGGGCTTGCAGTTGATACCAACCTATGGAAAGAAGACCGGTGAGCCCATTGAACGCGTGACGCGACATGTTTTTTCTGCTTTTTTTGTTTTCTTTTTTTTGTTTTTTTTCATTTTTTTGCCATGTACCTTGAAGCCAGTGGGGCACCAGTCGACGAATTGGATGGTGCGCTTGGTCTTGATGTTGGCAATGGCCGAGTTGGTGTCCTTGGGGACGACGTCACCACGGTACAACAAGCAGCAAGACATGTACTTGCCCTGGCGGGGGTCGCACTTGACCATCTGGTTGTTGGGCTCGAAGCAGGACGAGGTGATCTCAGCAACGGACAATTGCTCGTGGTAGGCCTTGGCAGCCGAGATGATGGGAGCATAGGTGACCAAGGGGAAGTGGATACGGGGATAAGGCACCAAGTTGGTCTGGAACTCGTTCAAGTCGACATTGAGCGAGCCATCGAAGCGGAGGGACGCGGTGATGGACGACACGACCTGGGCAATGAGGCGGTTGAGGTTGGAGTACGTGGGGCGCTCAATGTCCAAGTTGCGGCGGCAAATGTCGTAAATGGCCTCATTGTCGACCATGAACGACACATCCGAGTGTTCCAAGGTGGTGTGGGTGGTCAGGATCGAGTTGTAGGGCTCAACAACCGACGTGGACACCTGGGGAGCGGGGTAAATGGAGAATTCCAGCTTGGACTTCTTGCCATAGTCGACAGACAGGCGCTCCATGAGCAAGGCACCGAAACCAGAGCCAGTGCCACCACCGAACGAGTGGAAGACCAAGAAACCTTGGAGACCCGTGCAGTTGTCGGCCAACTTGCGCACGCGGTCCAACACCGAGTCGACCAATTCCTTGCCAACAGTGTAATGGCCACGAGCATAGTTGTTGGCGGCATCCTCCTTGCCGGTGATCAATTGCTCTGCGAGATCAGCGCGTGAAACGCGTCTCTTGGATGAGGACGGCAAGGCTGGCAAGAAAAAAAAAAAAAAAAAAAAAAGGAAAAAAGGGCAAAAAAAGGGCAAAAAGGGCAAAAAGGGCAAAAATGGAGGCTTACCAGGATGGAAGAGCTGGCGATAGGCACCAGTGCGGACCTCGTCGACGACGGTGGGCTCCAAGTCGACAAAGACAGTGCGGGGGACGTGCTTGCCAGAGCCGGTCTCGCTGAAAAAGGTGTCAAACGAGTGATCGGTGTTCTCCGAGGGGTTCTGGAGGCGACCATCAGGCTGGATGCCGTGCTCCAAGCAGTAGAGCTCCCAGCAGGCGTTACCAATCTGGACACCGGCTTGACCAACGTGGATAGAAATGACTTCTCTCATATTTTAGATAACAAAGGGGGGGGATAAAGCGTACAAGACCTGTGGTTAGGGTAGGCGAGACGTTCAAAGGATGAAAAAGAAAAACAAAAAAAAAAAAGGGGCGCCGCCCTTTTGGACGGGGGTCCTTTTTTTTTTTATAGGCGCGTGCCGCGTCTGCCCCTTTTCAACCTCAGCTGCACCCTCATTGGCCCCAACAAAATTGCAACACAGAGAACAACACGCACTTTGTTTGCCTTTTCGGCAGCAGCTCCATGTCGTGCGACCATGCTCAAAAAAGCTCGCTCACGCCCTGGCGTTGCCATCATGCTGCAACCCTTTTTTTCCCCTTCGTCATCAATGCCAATGGCATCACACGACGCCGACAGGGCATATCTCGCTTTTTCTCCTTTTTTTTTTCCTTTGATCCTGCACCTGCACGTCCAACCTCCTTGTCCTGATTTTTTCTCCCTGGTACAAACATGGCTGACACACGAAATTTCCCCAAAAAAAAAAAAAAAAAAAAAAAAGAGGAGGAATGGCACAATTGCACACGACGAAGCCGGCCTTATCATCTGACGCGTGACACGCGATGCGCGACGCGTCGGCGGCTTCTCGTAATCACCGAGTGACCGCAATGAAAGAAGCTAAATTGATGGAAAGCAGCATTCCATTGATTTATTCGTCAATATTGAAGTCAAAGGTGTGATTGCGCGGCATGTCGAGATAAAACTTGCAGCTCTTGACGGACCCGCAAGTGGTGACAGTGATCAAGCACCTACGCAGGCAGCCCTTGGCGATTTCAATCGGCTGTAGAATACGGTCATCTTCAACATCAGGGTCCCACTCTCCATCTGTCCAGTCGTCTCGGCCCGCCAGGAGACCAATCAAAAAGTTAAACAGTGTTTCCGTGTCTGTGGCAGAAAGCTCCTTGTACCAATCGTCGGGCTCGCCCAAGGCACGGCGGACATAGACTCGCGCTGGCGCTCCCACAGCAAGTGATAAATCTTGCAACACAATGTGCACTCGAGGCATCTCAAGATTCCATGCGGCCTGTGTGTCCATGCACGCATACTCCAAGTTCTCCAATGGCAGCGACCACCAAACGACACACCCATCGTCCGCCCATTCATCGTCCTCCCATTCATCCTGCAGCAGGCTTGTCAGAGGCGCCACCCACTTATTTGTACGATCTGGGGAACCAAAGGGACGATATTCATGATTGCAGAACAATGACAGGCGCTGAACGGATGGACATTTTTGAAGAAATTGTTCCAATCCCGCAGATGTTACGCCGGTGCAGTCGGCAAGATGGAGACAATTCAAGCTGGGAAGGCCAATGTTGCCATCGAATCCATCAAGTCGAAAATAACACAAAAAAAGACCTTTCAGAGCCGGCATGCACTTGGCGATTGACGACATTGAGATGGGCGTGGTGTATTTGTAGCTGAGGCCTTGGAGGTTCAGTCTTGTCACCATGCTTGGCTGCATTTTCGATAACAGCATTTGAACGTGGTGGTCATACATCTCAAGAATCAAGTACCGAAGCTCGGGAAGCACGAAGAGGTGCGACAAGGGAAGCAGGTCCAAATTTTCGGCATTGGATCGCACGTTAGGATAAAAAGTGCATTCAAATTCGACAAGGCGGCTGAGGTACGGCAGCAGAGCAGAAAGTTCGTTGAGCGAGCGTTCGGTTGCGAAATATTCCAAGTTTTCCACAAACAAAGGTGACACTGTGCCAGATTCAAGCAAATCGATCAAATTTTGCTGTTTTTCTCCAGATTGGACAACGACCGTCATTTTTTGGCAAAGCATCCAGGTTGCTGCGCCGCAAACAGCGCGGCAAGTCGATCGAACTTGGACGAGGTCGCTCACGCGCAGGTAAGCAAAGATGGAACGCAGTATTTCATTGGGAAGACGATCCATTTTGACAAAAAGAAATCGCGAGTGTGTGGAAGAGAGAGGGAAAGAGGGAAAGAGGGAAAGAAGGACTACGAGAAAAAACAAAGAGAAATGGAATGAAAAAGGGGTGGCAAGCGGAGTCGGTGTTTGAAGCACTCTTCTCAGCATGAATGAGACCATCCTAGGCGAGTCAATTGATCAATGACCATCATTTTCCATTGCCGTGCGCCATGGTCACGACTGATGTCATTTCACACGGTGAAAATTTGCTGAGAAAGCCAACTTTGGTGATCTGGAGGTTGGCAAAAGTTCCTTTTGCCATTTTTTCTTCCTTGCGCGGCCGCAGCTCTCTGCATTTCATGAATCTATTATTTGATATCTTCTCTTTCGAATGAGCCTATTTTTGGGAGATTGTGATCAATGGATCGCGAGCAATCGCCATTTTCGAAAATTGCGAATTTTCCAAGGGGTGCAGTCGATGATTTCAAAACAGCAAAAATCAAGCCCTTAGATCGCCACGCTATTCAACTACATGGTTGTGTCACACCATTAACCGATACAGATGCAATAATGGTTTCCGCGTAAAACGCAATTTGCCTCTTTTTTTCGCCTCAAGACCAAGTCGACGAAAATTGGCCACAGAGCCGCCAAACAAAGACCATCAGAAAGAACACGATCTGTTGCGTATTTGGATGTGGATGATCACTGCAAAAACAATTTCAGGCAGAATTGATAAGAGCAGGTCGTTTGCGGGGAAACTTTGACGCGTGAAAAACCGCGTCAGACGTCGAGATGCACGCGTCTCATCCTCATCAAATTCATGCACATGGGATCTTTCTTGCTAGTGGATGCGCCGGCGCGGCTCTATGGACGCGTTTTTCCAGTGCATTTCGCGCTTGAAATTTAATCTAAAATCACGAATTGCTCGTCAACCAACAGGTCAACCCCATTCATTTTTGGTGTTTTCCGTGGTTTCTCTATGCGGTGTCTCTAGTGTGGAAGTTTGGTGGAAATCTGGAGACCCGTTTTTTCAATTTTGGTTTTGGGTGCTCGCCACGACTAAAATTTGATTTGCTCGTGGCGTGCCACAACACCTTTTGACACCTTGCAAGTTGGATGCCACTCGAGGTTTCTCGCCCGCCATTTCACGTTTCAATGTATTTTGGAGCGTCATCATGACTTGTTTGGACAATTTTAGTATCTCTTCTGCTAAAATGGGCCATCTGGCGTGTTTCTCCTAGAATACTCGTGCAAATGGTCTCAAATTCGAAGCAGATGACGTTGGAGGCATAAGCTCCATCAGCGCCAAGTTTCGTATGTTTCGAATCTCCCGCCCGCACCATTTTCAAAATTCGATTTTTTTTTTTTTTACGAAGCACGATTTGACGCGCTTCTACACTCCAACCGATCGTCATATTTAAGACCACAGGTGGCCCCAATCTATGTGTTCCATACGCGCCCCAAATCAGCAATGTTTTCTAGGCACCATGAGCACCTTGATTATAAGGCTAAGCATTTTAGATAATTTGTCCAGGCGCTTGTAGATTATGGCTAGTCAATTCCTCTCCATTTTTAGTACACGTTTGTTGAACGTGCAAGTCAATCCATGCAAAATTTCAGTTCGATCCATTTGATGGATGCTAGATATTTCAACTTTTTTCTGCAAACTTGTGTTGCATTTTTCTAGTTCGCCTCTGAGGAGCAGAAATGGGTTGCCAAGCATGACATGAGTGTCGTGATCCATGCACTGCCGTTGCGACCATACTCAAAAGGGCTCATTCACACGCCCTGGCACTGCCATTGTGCTGCAACCCTCTTCCCCACTCGTCACCAATGCTAATGGCATCACACGACGTCAAATCGGCATATCTCGCCTTTTTTCCCTTTTTTTTTTTTCCATTGATCCTTCAGCTGCACGTCCAACCTCTTGTCTTGATTTTTTCTCCCTGGTGCAAGTAAGGCTGACATGCGAATTTTCCTCTCAAAAATGAAAAAAGGGGGACGTATAGCTTAATTGCGCGCGACCAAACCGGACTTATCAGCTGATGCGTGACGCGCGACGCGTCGACGACTTCTCGTAATCATCGGGTGATCGCAATGAAAGAAGCTAAATTGATGCATAGCAACACCTTGATTGGTTTATTCGTCAAAGGCGAGAGCATAGGTGTATTCGGGCGGCATGTTGGGAAGAAATTCGCAGCTCATGATTGATTTGCAAGTGGTGACGGTGATCAAGCGCCGTCGCAGGCATTTCATGGCGGTTTCAATTGGCTGGGTGATGATGCCATTGCCTGGCCAATCGCCTCGACCGGCTCGGAGTCCAATCAAAACGAAAAGCAATCTTTGCACGTCTGTTGAGGACAGCTCCACGTACTGGATGAACTGGTCATCGGGACCCTCCAAGGCGGGACGGACATACACTCGCGCTGCTGCACCAAGAGCAAGTGATGAATCTTGTAGCACAATGTGCAATCGAGGCTGCAGGAGCGTCCGATCGTCTTGTATATCCATGCATGCATACTCCAAGTTCTTCAACGGCAGCGACCACCAAATGAACCGCCCATCGCTCGCCATCTCATGCTGTAGCACGCGTTTTAGAGGCATCACCCACGTGTTCAAAGTGTCTGGCTCCTCAAAGGGACGATACGCATTGTCACAGAACAATGTCAATCGCTTGACGAGCGGGCAAAGGCGAAGAAAATGTTCTAAACCTGTAGATGTGCAGCCTTCGCAATGGTTAAGAAGAAGACAATTCAAATGCGGAAGACCAGTGCACCCATCCCATTCACCAAGTCGAAAATCATTTAACCAGAGGCCTTGAAGCGCCGGCATCTTCTTGGCAATCATTGACAGTGAGACTTCTGGGCGATTTTGGTGTTGGTTTACGAGTTCCAGCATGGTCACCATGCTTGGCTCCATTGTCGCAAGGACCAATGGAAAACGATGACCACTCATTTCTAGAACCATGAATCCGAAGTACCGGCAGCGAAAAGAGGCGTGTCAAAGAATTCAGGTCCAAATCGTCGTCATTGGAATAAAAAGAGATTTTACGAAGGCGTTCGAGATACGGCAGCAAAGCAGAAAGTTCGTTGTCACTGTCGACACGCGAATCATGCTCCAAATTTCCCACAAAAAAAGGTGACATTGTGGGAGTTTCAAGCAAATCGATCAAATTTTGCTGTTTTTCTCCAGATCGGGCAACGACCGTCATTTTTTGGCAAAGCATCCAGGTCGCTGCGCCGCAAACAGCGCGGCAAGTCGATCGTACTTGGACGAGGTCGCTCACGCGCAGGTAGGCAAAGATGGAACGCAGGATTTCATTGGGAAGACGATCCATTGGGACAACAAAAATAGAGTGAGATAGAAAGAGATAAAGAGGAAAAGAGAGAAAGAGGGGCTGCAAAAAAGACAAAGAGAAATGGAAAGGAAACAAAGGGGTGGTGAGCGAAGTCGGCGTTTCAAGTGCATTGCTTTGCATGAATAAAACGATCCCAAGCGCCCCAGCCCCCAGGCACCTATCAGTGAGTCAATTGATCAATAATCGTCTACAATTGCCCCCTTTCCATTGCCGTACACCAAGGACACAATTGATGTCAGTTCGCACAGAGGCAATGTGCTGAGAGAGCCAATTTTGGTGAACTGGAGTTTGGTAAGTGTTTTTTTTTCCTTGCGTGACCGTAGCTCACTGCTGCACGCGGCAAATCTCAAGCCGTTATTGAGCACCTCCTCGAAATTCATATTTGATGCATTTCTATGAAGTATGTTTTGAGAAAATGGAAAAAAAAGTCGGAAAATAATCAATTTATACCTTTTTTTTGCATTTTACGCACCCTTCCTGGTATTCAACCCATTTGCCAGAAGGTGTATTGGATAGACCTCATCTGGAGCAACAATTTTGTCGCTCACATCTCAGCTGTCGCGATGTTTTGGGGAGAATCATGCAAAAATCAAATATTGACCGTATTAAGCTCCCGAATCAAAATGAAAATTATGTCTCCAGAATTGCATCAAATTCACACACAAGATGCATCGCTCGGAGAAGCCACGAAAAAAGCCAAAAAAGAGAATGATTCGTATGTTGGTTGACGAGCAATGAGCGATTTTATATTATAGTTAAAGTGATAATAGCACGGGAAAAAGCGTCCATTGAGCCGTCTTGACGCTTCTACTAGAAAGAGACACTCGAGTTGCATGGATTGAGCAGGAATTGGCGCGCGTACAGTAGCTCGACGAATGACGCGGTTCTTCAAGCGTCGAAAAATGTCTATGATTTTAAAACCGTGTCAAAAGCCAAAAAAACTTTTTTCATAGATCATTGGAGTCTACACACACTTCACGTTGTAGTCTTTGTGTTGATAAAATTTTCGTGGCGCTGCAACCAACCCTCGTTAAGATGAAAATTTATGATACAGCTTTTTGCGTAAAACGCGAAAACTAGTCAATGGATCCCTCATTTTTATGTCATGTTTATTGGTGAAAAGGAGTGCCATACAATGCGATTGAATATCATGGTAATTTGAGAAGATTTTAAAAATTTTCGACTGCACCCCTTGGAATATGATATACGCCTTTTTTCGAAAATCGTGATCGCACGTCATCCAGTGGCCGCAGGGACCTAATAGTGGGCTCATTCAAACGAGAAATGCTGTGATTCTCTCATGCAGTAAGTGGATTCCTTTTATTTTGCAATTTTTTTGTTAATTAATTAAACGACCAAAAAATGATAAAAAACAATTGTATCGCGATGTTATTGGCCACCGCCTGCTTAAGCGATCCTTTCCATATTGCACAGCAAGCGACTTGCAGACACTCAACACACATCGGCCAAGTTTGACAAGTAGCGCATCAAATTGATGCCGGATCTTGACTGTTAAAGCCCGTGCGACTCCATTGATAGGATTTTTTTGCTTTGTGTTGGTCGCAGAGACACCGGCGAATTCGCGATGCATGGAAGCATATGGCCGGTTGATTTCAATTGTTCAGGGCTCTTTGTACTTGTCTTGCGTTACTTTTTTTTTTTGTTCTCAGTGCAAATCAATTTAACAAAATCTCAGCATCCACATAATCAATCGTCTTGAAATTTCGTTCGCATTGCTTTGCGTTCGCAAAGAATGCTTACCAACATTTTGAGAGGACTGAGTCATTGCAATCTACAAGTGCAAGGATAAATCATCTAAAATACTTGTCCGTACAATCAGCATGCTTGTAATGCATAGGAAACATTGCTGATTTTGGGGGCGTTTGGAGCACACAAATTGAGACCATCCGTGGTGTGAATTCCACGCCTGTTGTATTGTAACAACGCGGTCAAATCGCGCTTTGTAAAAAAAGACATTTTGTGAATGCCATTTTAGCAGGAGGTTTTTGGAAACCAGTGAAACGTTGGCATTCCCATGTACATCAGCATTGTGATATCTGAATCCATTTGGTTTTGTCTCAGAGATGCATCCCAATGGCGATTTTACCTTGTGCAATGAGGTTTTTGGCTAAAATTTTCTTTTTCTCGAAATTAATACTATTTGAATAGCTTGAAACTTTGTCATTTGCACCTGACCGAAATACAGTTCATTTTCGTTGCCTGCAGCAAAGCACCCAAATGCATCAAACACAAGATGATCCAAAAAGTGCAAAATAACTCCAAACATTTTAGTATTGCGCGTCTTATAGTATTAATTGTTCCGTTTAAAAACAAATGCATTGCGTGCTATGCATTGCGAACGACAACTTTGTCGCTAGTAGGTGAGCGCTCCAATGTTATGTAAGGGCCTAATAATGCCTCTGAAAAGCAAAATATTTGTGTTGCACATTTCGTTGGTTCCCTCTATCCAATCTGCTCAAAATAATTACATCGCTTAGGGGCCGCTGTAATGCATCATTCAACGTTTTAGAGTGGCAGCGCTACGATGCTTGGGGAAAATATCTGAAAGAAGGGACGGATTTTTGAGTAAAATGACTTTTGCGGAACTTTGTTCAAGACGACCCTCTCAATAACATAATAGTTTGCGAACCGTATCATGAGCTGTACTTTTGCTACCTGCGTCAATTCTGAGAAAGAAAGGCAAGCGGCAGAAAATCCCATATTTCCAAAAAAGCAACGTCTCTCTTATGTAACTTTTTTAAACGCATTGCAGCGCTTTACGTTTTTTTGTTACGTTGAGCAGCAAATCGCGTGCTGCTTCTAAGCTCTGGTTTTAAGGATGTAGCTAGTGGAAATCTAACGAAAAATGCAAAATGATCGTTTTAATCTTCTAGGTATATATATGAACCTCTCGCAATGTTATAGCTACCAGCTAAAAGCCGTAAAATTGTCTATTCCGATGTATTCTGTTAGCTGGCCAAGCTTTTGGGGAAGACTAATTACTACAGAGGCACGCCAAGCAAAAATAGCTACAATAATTTTGTTTTTTGTTGTGCAACTTGTGTTTAATGAATTGGGATGCCCTGATGTATGCAACAAAGGTGAAATTGAGGTGCTTCTCGTGCAGTGTACAAAGTTTCATTCTAAAAAAAATAACAGGATTGTCAAGAAAAATTAATTTCCTTCCCAAAATCAGCAATGTCAGCAATTGCTCGCCCATGGGGCACCCCTCTACGATCAAACCGATTGGTCTACAAGCAACGATGATGGTGCACATGGGCATGCTAAAATTTGTAGGTTTCCAGAATCCCCCGCTAAAATGTCATTCTCAGAAATCGCTATTTAGAAAGCGCGATTTGACCGCGTTTTTTACAATACGACAGGCGCGAAATTCGCACCACGGGTGGTCTCAATCCGTGTGCACCAAACGTGCCCCAAATTAGCAATGTTTCTTAGGTATTATGAGCATCTTGATTATATGGCCAAGCAGTTTAGATGATTCATCCATGCGCTTGAGGATTGTGACTGGTCAATTCCTCTCAATTTTTTTTAGTACGCAGTCGTCGAGCGCGCAAGTCAATTCATACAAAATTCCAGAGCGATCCGTTCGGTGGATGCTGAGATTTCTACATTTCCCTGCAAACTTGTGTTGCATCTAGTCTTTTTCCCCCTCTGGGTTGCAGAAATGTGTTGCCAAGCATGGCACGAGAGTCGCGATCGTCATGTTGGACGAAAATGGCGCGTGCAATCTCGCACAGGGCCCGTCTTTTTTGCAAAGCCGACGCTCGGTGATCCAAAATTGACGTCATCACGTGATATCGCTGCCGTTGGCATCCTTTTGGCATACTTTTTTTGTGCCACCCACCCTGCATTCTCGCTCAATGCTTATCAGGACACGCTCATTTTTTTTGAATGGATGAACAGGGAGTGATTTTTTTTATTGCAGGTCTAAAAATATGGGGGGAATGGGCCAACTCAAGCAATTGCTTTATTTGTTGACGGCCTCAAAGTACTCCTTGGAGGCACCGACGCTGGGCTTGATGGTCTTGTCCTCAGCCGAGTTCCAGCCAGAGGGGCAGACCTCACTACAAAAGCGAAAAAGACAAAAAAGTGTCAATTCCAAGCCAAATGGTGCCATGCCGACGGTGGCCACGAGGCCATGATTGTCGCATGCTTTCTTTTTTTTTTTTTTTTGTGTCACCACTTACCCGTGCTCATCGGTGAACTTGAAAGCCTTGACGAGGCGGATGATCTCATCGACGTTGCGGCCAACGGGCAAGTCGTTGATGGTGATTTGACGGACGATGCCCTCGGGGGAGATGATGAAGAGACCACTGGTAAAAGAAAATAAAAACAAGGAGGTCAGCTTTCAAATTTGGCACGCTCCGCGCCGAACAACACATTGGGCGCCACTTTTTCCCCTTCCGCCCCACATTTTTGTTTGTTTTGATTTTTTTTTTTTTGTGGTCCTTACCGGAGAGTGATGCCCTCGTCCTCGATCAAGACACCATAGTCACGGGCGATCTTCTTGGTCTTGTCAGCAACAATGGGGTAGGCGATCTCGCCAATGCCACCTAGTGAAAAGGGAAGAGAAAAAAAAAAAAAGATAAGGGGATCGTGTTTATGAAAGCTTATCGCGCGTTTTTTTGTCCTGGGAAACATGGGGAGAGGGACGCGTCCCTCTTTTGTGACCCATTGGGGGCTCCAATTTGCTCTTACCTTGCTTGCGGGGCTGCTGGGTCCAGGCCAAGTGGGAGAACTCGCTGTCGCACGAGGCGCCAATGACGACAGTGTCAAGAGCCTCGAACTCCTTGATGCGGTCCGAGAAGGCGATGATCTCAGTGGGGCACACAAAGGTGAAGTCCATGGGGTACCAGAAGAAGACGACGTACTTGCCCTTGTAGTCGGACAAGGAGATCTCCTTGAAGTCACCATCGACGACGGCAGTGGCAGTGAATTCGGGGGCGGGCTTTTGGACTTGAGCAACCATTTTGTGTGTATATAAAATTTAAGAAGAAGAAAAAAATCGGGTGATGACCTGTTTTTTTTCTGTCTTTTATAGCTTGGGTCGTCGGGGCGCTAAGAAACGCCTATATTCAGCGGATGATTGGCTCACAATGGGTTTCCATCGAGTTCCAACGCCAGAGGCGGAGAATGCAATGCTTAGTCAAACACGTCGCTGGCCAATCGCGTGTTGCGAGAGGCTTCCATGCAAAGCCAATCATACCTTTTTTAATAATCAAGCCCTGGCCTATCCTCTGTGGACTTTTTTTGGCAGCGAAGATGGTTATCGTGCTATCGTTGGATGATCAAGGAGTCTCATTACAGGCGCTACAAAAGGAAAAAAGAAGAAAAACGGCAATGTGACGGGTTTTGCTGACGCGTCGTAGGATTTTCGAAGAAACAACAAAACATGGTTCCCAGCCCTGTCATTCAAATGGCCACCCCTTTCTTTGCATGACAAAAATTTGTACCTTTTTAAGGTTCAGCAGGGGTGGGAAAAAAGAAAGACCTTAAAAAAAGGGAAAAAGTGACGGTGGTCGCCGCGTCCTGTGTTTGTGGGCCATTGAGCACTAGAGAGCAGGCACACACACGCGCACACACGCGTCCATCCCGGGACCACATCGGTATCTAAGAGGAATTGCCCATGGATGGCGTATTTACATGTTGTCAAGTTCGTTTTGCCATGGCCAATCGCCATTGCCCCACGTCATCAATAGGTTTCGGGACCAGACTCATTTTGGACGCGCCTTTGCCACTCGACGAGCCGCAGCAAGGGCTCTGCTACGCGTTCATTTTCCCAAAATCTCCTATTTTCTTTCATTGTCACTTTTTTTATTATTGTTTCCAAGGCGCCACGGGCAGCGCATGGCTGCCTTGGACGTCCAAGAGCTGGAGATCAGGAAGTGAGGTATAAAGGTCAGTCAATTGCTGCTTTGTCAGTGCGTCCAGCAAGTTGTAGGCGAAATACAACTTTTGAAAGTGCGCGTTGTGCTCGGACAAGAGATATTCCAAGGTGGTGGCTGTCAACAGGTTGCTGCTCAGATTGAGGTGCGTGGGGATGAATGTCAGGGCGCCCATCAATTGCCGGATGTCCTCATCGCCTGCAATAACAACAATAAAAAAAGAGGAAAATGAGCCATTGCTCGCTTCATCACATCCCTGAGCTGCCCCTCAAGTCCTTACGGAGCAAATTGGCCGACAAATCAAGTTCGGTGATCACGTCGGGCACGAGATTCAGCCACTCGATGATAGTATCCAATTGTTCATGGCAGAGGCCTGCGTCAAAAAAGAGCCAAATACGATGAACACAAGTGACTAATAAGGTTTTTCGTTGCATTGGAGCCTTACCCGATCCACGCAATGAGATCTTGGACGAGGTTGCCTGGCCCTTGAGTATTTCTTGGATCAGCGGCGACGGTTTTTCGTTGCGTCTCGCGCAAACGTTGTTGTAAAGATCGATCAAAGGCTTTTCCACCAAGCCTGGACGCGTCAAAAAAAAAAAGAAATAAAGAAAAAGAATAAGAAACATGACGAAGAAAGGTCAACGGACGCGCGCATAGCATGCTTACCATTGACCACGGCTTCCAAATGGTATGTGCGTCTGCCAGCGAGGTCCAACAACTTGGTCAACACGTCGTCCATGTCCAGCGGGTGGTCTTGCAAATAGAATTGAGTGATCTTGGGCTGTAAAAAAAGGATTAGATGCATTGCATTTCGCCATAGATCCCTTTTTCTTTTGTATTTTACCTGGATGCCATGCTGTTCCCAGCACAGCGAGGCAACACGACACGCAAGCCAGTCCATCGTCTCCATGGTATCTTCACATATGACGCCAATTTGCACCTCCTTGCGCTTCAATGGCACATTGACAATCATCGACTGCAAAAAAAGCGAAAAAAAAAAATGAGAAAAGTGGAAAACATTACTCATTTTGGGCATACCATTGTCGTCTTGACCTGTGCAAGATCAAACAATGGCTTTGACAGCTTGAGGAGCGGTGGAGACGCGGGTCCTAGGCTTTCGGATTGACTGAATTGATCGTATGCCATCTACAAAACAAAAAAAAAAACACGCGTCAATGTGCGTGATTTTTTTCATTTTTTTTCGTTTCTCATTTTTTACCTCAACGTCATCGGTGGTGTCCAAGATGTGATCGAGGTGTTGGTCCCATTGTGCGGCTTTTTCGGGCTGGTTGTAATATGCGTAAATGTCGCGATTCCTCTCGACGGCGGCAGAGATGTATTCAACGGCTTTTTCTTTGTCTGTGCAATATTGCTTGGCGTCATTGATGATCTGGCGATTGAGCTTGATGGTGTCGTCGAGGGACAAGTCGCGCAAGTGCCAATGTAGATTGGCTTTCAGCTCCAAAAGGCGTAAATGGAGGGTGCCCATGGAAAGCAACAGGGGCTCGGACTTGTTTTTTGAGTCGAATTGCATGAGTCCAAGCTGGACGGTGTGCAAGGCGGAGGCAAGCATGTCTGCCTCGGTTTGGGCCTCGCCAAGGGCCAGACATGCCATGGCCATTGGCCGTCCGGTGACATTTCGTTCCGATAGCTCCTCGAGCTCGCTTCGCCGGTCGCGTACGGCAGCCACGCGATTGACAGCAAGCTCCACGAGCTCTTTGCGCTCGTCACCATCCTCATCCAGGCTCTGGGTGGCCATCCCTTGCTCATCATCTCCAACTAATTTGCGCATTTCGCGAACAAGGACCATGCACGATTTGTAATCGCTGATTTCCAAGCACGTGCGCATCAGATCAATGTAGCTGGCCAGCTCGTCCTCCTCGAGACTCTGGCCGAGGGCCAATTCCTTGCGTTGACACTCGAGCGTCTTGTCCCACTCCCGCTGCCGATAATAAAGATTGCCCAATTCCCACCACGTGCGCCGCTCGTGCGCGACATCATGCATGCGGTGGCTGTCATTAATTGCCTGCTTGAGCGACTGCTCGGCAGCGCGATCATCCATGAACGGACGCAACTTGGCCTTGGCCACACCCAAATTGAAATGGGATGACCTCAACATCTCGCGCCAGGCGTCATTGTCGCCCACCTCTTTTGCCGACAGACGATCCAGCACCGTACGCTCCTTTTCATAGTACTTGTTGGCATTGGCCATGTCATCGTGCTTGGAACGGCCAGGATCCAATTGCGCACGACAGAAAAACCCGTCGCCCATCAGCTTGTATGCCTGCTGCAGCATCGTCTTGCTCTTGACTTTGGCATCCGGCTGCTTGAACAGCTCAATGAGCTGCCGGTTATGCTCAATGGCCTTGTCATAGTCCTCTTGCCTAGTCAATTGATGAAGAAAAAATGGAAAATTGAGCATTTGAAGCTTCAATTGCCCCCATTCTTCTTTTTTTTTTTTTACTTTTGGTAACATTGGACCATGAGCGTCAACGATCTTGCGGAAGAAAATAAGGGGGTGGTCGACATGAGCTTATTTGTATTTGTCACGTTTCGCGTCGTTTACGCCTTTTTTTGTGTTTTTTTGATTTTTTTTTTTTTTACCTGGCAAGCCAATGGTATTTCTGACTGTGCTCAAAGACCTGGTTTGCCTTTACGCAATACTTGAGTGCCTGGGTTAGGGACTGGATCTGGTCGTCTTGTGTGTCGTCATAGTCTGCCTGGTGGAGAAGCAGCTCGCCAAGGTCGATGCACGATTTTGCGGCGTCCAACTGCTTTCCCTGGGTCACCAGGCCCTTTAGCCGCTGCTTGCGTTCCTTGATCTCCTGTGCAAAGGGCGACTTTTGCGAGAAACGAATACCATATGTGACCTTTCCCATAAAATAAGAAAAAAAACAGCGGAAGAAGAAGCGATACAAGAAGAGACGCGCCGAAAAAGTGGATTTATTAGAATTCCGCTGCCGCCAGTGTGCCTTTTTTTCTCTTTCTCGTTTTGTTTGCCCTGCTTTTTTGTACTTTTTCTTTCTTTTTCTATGGATACCTATGGGTTTGACACTCGGCTACGCCACTTGGAGCATATTGTCGGCAGTGAGAAGCTAGGACCCGACGACGCGACGCTTGTGCATCAGACACACACCTTGAACAAGGAGTTGCAAGCGCTCTATAAGGCGCACAAACACTTGCAAGAGTTTCAACAAAAGTGTAAAGCAAAACGACTCGTTTTCACCCGCTACCACGCGAACCTCACTGTTGCTTTTTGCTCTTTTGTTTGTAGATGAGCCGTATCACAAGCTGCTCAACCCGACACAGTCGTCGTTGGAGCTGGAGAGAGAGCTTTTACAGCCAGAAACCAAGCTGGAGCTTGTTCTTGCGGCACACGACGATATGGAACAGCTTGCAAAGACGCTCCAGCAAGTCAAGCAGCTGGAGCACGTGGTCAACAGCAAAGACTATCAGCGTAAGGGGAAAATTGACAACGAAAAATGGCGCGATTTCGCGCTCTGACCCTGTTTTTTTCTTTTTTTTTTTTTTTTTTTTTTTTTTTA
>KV441904.1:315669-368874 GCA_001650995.1 Gongronella sp. w5 | reverse complement strand
TTTTTTTTTTTTTTTTTTTTTTTTTTTTTTTCTGTAGATGTGGATCAGCTTGCACGTGAATTGGCGCCGCTGGAGGTGGCACACAACGAGCAATGTCATTCCCTCGGAAAGGTGACGTCGGACATCTCATCGACAATGAATCAATACAACAAGCTGATCAACACGCTGTCGGAAATCTTCATTGCGTGGGATGACCTGCTTTCATCGATGGAGCAGCACGTCTCCGCATTGGAGAAAGGCAATGCAGTCATCTGAGCGCTCATTGGCTGGATGACATTGCCCCATCGCTTTTTTTTTCCACGGTCTGTCAATCGTTTTTCTTTTTCTTTTGTTACCCCCTTTTGCTTGTATCTTGTTGCTTTCGCTTAGAATAAAGCTTCTTTTTTTTTTCTTGATACCACTCATGGGACTGCTCTCGACTAGTGACCGTCTCAGCTTTGGCTCGCTCAAACCGGTTATCTTGCGCGGCGCCCCGGACGTCGACGCCTCGTCTGTCCTGGATAGCGAACTGCGCCTGACGCTATCAAAAACCGAGAAAATCACCTCCATCACCGTCTGCTTAAAGTCGACCAGCAAATCCTTTTGGCCAGAGGGTGCGTGACACCATGGATCGCCGAAAAAAGAAAAAAAAAGGTCGAGAAATGCCCATGCTCATCATTTTTTCACTTTTTTCATTTCAGGTCTTGGCCAGCGCGCAAAGCAGGTGACCCACGACGAGGTGCTGCATACACAGACATTGACGCTGATCGAAGAAAAGACGATGCTCGATGCTGGCGAGCATCATTGGCCTTTTACCTTTATTATTCCAAACGTGAGTGCACTGTTTTTGCTTTTTTTGTGGATTTTTCTGGTTTTCCTAACCCAGATGGGTTTTTTGGTAGAGCACCATCGATACCATTGAGACGCAATTTGGGCGTGTCAAGCACACTATTGAGGCAACAGTGACGCGCGGAGGCAAAACAATTTTACAGCCGGAATGGAAGCTTGCCAAGCCGATTTTAATCTTGCGATCGTACATGTCTGATGCGCTTCTTGTGAGCAACTCGATTCGCGATCTTTCGCATACATTTGAGCGGCACTTGACGGCGGGCGACGTGTCCGTCATGGTCGAATACACGGCTTTCTCGTCCGGCGACTTGTACAATGTGCAATTTGTAATCCAGCCGCAGCAAAAAGAGTGCCGTCTCGAGAATATCAAGGTGGCCGTGACGGAGACGCGACAATATCGTGTGGACGAATTGGGCGCGTGGCGCAAAGAGACAAAAACATATCCACTTTCCTACGCTTATGCGACGCCACTGGGCGACGCCGACTCGCTGTGCCACGCTTACATTGAAGAGGACGATATGCTGCGTGTTTTTGAAAAGGGCGCCGGCGGCCTGCCGCTCGTCGATACATTTGCCTATCGCGTTGCATTTGCGACGCCCACTTGCCAAGAAAATTTCCACCACAGCACACATTACCGCGCCATCCACATCCGCCATCACTTGCACATCGACGTCACGCTCTCGCACGTGGATCTCGCCTTGGCTGCAGCCTCAGACACGCCTCCTTTATCGTCCACACCCAGTTCGCCGCCTTCTGGCTCGCTTTCGCCGCCATTGAACCAGCCTAATCACGCGCAACAGCAACAACCGTCATGGCCGTCGGTCGTTGCACGGCTGCGTAAAGGCAAAAAGCACCTGGACAAGCACCGCGTGTCGGAAAAAGTGCAATTGGAAATGCCAATGATCGTTTTTGATTGTCGTTTAAAGGAGGACTATAGCCATCTGCCCTCCTATTTCGAAACGGGACTCGTGGAGGCGCCCTTCACCACCATCATGCCCGCGGCCGCCACCACACATGGCGCAATTGATCAGCAGCGCCGACGACGTCGCCATCATGCCTACCTTTGCCCGTGTTACCATGAGTTCCGACGCCAAATGGAGCAAGCCAACGCCGCCCTTGCCGCCACCGTGCCCACCATACCTCCGCCGGATTATGTCGAGAAGCCAGACCCAAAGTGAAAATAAAAAAAATCGTAAATTTACATTAAAAAAAACAAAAACACGTCCTGGCACAGTCTGTCGGTTCCCATCTGTCTTCTTAATTGCTTTCTTTTCTCTGTGCATTTGTTGTACAAGGTATAATGGCGCGCGGTTCTTGCTAGAAACACGGTGGGATCATGGCCAGACGGAACTGGGGCCACCCTTTATTTTTTTTATGATATTTTTCGCGTCTTTTCTTTTGCCCGCTCGCCGGTGTAGCACAAGGCGGGCAATGGGGGCATGGACTTTCATTGACCGAAATTGCATTTTTTATGAATTCAATGTTGGACAGGTAAAATGACCTGCCACAAAACCTTTTTTCTCTTCCCATCTTCCCCCAATCATCACGCCATGTCTTCATTACGATGAATTGCCCCTCTATTTGCATCCCAAGAACGACGGCGGCTCACGTTTTTATTAAGAGCGCGGGATCTTTTAGGGTCCATGCACAGGCAACGTGGCTCTGATTCTTTTTTTTTCACCCACTCCCCACCAATAAAAAGAAAAAAACAGGGAGAGGTCGGGGTCCATGTCTTCCCATGACGTCCAATTCTCGCTCTAGCTCGCTCCACTCGCTGACCATGGGCGTGTGGAATCATTTGAAAGCAAAAAAAAAAAGGGGGGGAGGAGACGCAAAGCGACGCGCTTTATCTGTGGTCTAGACTCTGGAATCTCCCAAATTCTTTTCCCAATAGTGCATTTGCCATCCGAAAAAGAGTCGCAGTGGCGGACTATGATTTTAATTCATCATAGCTTTCCTTTGCGCTGGATCCACCTACAAGCAAGTTTGCGAGAGAAAAAAAAAAGTAAAAAAAAAAAAAGTGTAAAATTGGTTTCATCTCGGCTGCTGTGCGTTGCCCGCGCCGCCACGGCCGCGTCGTGTGGAGACGAGGTGGCTATAAATGACAATTGATCATGTGGCCTTTCATTGCCGAAGCGTTCGTGTCTTCTGTTTTGTGCCACCTCACTCGTCTCAAGTGGGGCGATGAAAAAGGGCAAGTGCCCTTTTTTGTCTTCC
The DNA here is from genome assembly GCA_001650995.1 of Gongronella sp. w5. Lineage (NCBI taxonomy): Eukaryota > Fungi > Mucoromycota > Mucoromycetes > Mucorales > Cunninghamellaceae > Gongronella > Gongronella sp. w5. Next base: position 365,829 of record KV441904.1, on the reverse strand, counting down.
CGTGCAGCTCCGGGCCAAATCCCTGCAGCATCAATGGGCAAACAAAAAGAATGAGGCTTGACGGGCCGCTCGGCCATCAAAAAAAAAAAATAGGGGTCCTTGGCAAAGGAAAGCGCGTAAATTGCTTTTATTTTTCACGCGTGTCTTGTCTCAAGAGCACAACGCGCGCGCCATGGAAGCGCCATTGAATCTCTCTCTTCCTATGTATGGGCGTGCACGCGCGGGCCAATTGATCTGCAAGAGACAAGGACCGCGGAGCAAGACACGCGACGTGAACCGCGCGCACTCCCTATTAAAAAAAAAAAAAAAGAAAAAGGTTCACCGGCAGATCCATAGTTGTCAATGTTGATCCTTTTTGCATTAAGCGGGTGCGCAATGGGGGGAGGGTTTGTTGGGCATTGGAATGGCTGGCAATTTGGGACTCCACCCCCTTTCTACATTTGGCGCCGCCTCATCATGATGGCATTTTGGGCTTTTTTTTCTTTTATTTTTTTTTCACCAGCCCTGCTTTTTGCTCTTTTTCGTTTTTGCTTCGTCATCACGTCTATTGCCTCTTTTTTTTTCTGCATCCCTATTTTCGGTAACCTATCAATTAGGACGAAAAAAGACGTGTCTCGAGAGAAAAACATAAAATAGCGTTTAGGCGGGGGATCAACTCTGTTGCCACAAGGCAAAAGATTTCTCCCCCTTTTTTTTTTTTTTTTTTTTGTTGGTTCGGGGCGACAAAGAGAGGGGGGCCAGGGCAAAAAACTAGCACGGTCGCCGCAAAAGGCAATCCCTGCAAATAGAGTTTTCGTCCCCCTCTATATATTTTTTATTGTGAGGGTCTCTTTGCTTCTCTCTTTTCCCTTTTTCATTATTTTTTATGGTCCTTTCTTTTTATCACTACGAGTTCGTGCCGTCCTTCTTGTAGCTTTTTTTTTGGTTTTCTTCATTCATCCCCCCGCACTCTCATTTATTTTTTTTCTTGAAGCACACACGCTCTTGACCCCCTTGCCGCTCTTTTTTTTTTCTTGATTTTATACATAGCCTTTCGCGTCATTTCCCCGTCCATTCTTTCTTTTTTCTATACATAGTTCTTTTTTTTTTTTTCTTCGTCTGTCATTCATCTTTTCCCCTCGGTCTCCTTATTTTTATTTTTTGCCTCACCATCATGGACAATTCCATGCAACAGCATGCCGGCATGCCGCCCTCGTACGCGAGCAATATACCAAACCATCCGAAAGCGCATCTGATGCCGCCGCCAATCAACACGTCGCTGGGCGCCATGAACGCGTCCGCCTCCGGGCCAAAGACCACGCCCACGCCAGTCTCGATCACCACGTCATCCTTGCCCATGAGCGCAAATGCCTACTATGCGCCACCCTTGCCGCAACCACAGCCATCGGCGTCCATGCCCGTGTCGTCGGCGTCGTCTGTGGCCGGCGCGGCTGCCAACAACTCGAATAGTAGCAACAACAATAGCAACGATGCGGGTGCGCAACCTCGCAAGCGCACACGCGCGACTCCCGAGCAGCTTGCCGTGCTTGAAAAGACGTTTAGTGTGAATCCATCGCCCAACAATCGCGTTCGCGAGCAATTGTCGCGCGATTTGGGCATGAGCGAGCGCTCAATTCAAATTTGGTTCCAGAATCGACGTGCCAAGGTGAAGAACATGGCCAAGCGATCGTCTTTGTTGCACGACGAGACGCTTCGCATGCAATATTACGCGGCAACAGCAGCAGCAGCAGCTTGCCAGGCGGCGTCGCTTCATCAGCAGCATACATCGCCCGATGGCACGCCCGTGGCCAATCCGGACCTGTATTATTATTACTATTATTACTATTACAACCAGCAGCAGCAGCAGCAACAGGCTTATTACGCGTCATGCGATCCAAATCACGTCTTTGCTCAAAAGCCATTGCATCAAGCCACGCCGCCTCCGCCTCCACCCATGCCATCCACCACAACCACACCTACAGGCACCACCCCCACCGGCTCCAAGCTTCCCTGGCAGCAGACACCGCCGTCCTCCGTCTCACCCTCGCACATGACTCAGATGCCTCACCAATTGCCCCATTCTGCAGCGTCCAGTGCCGTGTCGCGTGTCGGCACACCCCCCGTCCCGGCCCCATCCGTCTCTGCCGCCTCCGTCTCATCCGCAGGACGCGTCCGCTCCCACTCGGTCGGCCATTACCCCTACCACCACCCGTATCAGCGTGCACAAATGCGGCCGACATCAAGCACATCCACCCATTCCGCCGCAGCCGCCTCCAATCATCGCCGCAATTATTCATCGTCGCCTGCACCTCATCATCATCCGTCTGCTCAACCCCAATTCGCCATGGCTCCCCCGCCCCCGCCTCCCCAGCACACCAATGCCGCCATGTGGGCATCCACCTCCTCGAGTCTCATGGATCACACCATCTTGGAGGAGACTTCCGGCCTTGTCAACGCCACAGGCGCACCAACCACCGCCTCGGGCCTATACACCATGCCCATGATACCCATGTCCATGCCCGGCTTCCTTCCTGGTAAGAAAAAAAATAGAAAAAAAATGAAGAAATTGAGAAAAAAAATTGGATAAATTGGATAAAAATCCATTAAGACTCATTATCTTTTTTTTTTTTTTTTTTTACAAAAAGACGACCGCCTAGGGACGCCCATGTCCATGGATGACGTTGGTCCAGTGGAGGAATCGTATCTTTCGCGCATTTCCGTGGAAGCTCTGCAGATTGGCACGTGGAAGCGCATTTCTCTGCGACCACACGACCTCGAGTGCTTTTTTGATCGTCAGACGCGCAGCATGCTGTGGCGCATCCAGGACGGACAACAGCGATTCAAGATGCACCTTGGCCTGGACATGATTGACAAGATGCAATTGGACGCGCTTGTCGACCGCGCTGGCTGGGCGCGCCTGACCGTGACGGTCACACAGCCCGAGGCCATCTCGTTCTACATGGAGGACCTCAACAGCCAGCAGGGCGGCCCCGAGAGCTGGACGCAATGCCGAGATTTCACCCAGGACCGCCAGGCAACTAGCGTGCGCACACACACCATCGATGGGCCCGTCATGGCCCTCCGCACAGAATGGTTCCATCTGATCGCCACAGAGCCCCACCTAAAGGCACTCTTCATTGACAATTTACCCGCCAACACCGCCATCACCGCGACAAATACAAGCACCGCGCCATCGGCATCATCTTCGTCCTCATCCTTGTCCCAGCAGCCCACCAATTCGCTCCCCGTGACCTCTGCCTTTGATACCGCCCTCGGGCCTCACGGCCAATCCATGTTGGGCCTCTCGTCGCGCGAAGTCACACCGGCAGACGTCATGATGGCTCTCCACGACAATGAATCCATGCTTCAGCTCATGGAAAAAGACAAAGACCAAGACACACAGGATCTCTTACTCTTCCAAGGTGTCTAAAAGGTCGAATCTAGGCTCCTTGTGGCCGTTATCGCGGCTTTTTTTTTTCTTTTTTTTCCTTTGTTCTCTTTTCACTATTTTTTTTTGTACTCTTTGCACCCTCTCAATTCACCCTCCATCTCTCTCTTTCTCTTTCATCACTCCCATTCAAATAAAAACAGCCAGCGCGTGCCACGGTCCTCGCGGTCATTTAACAAGGTTTTTGCGCCGCACGCCAACATTTTGACTTTTGTGATCCTGGGACCGTGGATGTGTATGGTGACACCATCTCCACATGATCTTGATCCGCCCCTTTTTTGACTTTTTTCTCAGGCGTCGCCCAAAATAGGTTCAAGATAAAAAAAAAAAAAAACGCGGGGGCGCGAGGTCAGGGGACCGCCGAGCCTTCAAATCTTTTTTTTTTTTTTTTTGCGACATGGGTGCAAATGGCAAATGAACCCCATAGAGCAACGATTATTATATCACGGATGGGGCAATGCGGACATCATCACGATCTTTTGCAAGTACTCCATTGGATCTTTGTCGCGCGCGCCACCAAAATGGAGAAAGCCAGCGTGCCGCTTGAAGGTTTATTGGCAATGGGCAAGGAGGCGATGGGCAAAAGAGTTGCTTTAAGATTGACGTGAATAAAAAGTGAACACAATTTTTTTTGCACTTGATTTTGCGATCGTGATGCTTTGACAGACGTTCTAGGGGTAATTAATGATTCCGAATCGCATGATGAAGTCTGAAATGCATGTCAAATTGCTGGGTTTTGAGCACTTAGCGATTTCATCGTATTTTTGCGGTTTGTTCGCAGTTTGTTCTAATACAAGCGCCCAAAAATCGCTCAATTCGTAATTCTGTTAACGTAACCAGATGTAAAATTTAATTTAGAATCGAATAAAGTTCTCACACGGTGTCCGTTAACTTGATAAAATTTTGAGATATTCGCAACTTTATGCGATTTTACGCGATTTTGGCCTTTGGCGGCGGTAAAAGTGCGATTATCAAGTGTTTTATGATACGTTTGGCGGTGGTTGCGGCGCGGGGGGTGGCGCCCGCTCCCACGACCTCGTACAATTTACAGCTGGCACTGCAGAAAATTTGACTTTGCGCACCAAGGCCATGCAACCTAGTATTCTCACTTTGATCAATGCCATCACCGTGTCTAAGGACCAGCTGCCTACCCCGCCGGAGCACTACGAGCACAAATCGCTCACCGTCGACGAGTTTTTCGCCATTATCGTGAAATACCAGCCAGATGTGCGCGGCAAGTTCTCGCCTTCACAGATCAGCGGCTGGGTGACCCACGAGGGCCGCCTGGAGCGGCCGAAGAAACGCGCGCGACGTGGCAAGAAATTGACATGGGTGCGTCACATGAACATCCTGAAGGAGAAATTCAGAGGTATGTCAGCCAGACATTACGCGTACGTGTGTCTCAAAACAATGGCATGATGAATTTATTTTTTCCATTTGCAGATGCCGCAGCACTGTCATTATTCAACTTGGATGCCTACAGGCAATCGGCCCGTCAGTCAGTGGGCTATGTCACGGTCGGATACGTGCGAAAATCCCCAGTATCATAGCAGCTCATGGAGCGCCATTTACCCATTTGGTCGAATTATTTTTTTTTTAGAAAAGAGCCCCAGCGCTCAGATCGACGCCTTGCAGCTCATGGCAATGAATACTCTTTTTTTTTCTCCTGAGGGTCATCGGTTTGGCAATTTTTCATTGTGCCTGTTGCCATCAACGCGACCTCGTGTCAAAAACGGGTGTGCCAGAATTTATTAGACACAATTGGAAAGTCAGTAAGCTGTAATGGCATTAATGTGCCCAGAGAAAACTCTAGGTTGCTTGTTTCTTCTCGAGAAATTCGAGTAATCCGATTGAAAAGACTCGCTTTGGCGCTGCAGCTGTCAAAATTCTTGCATTGACCATCGAATCCATGGTGCTCAAGAACCGCGTCATGGTGTTCAGGTTCTGCTTACGTTCAAAAAGGCGGAATTTGAAAATGTTGCACTGATGCAAAAAAAGGAAATCCATGCGATGCAGACCTTTTTTTCTTTTTCTTTCTTTCAATCACCATTGACATGCTTACTGTCTCGAGTGAATTTATCGCGATCGGGTGCAACAGCACGACCAATGGGGCCGCGTGGGCACCTAATGGCCTTGTAGCATTTGGCGCTGACAAATTTGTGGCGCTGTACGAACCTTTGGTAAGAAATGAGCCAAGCCGTTGCCTGATCTACTTACACATTTTTTTTCAAGGATCCGGACAGCCGCGGTGTCAAGGAGACGCTGCCGGGCCACACGGCGCGTGTTATCTGCGTCGAAACCATTGAAAAAGGTAAAACCAAAACAAAATGGACGCATCATTGGTATGGTATTGACGCGCTTTTTCTTTTTTTTTTTTTGGGCGCTCAGACGACGACGTTGAGGAGGTGGTGCTCGTGTCAGGCTCGGCAGACAAGACCGCCAAGGTGTGGAAGCGGCAAGGGCAACAATGGGTCAATTCGGCGACGCTGACGGGCTTTGGCGGCGCTGTCGAGACCATTGCGACGCTCAGTGGCGACAAGACGCACACGGGCAAGGATCTGATTGTGACTGGCTCAGCCGATGGCAAAATCCGCCTCTGGGAGCGCGCCGTCCTCGATGAAGCCAAGGGTAAACCAATTTTTTTCTCTTTTTTTGCTTTTATCCAATGACTCACCTGTTTCAATGGGAATAGATCATGTCGAATGTGTACACACTTTTGACTGCGGCAACAAATACCCCATGGCCTTGGCAATGGCCTGCTTGCCGGGCACTTTTAGTAAAAAAAAAAAAAAAAAAAAAAAAAAAAAAAGTCGCGTAATCGCTCATCCCTCCCTTTTTCTTTTGCTATTTCTGCAGCTCCGGTGCTTGCCAGTGGTCACACGGACAAAGTGATTAATATCTACGTGTACCAGCAGGACAACAAGACGTATGAAAAGGTTTACGCGCTGCAAGGGCACGACAATTGGGTGCGATCGCTCGCGTTCACAACGTTCACGGGTGCATCAGACCTGACCAACAAGACACACACGCTGCGCACCGGCGATTTGATCCTCGCCAGCGCGTCGCAGGACAAGTATATCCGCATTTGGAAGATTTCGCCTGGTGACGTCGCGTCCAATGGCGGCAACACGAGCGAGACGACCGACAAGCAGCCGCCAGCCGCTGATGCCGCAGCGGCGGATGTTAGCGATCTCAAGCAAGCATTGAAGGCGATGTAAATATTAAGAAAGAAAAAAGAGAAAAAAAGACGATCTAACAGGTTTTTTTTTTTTTTTTTATAGCTCGGATGACGACGCGCAGCTCAGCACCAAGGCGCATCGCATCCAAGTGCAAGCAGGCGATGGGCAATTGCAAGCGTACACGATCATGTTTGAGGCGCTTTTGATGGGCCATGACGACTGGGTGTTTAGCGTTGCGTGGGAGCGGCCACGCAAGGGCGCCGACGGTGCGCATCAGCCGCTGCGCCTGATCTCTGCCTCCAGCGACAAATCGATGATGATCTGGCACCCGGATGCTGCGACGGGTGTGTGGATCAACGAGGTGCGCATGGGCGATATTGGCGGCAATGCAGCTCTCGGCTTTTGCGGCGCCATGTTCAGCCCGGATGGCAAGTACGTTCTTTCATACGGCGCCAATGGCTCGTTCCACCTGTGGAAAGAAACTGGTAAACCCGTTTTTCAGGGGAAAAAAATGGATAAAAGGGCCTGATTTTCGATTTTTATTATATTTTTATGATAGATCTCCATCGTTGGGTGCCGCAAGTGACGATCAGCGGGCATTTCCGATCCGTGGAGCAGGTTTCATGGGATCCGCAATCGCGATACCTTGTTTCTGTGAGTCTTGACCAGACGGCGCGATTGTATGCGCCTTGGAAGCGCGGATCGACGTCTACTTGGCACGAAATGGGTCGTCCGCAGGTGCACGGGTACGATCTCAAGTGCCTTGCATTCACGGACAAGTGGCAGTTTGTCAGCGGCGCCGACGAGAAGGTGCTGCGGTTGTTTGACGCGCCACAAGCGTGTGTTTCGAGTCTGGCGACATTGACGAGCAATGACGCGCTTTTGGGCGAGTCCAGCAGTCGGCCTGTCGGCGCCAACCTGCCTGCGCTCGGTCTTTCGAACAAGGCGGTGTTTGACACGGACATTGAGGCGATGCAAGCAGCCGATGGCAACCACGCGACGCTTCAGAGCTATGCACACGCGTCTGCCACGCCCACATCGCTGACAGAGACAATGGCGCAGCCGCCCTTTGAGGAGCACTTGATTCAGCACACGTTGTGGCCAGAAATGGAGAAATTGTACGGCCATTTGTACGAAGTGATGTGCGTGGACGCCAGCCACGATGGCCGCGTCATTGCCACTGCCTGCAAAGCCGCCAATCCAGAGCACGCCATTGTCCGCCTCTTTGACACGCAAACATGGAAGGAATTGGACGACAAGATCGCCGCGCATGCCCTCACGGTCACTCGAGTTCGATTCTCGCACAATGACCAATGGCTGCTCACTGTTTCTCGCGATCGATTGTGGTCGCTGTCCCGCAGACGCGACAATGACATCCAAAGCACATCCACCCACTACGACCTCGTCGCTAAAAACAAGGCACACGCACGAATCATCTGGGATGCCGCCTGGACACACGACGATCATCTCTTTGCTACAGGTTCCCGTGATAAAACCATCAAAATCTGGCAACAACCTGCCGGCCACAGTCCCTCCAGCCCCGAATGGACTGCCATTGCCACGTTAAAGTGCACAGACGCCGTCACCGCCCTGGACTTTGCCCCGCACTTTAAGGATAATCGGTAAAAACATGAAAAAAAGCCAAAAAAAAAAAAAAAATAAATAATTAAAAAAAAAAAAAAAAAAAAAAAAAAAAAAAAAAAAAAAAAAAAAAGAGGAAATCTTTGTTCATGCCCCCTCTCTCTCTCTTGGTTTTTAGATACCTCTTGGCCGTGGGCTTGGAGAATGGTCAATTGCAATTGTGGTCTGCGCCGAGTGACGCCCCCATGCAATGGGAAATGGTGTGCCAAGTCGATCAGAGGCTGTGTCACGCCGGTGTCGTGCGATCCGTCGCCTGGCGCTCGACGGATGGCCAGCTTCAATTGGCGTCGGGCAGTGAAGATCACTCTGTGAGGATATTGAACATCCATTAAAATGACCATTTAGAGGTTGAAAAACCAAACATTGAATGAAATGGAGGGGACAATGCACTTTAATGTTGGCAATTGGGGGTATCAAATGGACGTGTAAATACAAAAAAAAAGGGACTATTGAACGGACTCGACGGCCGCTTTGATGTGCTTGTACGTCTTTAGTCGCTCGGCAAGATCGGCTTGGATGTCAAGATGATCAATATGTGTTTGTTGGGCCCATTGATCCAAAAGTGTGGGCAGCGGTGTGGGTTGAATGGATGCCATGAGGTTCTGTAGAAGCATCTGCTTGCAATGGAATTGAGCTTTGTATTGCTTGGCCAGCGTTTGGATCCATTGATGTGTCTGATATGGCGAAATCGCAGCAATTTGGATGAGCACGTGCGACGACAACTTGCCCGGTGCGCTGGGAACGATGGTGGCATGCTTGCTGAGCGCATGCACTGCGTCGCGCTCCAGGCGCTGCCAGTCATCGAGGAGATCGCGCCATTTGGTGTCAAAAAAGACATCTAATTGCTGCAAAGCGGCCTCGACGCGTGTCGTCTGCTTGTATAAAAGGTGTGGAGCGTCCACTTTTATGCCTTGAAGCACGTCAGCAAGCTCGTCGCTGTGCACAACGTCGCGTTGCTGCTGTAAATTGTGCACCGTGTTTAAGAGTGCGAGAGAGATCGTCTGATAAGCGTCCCACGTGTTGCATAGTTGGTCGGCGCGCGTCACAAGCTGGAACGTCGTCTTGCGCAAGGCTATCTCCTGTTGCTGCATAACGAAAAAAAAAAAAGAAAAAAGAAAAAAATGACGGATTTACAATGGAAAAAGCGTTGCCGGACGACAAAAAGGCTTGCGCCGGACCCGTCTTTGGACCCCGCCAACGGCCGCCCGCACCCCCTTTCTATATTTTTTGGTCCCAGCGGGTGCCTCACATTTCTTCTTCTTCTTCCTCTTCCCCTCAGCTCATTTAAGGTAATGCATGGTCGACCATTTTTCACGACAATTCCATTGAAAACAAAGAAAAAAAGCGCAAACACGATGACGACGATGCCCTACGACGATGGGCACCATCCATTTACAAATGGATGGATGCCCAAAAGAAAACGATGGATGGATGGATGGATGGATTAAAAAAGTTGGAAAAAGGGCATCGTCGTTTGTCCATTGTGCATTTTCATTTCTTTTTTACATTTTCACGTATTCTCACTCCCTCTTTCTCTGTTGTGTTTCTAGTATTTGCCATGGGTCGCGTTATCCGCTCTCAAAGAAAAGGTCGTGGTTCTATCTTCAAGGCTCACACCGTTGGCCGTAAGGGTGCTGCCAAGTTCCGCACCTTCGATTTCGCTGAACGTCACGGCTACATCCGCGGCATTGTCAAGGAGATCATCCACGACCCTGGCCGTGGTGCTCCCCTCGCCAAGGTTGTCTTCCGCGATCCCTACCGGTAAGTGTGTTTCGTGGGCGTGCCTACCACAAGTACAAGGCCAAGCGTAACTCTTGGCCCAAGACCCGTGGTGTTGCCATGAACCCCGTGGACCATCCTCACGGTGGTGGTAACCATCAGCACATTGGTCACGCCTCTACCATGGCCCGCGATGCCCCCGCTGGTCAAAAGGTCGGTCTCATTGCTGCCCGCCGCACTGGTCTCCTCCGTGGTACCAAGAAGATCAAGGAGTAAAAAAAAAAAGCTTTTTTTTTCTCTCTTTTGTACCCTTCATCTTCCAAAACACCTCTTTCAATCGATATCATTGTCCTTCTTCCATCGCCCCCACCCCCCGTTGCCTCCTTGCTTTTATTTTAGCATGTTTCAATAAAATGGATGGCTTCCTTTTGCACTAATTTCTTGCTTTTGACGCGTGAATTTCGTGTTTTCTTTTTGTCGTTTTGGTGTCGGACGCGCTTGCATCTTCTCGGCTATCTCGTTGACTGACGCGCTATTTCTAGGCGTTCCGCACACGTGTCAAGCAGCTTGCGCACATTTTTAGCCACCCATCCCTCGATTGCTCCTTCCAAAATAGCCCCTGGAGTCGCCCGGCAAAATGGCACAGTAGTCCAGTGGTGGAACAGATCAAGAGTCGACTACCACACCGCGGCCATAAAAAAGAGAAGCATCAACGAGCAACAAGCGTCTACAACACGACATTTTGATGCAATTCGGTGTTGCTTTGACATGTCACTGTACGTGCCTTTGGTGATTCTCTAGGCGTGGTGGTCGTTTGGAGACGCTGGCGCGTGCGTTTCTCCAGAAATGAACGCGTCGAAAACTAGAGGTCAAGCGGCCTCAACACAAAGATTTTCAAAAAGCGCGTTGGAAGACAGGAAAACACAACCAGGTGGTACTGTGTGGCACACGCGTATTTAATTGGAAACAGAAGGGTGCCTTATAAATGCAAAAAATCGATGAAATAACCAATAAACAAAATTATTATTGTCAAATCGTGATATTCTCGCAAAACGCTCAAATGATTTTCCGTAAGTTTTGCACAAGACGCGACAAAAAAAGAGCCCCAACTCATCTACAGAAAAACTTTGGCGCAAACCAATGCGGAACTACAGTAGTCAAGCCAAACACATTAAAACTGTTTTAAAATCGTAAATACGATCATGTAGCTGATACAGTGATTCGATCACGTCCGTAATTGGCCCAGACACCGATACCTTGTCACCCATCATGTGCTTTACCGGTACTGTAAATTTGGGGCCATTTGGACAGCGTCATCTAAAAATTTCCAGGTAAAAGGGCGAAATTAGCCTCTTAGTCGTTTTACTCGACGAGAACATCGCCGATCAGAGTATGCGATTATCTCAAAAGAATGAGCGATGAAAAGCAGTTTAGTCTACTTATTTTGCGACAAGGATATTGTTCGACTGTCGGCGAACTAACTTATCAAATTTGTATTTTGCTGAAATTCCTTAATGCAACTCTCCAACCAGGGCTAGGCAAAGATTCAAAACACTGCAGGCGTGGAACGTCACGCTCGAAACGCGAGTGGAACTCGGTTTGCAGCTGCCTCGCTCATCGGGGAGAGCGCCACGCGCAGATCAAAAAATAAGCCTTTTCGATCGCCCGAAGTGAAATGGCAAACTTGGGTTCGCAGAATGACACGAAACTTACACACAATATGCATCGCATGGTCAAACGATGGAAAATGACAAAAAGGGGCGTGATCGATCTGGTCGTTGGCGAGCAATCACCAATTTTCGATAAAACTTTACTTGCATATGGCACGGGAAAAACGCACATATTTTGCCCCGCTGACGCGTTCACTGGCACGAGAGAAGCGAGGTACACGGATTTGCATTAGAACAGACGCGTGTCAAATGGTCATATTGGACCCTTTCAGTGGTCGGTGCCGTGCGCAGGTAAGCTCATTCGAACGGAAAACCTTGGCTTGACGGATTTAGGGAACAAATGGTTGCTGCAAGTCGTAAATCCAGCGCAACAGGTGATTAAAAGACACCAAAAGTGTTTCAATTGCGATTTTCTCGAAATCCTATCAGTCCATCACCCCTTTTTACACCATAGCGATCGCACGACCAACAAGTGATCAAAACGTTATAGTAGATGTACACGTGGCGCACTTTTTTGAATTCGAAAATTATTAAATTGTCAAAAGTGCACAAATTTCGGATTTGCTGGCTTCATAGTGACCACGACTCTGTCCAACAAGACCAGCAATTTGCTCGTTGACATTGAAAAAGCAAATTACCCGCATTATGCCAGTGTGTGGCGCGTCTTAGTCGTTCTCAAACGACGCGTCAAGAGGACGGAGAGACTGAATGATGGTTCAAGTTGCGATAGTTATTGATCCAAGACACGTCAGCCTGTATCGAATGATCCTTTGCCCGCCCTCAATAACCCAAAAGGATGCTGGGCGCGAGTGTTTATGAAATTACTTTTTTTTTGTTTTTTTTTTTTTTGTTGTTGTTTTAATGAAATCCAGTGGCCATGTGCCTTTTTGTGTGACGCGCGCGGACACGAGCGGACCCAAACGCAAGCAATGTTGTACAGCATTTGACAGTGTGGTGGAAAATCAAAAAGGATGAAATGGTTTAATTGCAAAAGGACAAAAAAGGAGCGGAGGGTGGAGAAAATGCTACAACAAAGGGGGAGGGTGATGATCTTTTTTTTTTTTGTGTGATTTTCAATGAGCTGGATGCGGCTGTTTGGGGGGCTTTTTAAAGGAAGTGGACCGATTGAGGAGTGCGCCGAGCTTTGTTGACAAGTGATTGATGGTTTGTGAAGCGGAAGCGGACGATGCCGAGCGATTGCGTGTGCGTAGCTTTGGGGTGTTTGCTGTAGATGTGGATGCCGAAGGGGTTGTGGGCAAGGGAGGCAGCGGGCGATCCATGACGGACGCGGGTAAAGGCGCCATTGAGTAGGATTTGCTTGGCATGGGCGTGGGCGATGGTGGGGGTCCTGGTCGGAGGAAGGCTTGCTGCTTGGGCGATGGTGACGGAGTCAATGTGGGCGTGGTTGCTGTCGTGCTGGTGGCGGGCATGGGTGGGTGCAGCGTGGCCGTCGGTTGCGGCGTGATGGTGGGCGACGACGACGACGTGATTTCAACCATGTGCTGCGAGCTGCCATTGCTGTCGTTGCTCTTGTCGCTCTTGTGCGACGCACCGCGACGCAGAACGACAAGGGATATCTTTCGCAAAAGGGACCGAGCAGGCAAGGGTGTGGCCGTCAATGGTGGCGTGGCATGCGTGGTTGTCGTCGGCACAGGCGACGCGTGATGATCCACGGAGCCCGTCGGCGAGTGATCATGCTGCTGCTGTTTTGGCGACGACGACGACAATGGGGTAGTAACGCGTGTCGAAGAAGACGCGTGATTGACGTGGTTGACGTGATTTGTTTGGTTGACGAGATTTGAACCCGTTTTCTCGGATCGCCTGCCAGAGGAAGGAGAACGCCGCTGCTGGATGTCCTGTTCGTGGTCTTCTGTGGACGCGTTGGTGACATGCTGCGTCAATGGGGATGGGCCATTGGAGCTACTGGTGTGATCCTCCAATTGATGCTGAGAAGTGGACGAGCGGAGCCAGCGCTGGATCCTACCGAGATAATCGGACGATTGCATGATCACGTTGGATGAATTGAGCTTGTTGGACGCTGGTTGGACCATCTGGTGAAGGGGCACATCGTTGATCTTGCGTGCATCATGGTCCGACGCGTTGCTTGTGATGGTGGCGCCGCCCGACGCGTCCAATGGCAGCGAGACCTGGCTACCCGGGTTCGAACCCATGGACGCGACGGAATCCACCGACGATTTGCGCGATAACGACACGGGTGCAGGCCGTTTCATCGACATTTCCTGAACATGTTGGCGGCGTTCAACCGTCAAGTGATAGACCGAGACCAATGGGTGATACGCGGCTGGAATGGACTGTGGGTCGTCGTAAAAGGGCGGCTGCGGGTCATGGACGAGGGTGGCCGGCTTGGTCTGGTGCTCGTGCACGAGATGCGCCGCATTGCGATACACAGGCGATTGCACAATCACATCCAGCTTGCTGCTGATCTCGTCGGGCGTGCCGAGCCCCATCCCGTGCGACATTTGCTCAATGATGTGCGGATCCATGGGCAATGTCAGCGGGCTGCGTACAGGCAGATGGTTGCGAATTGGGGGCAATTCCAAATTCATCCAAGGATGCAAGCAAATGTCAGATAAATAGATGCGCTGCGCTGGATCGGTGACAAAGATGCGGCGAAGGAGATCCACACATTCGTCGCTCAGATGCGCAGGGAAATTGACCTGGCCGCGTTTGATCTTGTCATGCAAACCAGGCATGGATTTGTCATCAAACGGCACGGTGCCCGTGACCATCACATAAATGACCACACCGAGACTCCACACATCGACCTCGGGCCCATAGTAAGGCGTGGCACGAAGCAATTCCGGCGCGGCAAAGTATAACGAGCCGCAATACGTGGTCAATTGCCGCTCAGGGCAAAACAGGTTGCTGAGCCCAAAATCAATGATCTTCACTTTGCGCCCCGTCTTGTCTATGAGGATATTCTCGATCTTGAGATCGCGATGCACAAGACTGTTGCGGTGCATGTAATCGAGTGCGCTGACAATCTGGCGTGCAAAGCTGCGTGCACGCTTTTCAGACAGACGCTGACGTTTGACAATGTAATGCAGCAATTGTCCACCATTGACATAGTCCATGAGAATGTAAAAATAGGGACCGGCAACAACAAGATCCTTGAGACCCACGATATTCGGGTGTCGGAGCAACATCATCATATGTGCCTCGCGAATCGTGCGCATTTCTCGGTTTTCTTCGCGTGCATATTCCTTTGCAATCTGCTTGGCCGTCTTGTTGCCCTGGTTCGTCTTGAATTGAGCAAGGTTAGCCCGTGGCACAATCTTGATGGCAATCTAAAAAATCAAGAAAAAAAGGGGGAAAGGGGGAGGCAAAACGTTAATAAATTGCAACACGCGTGCGCGTTGTGTGGCGTCTTTTTTTTCTTTTTCTCAGGAGACAGTGTGGCCCTGTTGTCGCACCTTTTCGCCCGTGACATTGTGCACCCCAAGCTTGACTTTGCCCATAGATCCCTTTCCAAGGCTCTCGGACAGCGTGTAATTGCCAATAACCTTTTGTTGGTATCGCGAGTGAGGCTCGTGGCTGGCCGGTGGCAAACTGGTGGTGCTGGCGCTGTGTGCCGACTCCTTGACTGGCTCCTTGCTGTCTATCATCAGAGCAGTCATAAGATGGACAAGGAAGAAAAAAAAAAAGAGGGGGAGGGGGGAAAGGGGAGAGAGGGGAACAAGTAAAAAGAAGAAAAAAAAAAAAGAAAAAGAGGGGTCAAAAAAAAAAAAAGGAAGGCCCTAATTATGGCCAGCGAGCGCTGATTTGATTCCTCTCAGCCTGTCCGCCTCTCCCCTTTTTTCTGCGTGTGGGCCCCGTCATTGCTATAAATAGCATACACGTGATTCTGGCAGCCATGCCATGAGCCAAATTGACATCAATTGAGCGTGGACACACGCGTGTCAACTTGCTTGAATTGCTCAATCAACCAAAGCTCGTGGCATACGCCTTTTTTTTTTTGTTTTTTTGTGTTTTGTTTTGTTTTTTTTTCAAAATCAGGTGCGTGACACCATGATTCCATGAATTTTTTTCTTTTTTTTTTTTTTTAGCTTGCGCATCAGTCGCGCACGTCTTTTTTCTTCCAGACCAGACCCAATTCCAGCGCCGCCAACAGAATGGAGTAGCTGCTTTTGGACGGCAACCGCCTTTTGGGTCCATTTCCTTGGGATCGACAGGGTCGTCGGCCTGCCCCACTGTGCATACTTTCACTAAAGCCAGCCAAAAAAGTCGATCATCACCAGGAGAGTGGCTCAAATGACACGGTGAGAATTTTTTTTATGTTTTGCATAAACAATGGCTTGCTTTGCCCTTTTTATGTGCCGGCGATGAGGAGATTAGGTTTTCCCTCCCATGGTGTCTCGCCGAAGACACATAAAAAAGTTATCTTCAGCGTCCGAGATCTCTCTCCCAGATCCAATGACTCCTTGCAAAATGATTCATCATTGCTCGAATTTCTAATTCCGATCATCCGAAAGAAAATGAGGCACAGTCGCCAGCGTATAAAAAGTCGAGACGCGAGACGCATTCTTTTTCCTTTTTTTTCCTACAAATCAATCATGGTGTCGTTGGATGGAAAAGTTTTGCGTCAAGATTTTCTGCTGGAGCCTGGCTACGTGGCGATGAATCACGGCTCGTACGGCACGTACCCGCGCAGTGTGCAGCAGGAGTATCGCAAGTACCAAGAGAAAAACGAGCTGTTCCCTGATCGCTGGATGCGCCTGGAAATGTACGCAGAGTTGCAAAAGAGCCGTAAGCTGCTCGCTGGCCTCTTGCATTGTGACCCCAGTGACCTGGTCTTCTCCTACAATGCATCCTCGGCAGCAAACACCATTTTGCGCAGCTTCCCCTTTGAAAAAGGCGACAAGATCCTCTATGTAAGAATAACACCGCACCCGCACCCGTCGAATCGGACGAGAGGGGGAGCTTTCCCACGGCTACACATGCGTGATGGCGTGATGGCACCACATCGCGATGGTGGCGCGGGGCAAACCAGACCCTGATCCATGTCTCTTTTTTTTTCTTATTTTTCTTTTTTTTTTTTTTTTATATATAGTACACCACGGGTTACATCAATGTGAACAAGACCCTCGAGTACATCCAAAACACACTGCAAGTGGAATTGGTGCCCGTGGACCTGCCTTTCCCCCTTAGTCACGCAGACATTGTGACCAAGACCGCCGAGGCCATTGATGAGGCCAACAAAGCGGGCGGCAAGCCCATCCGCATGGCCCTGTATGACGTGCTCAGCTCCTTGCCCGGCGTGCTCATGCCCTACGAGGCCCTGGAACAACTTTTTAAGAGCCGCGATATCTTGACCATCGCCGATGGCGCGCATTCCATTGGTAAAATTTAAAAAGAGAGGGAATCTACGAGCAAAGGACTTACATTTTCGTTTCTAAACGATTTCTGCGTTCAGGCCAGGTCCCGATCAACTTGGAAAACCTGGATCCGGACTTTTACTTCACCAATTGCCACAAGTGGCTGTTTGTGCCTCGCGGGTTTGCCGTTCTGTACGTGAAAAAGTGCCATCAGGGCCTGCTGCACCCACAGACCGTGAACAGTGCGTACGTTCATCACGTGGACGGCGCCGACAACACGTCCTTTGAGAAGGAATTCGCGTCCCCAGGCACCATTGAGCATGCCAATTACCTTTGCGTCGAGGCTGGTAAGAAATTTGCAAAAAAAAAAAAAAAAAAAAAAAAAAGGGGGGAAAAAAAAAAAAAAAAAAAAAAAAAAAAAGTGTGCGGTCCACGGCTGAAATGGCTGATTTCTCTCCTTTTTTAATTTTTCTCTTAGCGCTCAAATACCGTGAGTCGCTGGGCGGTGAAGAGGTGATCATGGCCCACAACCATGACCTCGCGGTGCGCGGAGGCGCGTTGGTCGCCAAGATCCTCAACACAAAGGTCTTGGAGAACGACGAGGGCACGCTGACGGCCGCCATGGTCAACGTGGAGCTGCCAATCACTAACACGACCACGCCGGATGCGGAATTGGCGAACATCTTTATGAAAAAGGTGATTTACGACCATCATCTCATGGCCCCGGCCTACAAGCTGTGCGGCAAGTGGTACGTCCGCCTCTGTGCCCAGGTCTACGTTACCTTGGACGACTTTGAAACGACCGGCCATGCTCTCGCCAAGGTGTGCGAGGAAATCAACAATCTCTGAATATCTCAATTGTATAAATAAATCTTTACCACGTCAATTGGCGCGTGGTCAATGCCCGACGCGTCTTTTTACCCCCATTGATGAACAATTGTAAACGGAGGTGAGCAGGCTTTTTATTTTTTTTCCGTGTGTCCGTTCCGGTTTAGTCAATCAGTCGCTTTCTCTTGAAGAAGCGCTGCAAGTAAAGTACTTGCCAACAGCCAAGACTCGTCAACAGAAACAAGGACAAGATGCTGAACCATTTGACACGCGCGTTCGTCGACTCTGTAAGAGTAAAAGAAAAGAAAACGAATAAGTACGCGCACAGACGTTTGTGGCGGGTTTCCAACACCCCCCCCCCTTACCATTCGTGTCGCGCATTTGGCCTTCACGCTGCTTCAGATAATCCATCTCCTCGGTAATCTCGGCGACAATGGCTTCCAGCTTGCGAATCTCCAGTTCCAAGGGTCCGAGCTTCTCGGCCTTGGCCAAAGCCTCAAAGTCTTTGGCTTGCGCACCCACTTCCACCTTGATATCCACCCATCGACTGTAATCAGGCGACGCAACGAACCCTACATGTACAAAAAAATGAGTGCGCGTCAAGAAATCATGCAAAATGCTCATTTTGCTCTTTTTTTTGTTACCTTCATCCAGCGTGTTTGTGAAGCAAAAGGCAATGTTGCCCTCCGCCACGCTGTTGAACGTGCTGACGACGCGATTGTTCAATGCCATCTTTTTGTAATACACTGTGGGCGGCTCGTCCTCGCCCCTGCAAAAAAAAAAAAAAAAAAAATACCGCGTCAGCATCAGCAAACGCAGTCTCTTCGGCCTGCCCATCCTTGTAGATCGACTTACGCTCAAGTCAATACGCTGATTGTAGCCATCGCCAACCTCGACAGTGAGGAAAATTTGGGTATCCAGCGCAACAAACTGATAAATGCACCTTTTGGCCGTCTGATCGCGTAGTGTCGCTTGCATGTCAAAGCGCACAGCTAACACGCTCGGCAACACGAGGCACAAGGCGGCAAACCAACAAATATGCCATAGCGCCATGATGTTAGTCAAAAAAAATACAATGAACACACAAGAAAGATAAAAAGAAAAAAAAAAAAAAAAAGAGGCGAAAAAGCAACGCTACACGATGGACGCCCGCCCGAAAGGGAATTCCGCTGCACGCGATCTCCGCCGTCCGCCCCTGACGCCTTGACAAGTGATTTGCGCATGAAGCCATGAACGAGGCACCGTTTGCACCAAGTTTTGCAAATTCAACGTTGACCACCACAAATCCTTGTTGGATTGTCTCCAAAACTTTGCCGTTTGACTATTTCGACGCGCCTCTCTCCTCAAAAAAAGAAAAATCGTCATACTGTAAAAAGCTACATAATACTGTATGTTCATACAAACAGTTTACAGCATGATATCAAGTATGATATCAAGTATGATATTATATCCTACGTATCAGATTGTTGTGAACGTGTGAATGTGTGAAACACTGAAACTTATTTTTGATTGCAAATTTGCACTATCATACTGTATCATAATTACAGTAAGTAAAGGAAAAATCAAGCTTCAAGCTCAAGCTTCAAGCCGAGCTTGATTGAAAGCTTGTCCGAAAAAAGCAAGCTTGGAAATGCAAAAATGTCTCAAGAAAAAATTGAAGAACACGCCACCCAAATGATGAAAATTCAGAGCATAAATGAAGATAAATACTGTACCGTACTGTATGATATGAACATAGACGTACCGTAGGTACTGTACCTTTTCATTATTTTTTTCAAGCTTTCAAGCTTTTTCAAACACCAAAAAAAAACTTGAACTTGATTGAAATATCATAAAATTTTGCATTTTGAGCTTGAGTCAAACCAAGCTTTTTCAAACAACAAGCTTTCAAGCAAAAAACACAACACGTTTGAAATGATGTCGACATCCGATTTTTATTGCAGATTTACTGTACTGTACGGTATGTATGATAATATACAGTACTAACAAACAGGGGGTAAAGCATCTACTGTAATGATGACTGTGTGACGATCCTCAATTGGACCGTCCTCTTGTGCCTGCGATGTTGGGGCCCAACGGGCCAGGGTTTCCGGCGAGAGTACGGAGCGCATAGTGGGGCGTCGACGGGCCTCGGCGGCCTGCACAGCGAGTCGGTCGCGTCGCACTCGTTGTTGCACGTGTCGAGTTGCTGCTCCACGGATATGACGGACGGAACGTCCCTGAGGCTGTTTGGGCGAGGACGTGCGCATTGTGTACTGTATTGGGAACAAACAAGTGTTTATTGGAAAGGGGCAAGAGGGGGGACAAGTGAGGGGAAACGATGTTGAAAGGGTGAAGAAAAAAGAAAAGAAAAAAGGGGAAAAGGAAAGTGGCGGGGTCTTACTGTACCTACTGTATTACAGTATACGGTACGTGTGACAAGGCCAATTGGTCTGCAGCCTTGACGCACAGACAGGTCGGGATTCCAGCGGCGCAGCAAAAGGAGAAAAGCGGGGCAAAGAAGAAGATCGGCCATTGCTCGATGAGGAGAGCAGCTAGAGAATTGGGAGAGAGTGCGTCTTCTGAAAGCCAAGAGCCATGGCCAGATGATGGTGTTGGAATTGGGCGGCGGCCAAAGGAAAAGAGAAGGACTGGAAAAGGAACGAAAGGGAGCAAGGGGAGCAAGAAAAAAAAGAGTTGGGGACAATGCTCACGAATTGGATCGTGACAGGCTGGGTCGCTCGGAGAAGGATGACTTGCAGCGCGCTACTGTAATACAGTGAGAGACGCAATCGCTAAACGTACAATGGATAAGGTGTGCACGTGGCGCAGGATGAGGGTATTCACGGCTATCATGACTTGTAGCCGTGTTTGGGCAAAGCGGGTGTCTATGGCTGGCAAGTGGGCAAATTGCCTTGTTTTCTGCGCATCATGTAATAATAATAGTCTTCATATCTTTTTTTTTGATTTTGATTCTTTTACAGTAAGCCTTTTTTTTCTTTTTTTTTGAATAAAAGCGCGTCTAAAGCGCGTCAAAGCGCGTCTAAGCGCGTCCATCGCCGCGCTACACGCGTCGCTGGTCTCGCTGACGCGTTGATCTACGAGAACCAAGGCTGGCTCGCGACAATGACATGAAATTTTACAGGAACAATGATTTAAAAGTACCGTAAAAAAACAATTCTAAAATTATGAAATGGCTATGCCAAGCGGCTTCTGAAATAGATCAAAAAAGGGGTACCTGACGCGTCACGCGACGCGACGCGTACCTACGCGTATACAATGGCCCGTGGAGATGAATTGACGTTATGGACACCGTCTCCAAATTTTTTTGCAACGAGTGCAATGGTGCCTGATTGAATTTTATGAATCAATTCCATGTCACATGCATTGCATCAGTGCTGTGATCGAATAATATAAAATCATCATGTGACACGCGTCACGCGTCAGGTGCATCTGGAATAACAATTGCCATCTCTGTTATCTAATTTTAGTCCCTAGTTCGCTTAAAAACATTGTACTTATTTAATTTGAAGGACTACACTGACTGACAAAAGTGTATCGATGTTTCCTAATTTTGACTTTTACTCGCTATAGATTAAAATTGAGCAGCACAGGCATGCTATAGTGTAGCTGCACCAAATACACCAGGCGGTCAATCCATGCTTTCTGCAAGCGCATCTAGCAAAAATTAAAAAAAAGGGGGGAGGTATGGCGGCGACAGAGTGCAGGCATATCCTTGAACGAAAGGCAGGTACACTGACTGACAAAAGTGTATCGATGTTTCCTAATTTTGACTTTGACTCGCTATAGATTAAAATTGAGTGCATAATCGCATAATGCTTGGCTTGCATGTTTTATAGTCCCAGAAAATACCTTTCGAATGGTATATTGCACAAGGATATTGGAGTACTGAATGACCCAGAAAGTGGGGTTCAAAGGTGGCACGTGCATCGATACACTTTTGTCACTTTCCCCAGATCACTTAGTCCGCCCGCATTTTTATTTTTTTTTTCAATTTTTTAGTATTTGGTCCACATTCCTTTCGAACGTATCACGGCTTTGACTCGTTTGGGCATGCTTTCCATGTATTTGCGCACAGTCTCTGGCCCAATTTTCTCCCAAGTGTCCTCAGTGCGCTTCCAAAGGTCATTGATCCCTTTGGGAGGCTCGTCGTAGTCATGAAACAGCCTTCGTTTCAGCACGGACCACAAATTTTCAATTGGATTGAGGTCCGGTGAGTTCGCTGGCCATGTCATGACCTTGAACGGCTGGGCATCTAGCCATTGGAGGTTGGCACGCGACGTGTGCGGGGCCGCATTGTCTTGCATGAATATGACCTCCTCCGGGTTGAGGCCATACCAATTGATGGTCTGCCAAAGCTCGTCTCTCAAAACATCCTGGTACAGTTGCCCGTCCATGTTGCCCTCGATATGAGCCATATGGCCGATCCCATCCCACGTAATACAGGCCCACACCATGATGGAACCACCACCAAACTTCTTTGTTTGGCGTACATGTTCCCTTTCCAGTGGTGCGTCGGGCGCTTTCCATGCCCAGCTGCGCCCATCCGAGCCATACAAAGCAATTCGCACCTCGTCGGACCAGATAACGCGTCGCCAGTCGTCCATGGTCCAATGCTTGTGGCGCAGGGCCCACTCGTAGCGATCCTTTTGATGCTTAGCGGTAAGCGCAGGCTTCTTTTTTTCAATGGCCTGTAGGCCACTCTCACGCAGGGCGCGGCGCACTGTATTCGTGTCAACAAACAAGCCATGGTTGCGAAAAAACATTCTATTGGCATTTGCAGCGGTTCCGGCCTTGTCTCGCACGATGTAACCTTTGATTGTCGATTTCATGCGCGCCGACAGCTTACATGGGCGACCGTTTGGCGCAGGAACTCGCTCGATGTTGCGCTCACGCTGCACTCTCTGCACAACAGACAGTGAGACACCGGCCTGGGCAGCAACTTTGCGCAGGGACAGGCCTCTGTTGAGGAGCTGGGCCACCTCATCGTCTTTGTTTTGTGAATTGCGCTTCATGGCGTACAACAGTTGCTGCGGAATGAAACTTAATCAGTACGATTAAACGGAATGCAGGCCGATTCTTACCAAGTAAAGTGTTGGAAAGTGAAAAGAAACGGGCAAGAAGAATGTGGCGTGCAAAAAAAAAAAAAAAAAGACCGCCGTGGGAAATTTTACTGCCCCGGCCAGAAAGTGACAAAAGTGTATCGATGCACTGGCCAGCTTTGAACCCCACTTTCTGAGTCATCCAGTATTCCAATACCCTCGTGCAATATACCATTCGAAAGGTATTTTCTGGGACTATAAAACATGCAAGCCAAGCATTATGCGATTATGCACTCAATTTTAATCTATAGCGAGTAAAAGTCAAAATTAGGAAACATCGATACACTTTTGTCAGTCAGTGTAGAATAGACTGATATCAATTGGTTGACCAGTAGGAGCACTACGACCATGTTACGAAGGAAATCGCGACTTTTGACGCGTCTGACACGTGCACGCATCACGGTGGTATTTTACATTTATCGATCACAGCAGTGATGCAATGCATGTGACATGGAATTGATTCATAAAATTCAATCAGGCACCATTGCACTCGTTGCAAAAAAATTTGGAGACGGTGTCCATAACGTCAATTCATCTCCACGGGCCATTGTATACGCGTAGGTACGCGTCGCGTCGCGTGACGCGTCAGGTACCCCTTTTTTGATCTATTTCAGAAGCCGCTTGGCATAGCCATTTCATAATTTTAGAATTGTTTTTTTACGGTACTTTTAAATCATTGTTCCTGTAAAATTTCATGTCATTGGAGCCATTATTGATCAATACAGCAGAGATTAACGCGATTAATTGATACCTTGCACTGCAGTGAATTATGCACAGCGAAACTTTTTTTTGTCCGGGCACTGTACTACAGTATCATAACTTTTATCATATACTGTACAGTACTGTACCGGTATACTGTAAGTTTGAAAATTTTGCATCGGTCATTTCACTGCAGACAGCAGCAGTAGCAGCAGCAGCAGCAGCAGCCCATCCACCACCAGCGCACAACAAATTGTGCAACAAAAAATAAAAATAAAATTTCCATGCCATTTATGATAAAATTTCTATTTTCGGAAAGAGTCAAACATGAATTGGCGAAAAATAATACAGTATTACTGTACTATTACTGTCCCCAAAGTAGGCACTTTTTTCAGTCGATCGCCGTTCATGCATCACTCTTTGGTATTTTTCGTAAGTTCGGGCGAGCTGCCATTTTGTCTGCCAATAGTAAATCGTCGGAGTTACCTGTTTGGGATGCATTGATCTTACGGAGTTCGAAATTTCCCAAATTTGGCATATTCTGAGATTGAAATGTGTGACCCCTGAGTGACCCCTGAATTTTTCAAAAGTGGTCGTACAGTAGCACTTTGGTGTTTTAAGCTTTTTGTTGCGAATTTCGCGCTGAACACGATCCGTCTATTTTTGAGCGGGATCGACCATGCAGATGGCGATATGAATGCAAAATAGGACAAATATGAGATTTTTGGCATTTTCGAGTGCAAAAAAAATCGGGCGGGTCCTCCGTCTTGAACACTGGACTAGTAGAGTTTATGCCATGACCTAGGTTTCATTGGCGGGCAAGCACGTTGTAAAAAATATTCTGGAAGCACAGCACGCCGGCAAAGTCTAAAAAAATGCGCTCTGGGGTCTGAGCTTCCTCGATCTGGGGTCTGGGGTCTGGTTTCTGGGGTTTATACAGTATCATTTTTGAAATGTACAGTAAATGTGAGCGTTTTTGTGCAGTGAACTGTACAGTACAGTATGTGCCGTACAGTATCATAGCGCGATGCGTCAGGGTTCAGGCATTGAAATGAGAGTACAGTATCATACGCGTCAGTTTTTATCATATCCACTGAGATCAAAACATGGAGGGATCAAATGCTTCATTTTTGAGTGTAAAGCTTCATTTTTGAATGTACGGTAAAAATACTGTACTACGTACAAAACAGATGAAATTTGTGCTTTTGTGCATTTTTTTTGAGCACTTGCCATGATATCATACTGACTGATTTTTTTTGGCTCTTGCAGAAGCTCAAATTTGGGAATTTGGGCAGGCAAACAGAATTGATATTCAGTACTGTATGTAGGACTGTATCTCATACTGTAGTACTGCAAACAGTGTAAAATTATGATATCATATGTACTGTTGTACATTCAAAAATGATGGAATTTGCCTGTTTTTACGTAGCCTTTATTCACAGCATCAGCAAGCAGGCAGCAAAATTGTAGCGAAGCCATGCGTTCTTTCTATGATATAATGGCGTGCCTGGATGCGGCTGGCGTGACGGCGTGCGTCAAAAAAAAAAGTAGCAAGCTCCGCAGGCGGGCATTATGTTGTCTTTCTTTCCAACTTGGTTTTTTTTTTTTGGCTCATGCGTATCAAGGTCAGCTACCGTACACCACAGTCTTCACACGACTTTTGGCACGTTGTCCCTTACTTGGACGCGTCGTACACTGTTGATCGGCTGAAAGACGACGTAAAAGCGGCAGTGGCGCTCACTGGCGATCGCCAGACGCTCACTGTATCTATGGACGGCTTCCAGCTGCTTCCTTCAAGCCAAGTTCAAGGTCTCGTGCGCGATGGCGATACAATCACGTAAGAAACGCGTGGATTTGGTGCGAGAGAGTGCGTGCGCGTCCGTTGCACGAGTTTGTTGGCACGATCGGGTAGCTTACTCACTCTCCCGGCTCTCTTTTAGCATCACGAGCACGATTCAGCGATCGCCCACGGCTACAGAACGCGTCAACGAGGCCGAAACACCGAGCAACGACGCCAAACTTACCAAAACGCAAAAACGCAACCGAAGACGTCGTATATTGGAGCGCAACAAGGCGAATTTGGCAGGCGCGCCGTCGCAAATCATGCCTGAAAGTACACCCGCGTCCGACAGTCGCGTCGAAAACCTGCCTACTGCCGCCGCGCCAGCTAAGGCTGCCCTCCCCAGCGCCACTGAGACCGAGGCACCGGCGCGAAAGAAGCGAAAAAGCGGAGGAAAGAAACGGCTTGCCGATGAAATTGAGGAAGATGCGTCGCAGCCTGAGTCACGCAGCAGCAAGGCGCCCGTCGACACGCAGCCGGCTATGATGACACATCTACTCGCGGAAAACAAGAACAAAAAGAAGCAATTCATGAAGGAGATGCAGACACGGGAACACGTGCACTTTGAGGACGATGACCAGGCTGAGGCTGGTGACGATGAACAAGAATCGCCAAACAGCAGCAATGACAGCGCCGTGATGATGGATGATGACGCCAATGACCAGTGGGTCGACAAGGCAAACACGCTGGGCGCCGCATTCATCACACACACCAATCACGGCGGCAAGGGCCGACGCTTGCTCCCCAATGATCCACCGCGACGCCAATACCCTGCCCAATTGGTGGAGCCCTTGATCTATGCCTCTGAAGACACTCTCCCAGACACGCCCAACTATGATCAATACCCCTTGGTGGCGCCCGACAAGCCTCTCAACATTGGCGATCTTTTGGCAATCAAAGTAAAAAAAAGAAAAAAAAAGAAAAGAGCAAAGATTCACTCAAACCTCATTGAATCTACTAGACGCTCGAAATGTCAGAATCGTACACCCCTGAAATGTCGGATTGGAAGGTAAAAAAAAAAAAAAAACACGGTCGAGGCGCGATACAGACGCGTCAATGGGCGCGCTCATGAATTTTTTTCTCAATTTTTTCTGTTTCGTAGCGCGTCACGGTGGTGGCCGTCGATGGCAGCACCATCTCCTTGCGCTCAATGGACCGGGCGACTCAAGCACGTGGCAATAATGGCAAATTTGATCTGCCTACTGACGAAAATGAGGCGGAGGATCACAACGATTTCCTGGTTATTGATCGAAATGACATTTTCGACACGCGAAAAATAAATTGAATCCGTTTTATTCGTGGCTGGATGATGAATGCAATTGACGAGTGAGGGGCATTGAAGTGACTAGGCGGCTTGCGTGCGAAGCTGTTGGTATTGCATCTGCAATTGCGCAATCTAAAAGCCAAAAAAAAAAAGGAACCTGTCAATCACCTCTTTTCTTTGGGAGTAGGGTCATCAATGCGCTCACCTCGGTCTTTTTACCATCCACCTTTTCAGAGATTTCCTTGATTTGCGTCTCGACGCGCTTGCTACAGAAAAGACATGGAAAAAAAAAGGATGAGAAATGGCAAAAGATGAAATAATTTGCTTACATTTCGCTGCCAATGAGTTCCAAACGGTTCTTGACGTTGCCCTTGGCTTCCGAGCGGTCTTGCTTGACAAGCACAGGGCCGATCAGCTTGTAAATATTGGCCTCGTCATCCAATTGCTCGAATTCCTACAAAAATGAGTGAACAATTGTGCACAAATGAGGCGAGATGGACGCGTACCTTGTTGACCTGCTCATTTTCTTGCTGCTGCGAATCCAGGCGCTGTCGCGACTCGATGGCTTTGGTGAGATCTAAAGCGTGCAAGGGGTGTGAGAAACGAAAATTCTCTTTTTTTCGCCTTTGGGTACCTTTGTGCAGCTGTTGATACGCCTTGGACTCGGCCTCTAGCTTGGCTTCGATGACTTGCAGTGACATGACGGGGAAGAACAAGAGCGGAAAATGCAAGTCAAAAGGAAAGCGGCTTTTCAATCTCTTTTTTTTTTTTTTTTTTTTTTTTTTTTTTTTTTTTTTTTTTTTTTTTTTTTTTTTTTTTTTTGGTCTTGCCAGCCGAAAATCGCGATCCATCCGTGCTGCACCGCCTTTTTCCATCTGGCACACGCGAATCTCCCTTTGTTAAAAATGCCCCACCATCTGGCGCGCCCATTGGAATAATATTTTCAAAGATGTCCCTTATAAAGTTGACGGTCTCGCTGGTATGGCGCAGACGGCAGCCCGAGCATTCATCTCTGAACGCTCCCATTAAGATCTTTTCCTTTATTTGCTTAATTTTCTTTTCTTTATATTGCGCAGGAATTTTTATAATAATGCTTGCGGTTAAAATTTTCTGGCCTTGTGTTCTTTGTTTGTGCCCTGCTCCTCTCGCTCCAATCACAAGCTCTCCAAGCCCGATGGATCGACAACCTGTTGGATGAGCACGCGACGCGTCTTGACCCTTTTGAACGCGTATGACGCTGGTCGCCCGCGTCACTCACTCACAAACCGTTCATTTTGTACACGGACAACTCAGCACTGCCGTATCTGTATCGAAAAACAGATGTCATACAACGACTGCAGAGACGGATTGTGTGTTTGCAAGAATTTGAATCCGCACTTTGGCCATCCTCATCTTTGCCCCGCGGACTTGGCAGGTTATCACGAAAATAAAACGTGCCAATTGGCGTTTTGTTCGACGTGATTCTGGACACCACCCACATCCGCTTGGTGTTGCGGCGCAATCTTGATGGCGCTGCACCCTCCCATTCACTCCGTCGCTTGGTGAATTTGTTTCCGCCCACTCTCAGAGGCCTCCAATGCCGACAACACGTCGATTCTCGTGCTGGCCCTTGGCCCCGGTATCCCATGGACGTGCATGGACCCAGAATTGTGCTCTTTGAATGTCCCCGTCATGGAATTGATGCGCACACTCGACCTGGACTTCATTCCATCGCGTCGACTCACGGCTCCCCTTCTCGGTCAACTCGTTCGCCCACCTCCACCATCCATTCCCGAATCCTTCCTCTTCTTTTCTTGGTTTGGCAAGCAATGGCAATGCTTTGGGGCCTGCCAATGCCGCCCGCCGCCCGCACGATGCTTTTTCGTCTCGCCCACAGCAATCTGCCCACGGCAGAGCGCCTCCACCGCCACATGCCCAACCAATTCCACTCCCCTCGCTGCCGCGTCTACAAATTCGCCATCGAGGTCGACCTCCACTAGGTCTTTCAGAAACATCTCTTTAAAAAAACAAAATAGATCAGCTTTATGTCTTTTTGAATTGCGAAAAAAAAATGGAGCTACCAAGGCGCAAGAGCGCCAATGAGGACGGTGGTTTTGGGGCGAGACGGCGCGAGCACGGCTGCCACGCCCATGGTGCGCGCATGCTTAAATGCCTTGTCGGGCCACGACCCTGGCTCCTCATTTGCAGGCTTTTCGCGCACCCACGGGTCATTGGCCAGCCTTTCCAGCACGCGAGACGCGCCATCACGCGTCAAATCATGCGCAACTACGATATTTTGACTCTTCCATGCGTCTCTCCATGAATGAAACATCCACGCACGCGTTTCAGGTTCAACATGCATTGCACTGTGTCCAGCAGCATCATCTTGGTTGTCCTTGGTGCTATCAACATCGGGCAATTGCACGTAAAAGAGGACGGCGGGTTTAATGGTCAGACGAACGGCCGTCAGACATTTTGAAAAAGGGAGAGGAAGCCAAAACACGCGATAAAAGCCTTGTTTGTACGTCGTTTCGAATTGAATGAGCTTTTGCACTGATGGATGGCTTGCAATGGCCGCCGGCATCTCTTGGTGCATGTACATCGCGTCAAATTACGGATGTGTTGCGCTATTGCCAATGATGGTGAGCGAAATGGAGGTCATCTCCGGGCACCATTTGGAAAGGCGGATAATAAGTGGCGGGGGTGCAAAGCAGCCAAGATGCAAGGCGCGTAGTGGATGCGATTTTGGCAAAATCAGCACTGAATCCTCCAATTGCTCGCCGTCATCCGCAGCAGCGGTCAATTCGGCACCAATGGTCACCGATTGCAAGCGCGGAAACTTGGCTGGCGTGCCAAGAAGGGGCACATCATGGGAATTGCCAGGACTTGCGCTCATGGAGAGTATCTCTAGCGGCGAGATGCGCGCCACGTCAGTTGCTTGGCTGATTGTAAAAAAATGCAAAGCATCCAAGATGGCCGGTGTGTATGTGCCTTCGAGATGGACCGCTTTTAGGGCTGGCAAGTACGTATCCAACGAAGAATCTAAACAAAGATCCCATTTTTCAATGCTGCTGACATTGGCCGTGCTAAGATCCCCCGGCGACCCAGCTGTGTCATAGCCGCGGAACTGATCCGAGGCGCCAATGGTCAATTGCTCAAGACGCGGACACTTGCAGCAGAGGAAAGCAATGCAAGTTGGCCATTGCGATACCTGCATCTGGTCGCCCAATCGTATTTTCAGTGTTTTGAGCGAGTTCCAGGGATCTGTGCAAGTCATACAAGTGGGATGTTTGCCTGGCCGGTGCTGTTCATCTGGGAAAGGCGATGCAATGATGGATCGGTCCGGCTTTGTGAACGAAAGCGACTCCAATGCAGGGCAATGACGATGGATCTCGACCATTTCATCCAAATCAAATAGAGCAGGGCGCATGCTGTGCACCTGGGTCGATGTGGACACGCAGTCAAGATGGAGCTCGCGCAGAGTGGCCAAAGATGGCAAAATGGAATCAAGTAGCACGGACATGGGCAAGACGCCTTCAAAATCAAATCTTTTGAGGCGCCGGGCCTCGAAAATGGGCTGCAACGTAGCAAAGAGGCGAAAATTCAAGATGCCATCTATGGTGCGACTGCGCAAAAACTTGGTCAATAGGCAATTGGCTGCAAATCTTCATCTACAAGCACATTGTTACTTCATACCAAACACTCTCGTGCATCGTCATGCTCGTAATATTGGGGCAAAGCTGGACAAGCCTTAATATGTCGTCGACGCGCAATTGGCGCGTGCGGAGTTCAATGGCGCACACGAGGGGCAGCAATTGATCGCGTCGTTGTCGTGCAATTGCGCGCTTTGGCGCTATCCAAAGGTCATAAAATGCTTTTTGCACCTTGTTTTGCGTCATTGAATCTTCTTCGTCAGTGTCACATGCCTCATCTTCATCATCGGTATCGTCGTTGTACGCCAGTTCGACCAGACGCGCCCGTTGATGGAAGAATTTGTCCCAAGAATAGAGACTGGCGAGCGGATGGTCGTTGTCGTACTGGGGTTCGTCGTCGCCGAGGTCATTGAGAGGGTCAGCACTGCGATCATCCAGCACCACTTTGTCAAAAAGGAACTCATCCACCATATCATGCCATTGTCGACAACAGCGCCTCACCTTCCGCAGATCACAGCGGCGCAATTGGGCAAAAACACGCAGCACCATCTCGGGAGGTAAACAAACTCTGTCGGAAGTGTCTTGGCGATAGATTTTCATAGCACGGAAAAGAAGAAAAAGAAGTCAAGTTGTTAAAATGGCAAGACACCTTCCGAATCAGATAGAAATGTGGCACAAAACCGTGTACCACAGAGGACTGAGTGGCCTGCCGCAATTTATCGAGAGACAAAAGTGCACATGCTCGTACATAAAAGTAAGTTTCAGGTACGTACGTGAATAAAAACTGGCAGCCCTGCGGCAGAACGTCAAACACAGGTTTGCAACTGAAAAATCAAAGCTGTAGCAAGCACTCTGTTCTCTTTCCCCTCCTTCTCCTAGTTTCTTTGCATCTTGGCCAACCAAGAATTGGGGTTTAAATAGAGGCGTAAAATTAAAATAGGCCAAAACGCGTATTAAAATACTTGTAATACGACATGCCCAAAATAATTGTAAGTTCATGGGATTTGCACTTAATTTGGCGCGTGTCGACTCAATAGCATCCGGATCAAATCACCAAAAAATTAAAAAAGACAAAATTTAACGAGTTTGGAGCTTGCAGTGATCCACGATCTTTCAAGTTTGGGCTGCTTATCCCTCTTGAATGTTAGATACGTTAGCCCAATTTTTGAGATCTTAATGTGTGTCATTGAAAAAATTGCGAGGAAAATATTGGTTATATCAAGTTACGTTTTGATTTTAAAGGATGAGGACCCACCCAATTAAATCGTGCTGGTTTTTTTAATGAATCCTCGAGACCAGGCAATGAAAATGAGCTCTGGTTATTGAGACCGTATTATTACGATCTCGATGAGCCGGCCGCCAAAAACGTATTTAAACATGGTTTGCATGTCATTGCAAGGTCGCACTACAGTAGCAGATTCACGTGAAAAGGCGATCTAATTGATTCTTTTATGTCGATATGCTCCTGTGCAAAATTGGAAACTAGCTCAATTGTATTCAGGGGGGGAGCTACATGTATGATAAGCTTTTTGACACAAATCGTCTTTTTCTCGGCAACCAGGCATAGTGAAATTATGAAATGTGCCCAAGCGTGAAATAGTGAGCTAGAAAAACCGAGTAGAACTCAGGTTGCAGCCGTCGCTGGCATTAAGGGCGCCTACACGCAAAACCAATAACGAGCTGATTTGAGCGCCCGAGGAGAAATCAAAAACCTGAGTCCGCGAAATGGCACCAAATTTGCACACAAGATACATTGCATAGTGAAAACGACGAAAAACGTAAAAAAGAGCGTGATCAATTTGCTTGTTGGCGAGCAATGAGTAAAATCAAATAAAATTTCAACCGCGAATTGCACGGGAAGAACGCGTTCATAGAGCCGTGCTGACGCGTCCACTAGCAAGAGGCGCCCCAGGCACACAGCTTTGATTGGGTACATACGCGTGTAACTCGTCGCTTGACGCGGTTTTTCACGCGTCGGCTTCGTACGCAAAACTTTGCTGACATGTTAGTTCAGCGGAAACTCATCTTTTTCAGAGATTACCAGTAACCGCACATGCTTCACATCGTGCTCTTTCAGATGAGACGACTTTCAAGGCGCTGCGACAAATCCTCGTTGAGTTTACTTTGGGGTGAAAAATATCGGCTTTTTCTGCTTTACGCGACAACCAGTCGATGGACACCTGAGTTTTGCTGCATTCTTATCGGCGAATACGCGTGAATAACCATGTGGTTAAACGGCGTGGCGATCTGAAGACCTGAAATCCGTCGTTTTCCAAGGGTCGACTGTACCTCTTGGAAATTGGTGAAATTTGAAAATCATGCTTGCGCGCCATCTAGAGAACTCAAAAGCCTTGGGGTGGGCTCATTCAAACGAGAAGCTTTGGAATAATTGATCCATAGAGCGAACGTGCATGTATTTCGTGATTTCAGCGAGAAACGACCGAAAAACAGCGAGAATGCGCCAATTGTGATTTTCTCGGGAGCCACCAGATCAAGTACCAGGTTTTGCATAACGAAGAAAAGTGTGACGAATAGAGAGTCAATTCAGCTTTTGCAACAGTCCTGCCACTTTTACTCCAGCAGCTTTGGGCAAGCTTGTAAATGTCAAAGCACTGCAAATTTGTGAATGCTGGTGCTTGAGCAAATCTGATCATTGTTCAACTTGGACCAGTTGATTCTGGTGGGCATTCATGGCACCACACAAAATTCGAGGCATCAAAGTCTGCCATCGAAAAAGATATCTTTGAAAACAAAAAATAAATATAAAAAAGGAGCTAAAATAGCTCAAAGTTGCTATGAGCAGAGTCATACCTTTGAATTAGAAAATGCAATCAGGGTGAAGTTTGTCACAATGAATATATGGCTTTGCGGAGCAGAATTAAAATTTAATAGTAAAACATTGAAATGAAGGAGAATTGAGAGTGGGGACTTAGTGGCGGTGCGAATCGTCCAAACCAAGGGCGGAGGCCATCTTGAAGAACAATTCCCAGTTCTCTTGCGTCTTTTTGAAGAGCTCGGAACCGGGGCCTAGCGAAAAAAAGGAGGAAAAAAAAGAGGAAAAAAAAAAAGGAAAAGTTAGCAACACGGGATGACGCAAAAAAAAAAAAAAAAGAGTGGTGTGCTTCGATGTTTGACATTACCATTAGCATACAAAAAGACGTCGCTCATGGAGTGGACGCCCTGGGTTTGGCCGTGGGGCAAGTTGTTGTTGATAAGGAGGCCGTGCTCAAAGTTTCCAGACATGTCCTTGGGATTGGGCACGACGACACCATGGTCATTGGTGGTGGAGGGGTAGCGAGGGCCGCTGGTCGACACCTGCCAGGCCTCGTAGTGAGCGGGGCCATTGTTGGTGCCAAACGTGAGACCGACATTGGGGCGCCAGTTGTCGGGGAAGCCATCGCCGTCCTCGTCGACGTAGCCAGGGAAGCCGGCGTTCTCATACACGCCAATGGAGCTAATGCGGTCGTTCTCGTTCTTGGCATTGAGCATATATTGCGAGTCCACGCTGCCGTACACGTCAAACGAGTGGCTGTGGTCCGCCGTCACGAGAATCAGCGTGTCTTCGTATTCGCCGTTGGCCTTGAGCCACTCGACCGTCTTCTTGACCGTCACATCCAATTCAATCAAGTCAGCAAGCGCACGCGAGTAGTCAAACGTGTGGAACTAGGTAAAAAAAATAAAAAAGGCGTAAAAAAAATCAGCCAATCTGGCAAGGACGCGTCGTTTTATGCCATTTTACTCACCTGCTTGTCGACAGAAGCGGCTTCGCTCATCAAGAAGAAGCCCTTTTTGCCACCACGCTTCTTGAGCACCTCAAGGGCCTTGATGGTCATGTCTTGTAAGCCAGGCTGGTCCGAGCCAAGCGCATCCTTGGTGCCATTGTTGTCAGGGTTGGCCTTGTTGCCGACAGTGTTGTTGACATAGAGGTTGCGCTCAAACCAGCTGCAAAAACAAAAGACAAAAAAAATGAGCAATGATGCAAAAAAAAAAAAAATCGCGAAAAGATGAAAAGATGGCTCGGACGTACACATCCAAATTGCCTTGGCGGAAGACACCAAAGAGCTTCTCGTCGTCCTTGTATTTCTTAAGGTCCTTCTTGTTAAAGACGGACTTGTAGCCGGCCTTGGTGATCTGCTTGTAGAAATCAGTGCCATTGAGAGCCTTGGCGCCGCTAAAGTACTCGGCACCACCGCCAAGGAAAACATCAGGCACGACTAGAGCAAGGGGGGCAGAAATGAGCAGATGCGCGAAATAACCCATTCTTTCTATTATGTGTTACCAGGCGCGGTCCAACCTGGCACACCGTGCAGGAATTGGCGCGTGATTTCGCTAGACACGCCGCGCTGGCGCGTGTGCGAGTAAAAGGCCGCAGGCGTGGCATCTTGGATGTACGCGGTCGACACGATGCCAATGGCTGTAAATGGCAAAAATAAGCAAAAACAGTAAAAATTAGTAAAAACGTGATTTTCAGGGGATACCCAGCCCCCTTTTTTATTTTTTACCTTTGCCAGGCTGACGGCGGCGGATCAATTCGGTGATTGTTTCCACCTTGGGATCGTCCAAGGGATCGGCGGACGAATCGGCGTACACGTTCAGGGCGGCGGGCGAGCTCTTGTGGCCAGAGGCATAAGCGGCCGCACTGTTGGCGGAATCCGTGAGCAAGCTGTCGACCGAGTTGGTGATCACGTGGCCAAGCTCATCAAAGTGCTCAAACGAGAGGAGATCGTGGTACTTGCCCGAGGTATCTGATTTTTTTTAAGAAAAAACGGCGAAATGAGTCATTGGACGCACGTCATTGCAAGGACATTTGCTTACGCTGACGGGCCAAGGCACGCGCGGCCGTGATGGCACCGGTGTTTGTGCCGTCAGAGATGAACAAGATGACGTTTTTGGCCTTTTTGCGAGGCGCCTTGGGTTTAACGACCTTGTAGCGCGCCGTGTACGACTTTTTGGGGCCGTATTCGACCTTGACATAGTAGGTGCCGGGCTTGTCAAAGTGGAGCTTGCGCCAGGCACGCGACGTGACCGCGACGGTCACGGGCTTGACATCAAGTTCGAGCTGCTTGGCATACTTGGCCTCGAGCGACTGGGTCCAATTGAAGTTCCAGTTCTCCAAGGCGGGCGTGGGCTTGTGGAAGTACCGGCTGGCATCCTCCCAGGGGCCATTGTCCTTGCGCACGAGCGTCTTGAACGACTTGTAAGGAGCAGGCACAGGGTGCGCCGTGTTCTTGTCATAAGCGTGCAATTCAACGCGCAAGTCAAAGTAGCCACCGGCAAGGAATTGCGATCTGTGCACAAAAGAGTGGAATGAGTGGATGGTTCGCGTCTCCCTTTAGTCATTTTTTTCTTTTTTTTTCCAGTTTTCTTTTTTTTTTTTGAATTACTCGGTGGGAGGGAAGATGCATGCATGCTTGTCAGGGCACGCACCGAGGCGAGGGTATTGGCCTTCGGGATCAGGAGTCAGCTTGTAATCATGCTTACCAGCAGCAAGAGCAATACCGCTCAAAGTAGCCAAAGAAAGGAACGTGCGGATCAACACCATGGCTAATCAAAAGGAAAGGAGGGGGAAAATGAAAGGACACAGATAATCAAAAAAAAAAAAGAGGGGGAATGGCTCACTTTCTCTCGCCCTTTATAAAGTTGTGCACAAAATATACACATGGCGCACGGTTTGGCACGTTTTCCGGGTAAAAAGACGACGTTGACGCACACGATGGCACGGTCTTTACGATTTTCATTGTCTACAGAGGGCCAAATTCATCACGTTGCAGCAGAAATGCACTTGTATTGGCCCAAATTGAGAAAAATGCAATAAAAAAGGGTGTTCCAGCTGTCACTGTGGCCCAGGCTTCCTGGATTTCTTTTTGAGTGACAATGGCAGAGTTTATTCATGCGGCTGATCGGAGCAAAATAAGAACGAAACAGTGCGTATGGTCTGACGTTGCACAAGCCAATGGTAAAGCCCACACAAAAAAAAGCCAATCATCACGGCGCGTCCATGCATTCGCCCCCCTTTTTACACCACAATATGGAAATCGCTCTGCATGGGCGCGATCAACACCTTTTCCGATGGCATGGTCTCACCAAGATGATGGTTTGGTTTGACGTCCGATCGTGGCATGTTAAACATGGGCTGCACAGCCTCCATGGTGGGGATGGCCGTCGCAGGGCCCATCCCAGGCTGGACACCCAGCCTGAAATCCATCTTGCCAATGAAAGAAGCGATGAAAACAGTCCAATGGGTCTACACACGCAAAAAAGGGTCCGTTAGGGTCCACGTGCTTTTTCTGAATCTTTTTTTTTTTTTTTTTTTTTTTTTTACATATAGCAAAAACATGAGAATCGCACAACCTAGCGACCATTTGATCTCGTCGTGAAAGAGTCGACTGCAATTAAAGTAATCGTTGGGCAGCGTGATTGTCGTGCCGGGCGGTAAATTGTTTTCGACTTGTGCCAACCCGTCCGCCATGCACGAACTGATAAAGTCGTTGCCGTTGGAACTGACGTAAATGACATTTGCAAAGGTGTCAATAATGACAGAGGCAACGAGGAACCCGAGAAGGTAGGCAAGAGGCCGGTCCAGGTTCATCCACTATGGCAAGAGCAGCAAAAACGAGGTGATGAGCAAGATGGATCCGCTTTTACCGTCTCACATCGTCGCTTACCGGCCTGATAAGGATGATTAATGTGATGAAGGTGGCCAGACCATAAATCAAATTGATCACGCCAAAGACAATCATAGGTGCAAAAGCCAAATAGGAGAAAAATGCTATACAAATTCCATTTTCGAGGGCAAATCAGTGATCCATGGCGCGGCAAAAAAAGAAAAAAAATGTACGGAAAGCTGCGCGACTTACGGCTCTGTTGCATAAAAGATGTGACGGCAAAATAAAAGCTAAAGCCCTGCAAAAAATAAAAAAAATCACAAAAACACAAAAGAATGAATAAAACCATCGTCAAAAGCCATGGTGCGTTGCTCGTTCGTGCCTCCATACCGACATGAACAGGCAGCCAAGCACACTGCCTGTCCAGTTTGGGAAACAGCCGCAGCACCTTGTGGGTAGCCTTGAGATTTTGTACGCATCGCCGAATTGTGCGTATGAAAATCGATTGAATGGTAGGTATGAATTGAAGGCAAACATGCAAAGTCTAAAAAATGAGAAAGAAAGGAAAAGGACATGGGGGAGGGGGCAGTGCGCAGGGTGGGATGATCAAGAAAAAAAAGAAAATGCGAGGGATAAACAATGCGCTTAAAAAGGGAAGCTGCGAGGGGCACAATCCCCAGAAGAAGGTTGCACGAAAAGAAGAAACAAAAAAAAAAAAAAAAAGGACGCCTTCTTTTAATATTTATTTGAACGTGTTTTGCACATGCTGGCGAATCGTGGATAAAGGATCATTCTTAAAGGCATCATGCTGGAGCACCTTTTGGAATCGCGCCATATCTTGGAGCCTGCAAAGTAGAAAAAGAAAAGAGTCAGCAACGGTGCTTTCAGGGCCGTGGCGCGTAAAGGGCGGCGACTTGCATGGTATTCTGCTTGCGCTTTTTGCTCTTGATCTTGTCCAACGATACCAAATGCGTCCCGGACGTGCTGGTCGCTGCCGAATTGGCGGGCGCCTCGGCATTGGGCACATTGCCCTCTTGCGCGCTCGTGTCAATCATCTGCAGCACCTCGTCAAACTCGTCAAAGCCACCCTTTTGCAGCATGGTCTGCCTAGACTTCTTTTGCTGCTGCTTTTTCTTCAACGTGTAAGAGTGATCCAGTTCTAAAAGGATAATGAATAAGCAGCCGCACCACGCGCACCGCAACACAGCTTACTCTCTAGCCATGCCGAGTGACGCTGCTTCTTTTTGGTCGATTTGCAGATCGTTGCCTGGTAAAAAGCACAGAAAAGGGACGTGAGCTCGGAAGCGCCAGGACTTACAGCTTCAATTCTTACGTTGGAGGTGGGCGCGAGATCGGACTTGCTTTTGGACGTCCTTTTCCTTTGAGCTTTGGGCATGTTTTAGCAAAAAGATCACAAAATTGAAGAAAAAGAGTAAAAAAACAGCTGAATGGGGTCGTTCGCGGCTCTTTAATTTGGACACCCGTAGGCCCTGCGCCCCCCCCCGTTTCTGCACTTGAAATAGACATGCCGTGTAAAACGCGTCAGCTCCTCAAAATGCATTAATTTGGCATTGGCTCAGCAACAGCGCGTCTTTTTCGAAATTTCTTTTCAGGTCTCGCGTAGCTGATCATGATCCGCGTGTGATTTTAATTTGAAGTTTTTGACGCATGATCTCACCGAGAAACGACGCGATGCAACCAATTTGTAATAATTTGCCAACAGTTCAAGAACACGTCGTCGCCGCGTTTCCTCGGCATGTCATATTTCGCATCTTTTGTCGCGGCTCGTGTGCAGTATGAGTTTGCAATTTCAAACACATGTCCTCGTGGAAATAGCCGCGTTAAACCTTTTTTGCTTGTGGGCAACGAGCAGACTCTCCATTCCCTGTGATTCGTTCTCGTTAATTTTTGCGCGTCGTGGAGGGCGGCCGCAGTGCCCATTTCCTCCAATAGTCAGGCCATGACTGCTGTCATCAACATATTGTAAAATGTAAGAAAAGGTTAAAAAATCAGCAATTGGCATTTGTTGGCCTTTTAGCGTCACGTTCTCTGCCTGCTTGCTACCTGATTTCCGCGAGTTTTTGGGTCAGTTATCAGCTGGTACAATTTTGGGTCCATTTGGACAAGTTGTCGTCAAGTTCATTATAAGTCTTCATTTCTAGGGGTAATTCAGCTTCTGCCTTGCCAGACAGACCTTGCCGACGGCTAAAGGTCATGCTGACGTGAAAATACGAGCAGCGAAACGGAGCGGGGAAGCGATTTACAGCTGCCACAAGCAGTTGGAGGCACGCCACTTGCCATCCAAAATTTTGGCCACGCCGAGTCCCAAAACAAAATTTGAAAATCAGGTCCCCAGAATTGGGCCAAACTTACACATAAGAACAATTGTTTGGGATGACCGACAAAAACGGCAAAAGAGGGGGATTCATATGCAGGGTCACGATCAACGAGCGATTTTCGATTTAATTTCAACGGCGAATTGCACAGGAAAAACGCGCTCAAGGAGCCGCGCTTATGCATCCATTAGCAGGAGGCGGTCCATAGGCATGAATTTGATACGGGCGAGGAGCGGACACGAGGTCAGAAGCGCGATTTGTGACGCGTCAAAAAATCCCAGCCAAAAATGACCTTCTAGTCAACTCGGCTGAAACTCGCTTTTTTCAGTGATCACTGGCGCATCCATACCCGTCTGCCTGTGCTCTTTCTGTTGGTTCGCATTTGACGGCGTTGTGCCCATTTCTCGTCGAGTTTGCCTTATGGCGACCAAAACGATGAAAATTCCATTTTTCGCAAAAACTAGTCGATGGATCCCAAGTTTTTATTGTGCATCTATCTGTGAATGAGTGACACATACCATGCGTATGAATGGCGTGGCGATCCGAGGACAAAAGTTTTGCGATTTCCAAATCCTCGACTGCACCCCTTGGAAAAGTCATCATTTTCCAACCTCGTATTTGTGCGCCATTCATTGACTGTAGCGTCCCACGAAAATAGTTTTAAAGGTACTTTCAACTTCTCTCTTTTAAAAAATCATTAAAAACTGGATGTAGATATGAACTGTTCTCGAGAATTTCGACACTTTCTCTTATTTTTACAAATTCTAATTTTAACACGCCAAAAAAGTGCTTGATCGCAATGGCACTTAATCCAATAGAAAAGGTACGCGAACGCGCCGTCTTTCATCGTTGCCCGGGTAGCTGGTTGGACGACCTTTTGCCCAATTTTTTAAAAAAAAAAAAGCGTAAATTTATCCAAATCCGATTTATTTGCAACGTGCAGGATGTGGACCGGCTTGCTTCCAACAAAAGATACAGATGTTGATGCCACTAGCAAGGATCAGAAACAATTTCATAGTATTATTTTAATACTTGATGCCAATAAAAAGAGGATTTTGTGATTTTTTCCTATTTCCCGTGAAAGAGTGCATGACTTTTTACTATCTACATTGACATAATATGGCTAACCCGCTGCGCGTCCCACACGACCAGCCTACACGCATGTCAAATTCACTTTTGCGCGTGCTCAAACTTGCTTTGTACGCGAAAATTGTATTTTGTGCGTTATAAACACTGCTGTGCTGCACCAACGTACAATGTGTCGCCTGGTGTTTTTTGCTGACAAAAGTGGTCGTTTTGCTGCTGCTGGCGGGCCAGTTTCAGGGCAACGGTGAATCATTCCAAAAACCAGCCTTTCAGGGGAGAAAAAAGGGCACGTGTACGGGACTAAAGAACACCACCGCGACAATACCTGTCGCGCACAAGATGTTGGAAATGGGAGCTCACAGGCAGACCCAATGAAGGGAAGCAACGCCGGTTGTTGCGTGTCCAACCAAGCGTCAATACTTTGATTTGCGGCTTTTTTTGTCATGATTCCATTTTTTTCACACGTTCGTAGCTGGTTATTCGACAAGACAAAGGGAGGATTTCCTCGTTTTTGACATTTATTGGATGGGAAAAGGGGAACTATTTTACAATTTGGCGGCGGGTTCATTGGCAATGATGGCGTAGCCGTTGGCGAGGACGGGGCGGTTCTTGACCTTTGCGGTGAAGATGACGCCAAAGGAGTTTGCGTCGTGGGGCACCTTCCAAAAGTCGAATTGGACGTCTTGGCCTGGGAGTACGGGGCTTGCGAAGCGCGAGCTGATGGTCTTGAAGCGATTGCGATCGCCATTGGCAAAGTGCTTGGTGATCAGGTAGCCAGCATGGCCGTACGAGCACAGACCGTGCAGAATGGGGCGCGGGAATCCGACGCGGCCGGCGACGTCGGGGTCGGCGTGCAGCGGATTGAAATCGGCATTGAGGCGGAACATGAGTGCCTGGCTGGGCTGTGTGTGGAACGTACTGGACACATCAGGCGCGCGATCGGCCGGGGGCGTGTATTTGGGCGTGGAGGGCCCCTTTGGACCATTCCAGCCGCCATAGCCAACGACAAACATCTTGCTAATCATGCGGCAATAGTGCACATTGTCATTTTCGCCAAACAAATCCAATGCCGACTCGATCACCATGCCGGAGCCCTTGTCATACACGCCCAGCACCGTCTTTGTCGCCTTGAACCGACCACCCTTCACAGGGAACGGCTGCACAACCTCCAATGACTGCTCACCGTGCAAAATACGGTCAGGGTCATATGATGGGACGCCCGGGATACCGCCACCGCTGTTGAACCGCTCCTTGAACACGTTCACGTCCCAGTCATCGCCCTTGAGCAGCAGAGAAAGCGCATACGTGGGAAGAGGGCCGAATTGGGCGTCTTTTTTAAGCGAAAAGAGGGTAAAAACGCTTAAGTTGACGCGTCGTGGCTTCTTTGGACGCGTCTTTTTTTACCATTTTCATAGAGCCACTGCAGTTCATTGTAAGGCACACCAATAGAGAGCGCGTAAAGTAGGTAGTCTCGGCGGTTGCACGCGACCTACACACGTTT
Organism: Gongronella sp. w5; assembly: GCA_001650995.1. NCBI lineage: Eukaryota > Fungi > Mucoromycota > Mucoromycetes > Mucorales > Cunninghamellaceae > Gongronella > Gongronella sp. w5. The sequence continues at coordinate 323,964 of KV441904.1, read as the reverse complement.
TACAAAAAAAAAAAAAGTGGATGAGTCTCGTTGACAACTTTATTGAACCACACAACGTACAATTTCAGCAGGCGACTTGTGGCCGACCGCCTTTTTCACATCCACAGAAAAGCCTTCAGGCATGACAAACGGGTTAAAAGAAAAAAAAAAAGTGAGAGTGAGAAAAAAAAAAAAGGGGAAATTCTCTCATGCGGCTATGCGGGGCGGCTAAATTTATAATTCAATTTCCATGTGTGGGGTATCGAATCCCAGATGCGATCTTGGAAAAGGGGTCCGCTCTTCTGGAATCATATGCTTTTTTGCAGTGTTGTGCGTGTCAAAAATCATGCATCATCCTTTTTTGGATTGAAATGGCAAATTGGGCACACGCTCCGCTTGTTCCCCCACACACTGTCTCTTGCACGCGCCCGGGATATACCCACGGCGAGCAACAGTAGCAAACAAAAACCATGAACACTCACACACACACGCAAAAGAAAAAAAAAAAAGAAAAAAGGTATGCAAATTGGGGTGTCCCATTTATAATCTGATACACGTGAAGAGAGAAAAACTCAATAGATGGTGACGGGCGGGTTGTTTTGCTGGTCCTGCCAACTCTTGTTGCGTTTACGTAGCCTTGGTGCGTGCCATGAAGGTGGGCGCACGTTTTGTTCGTGAGACGACGACGACGTGGAGGCAGTGGGTGGCCAGTGCGAGGAGGATGCGGATGCGGATGGAGAGGAGGATGCTGATTTGACGTTTTGGAGCTCATTGTCGTCACAAGGTTCGTTGCAGGGCGTGACCAAGGAGCAAATGGACGCGGAGCTGGCTGTGGAGAGCTGGTCGGAGATGATGGAAGCGGCACACACGGACGATGACGCGTCCATGGCGCGATGGTGACGCGCATCGCCAGAATCGACGCGCTCGTACAGCAACATGTACGGATTGGCATTCAACACCTCTTCTACGGGACAAACATCGACATTTTCGTCTGAAATGCGGTACCACAGGTCCTTGCTGGCGTGCCATTGCTCGTTTTCGCGATCACGCGCATGTTGCGATGTGCACGCGTCGCATTGACACGATGACGCGTTGATTTGACGCTTGTACGCGATGAAATGACCATAATTGTGGCTGCCATAGTGCACAATGACGGACATGAGCCTGTAATGGCCCTGGTCCTGGCTTTCGGACGCATGGTTGTCGTCGGGCGATGAAATGGGCTCCGTGGCGTCCGTGTGGATCGTGCCATTTGTGCAAAAAGGCCGCATGTCCAGTCGTTCGGGGAATTGGAGCTGGCATTTGTTCTTGTACACCAGGCCCGATGGATGGAACGTCGACCGGGCCACGTGCAGGCACAGCACGGGCGGCATCTTGGCAAACATGACTTGCTTCGTGGACACGCCAGTGCCGAAACCACCGCGAAGCGCGTCTTTGGGTATTTTGGCTTCATCGTCTTTCCATGCGCCCGAATGCACATGCGCCGCAGCCTCACGTCGTTGCGTCTCGAGCTGCACAAGCTGCGTCAGGTGGCTACGCTTGGTCGCAAGGTCCGTGCACGCCTTGGCCATCGATTGAAGCTCGTCCACGCTGGTTTCGAGCTGATCAAGCCATTGAGTCATCGCACACTGTCGACACGTCACGTCTTCGAGGTATTCCAACCCCGTCCATTGATCAAGACATTCGTACAATGTCGTCGACGGCTGGGAGAGAAGAAAAAAAAAAGAGGGGAAGAAATAGAAAAAAAAAAACACAAAAATTAGCCAAATTCGTTTCTTTGTGTCTGTGTCCGCCTCTCGTCCTCCAAATTCGACGGCTAGGGGTCTTACCGTCTGAGGCAAGGCTAATTGGATGTTGTTAAAGGAAAAATGCCGGATCGCTTCCTACAATGACGTAAAAAAAAACAACAGAAGAATAACATGTGAGTTTCATTGAAAAAAGGGAGGAACATTGACATCATTAGTGACAAAATCCGTACGACATAGCCACAGGTTGTGCACGAGAGACGGCTGGCAAAGAAGCCTCGGAAGGGATTGTCGAGAGAAAAGGCCGGAGTGGGCGCATACGACAAGAGTGAGAGCAGGCCGTTAGGTTTGTGGATGGCGGCACTGACAAGTGCGCGCTCTTGATCCAATGCATCCGCAAGGACCTGGAATAATTCCTGGGCGTCCTCTTGCTCTCGGCTGATGACTCGGTGTCGCACCGACGACGCAATGGCCACTGGACTAAAAGCATCGAGCGGCATCTGGTCGTCTAGGGGGCGGCATAGTTGCCGCATCGTCGACAGCATCGCACGGGACACCGGCATGGCATAATGCTGCTGATTCAGCCGCTCCAAATACACATGCAGCGCCGGCAACGACGACATGGCCTAAAAATGAAATCAAATGAGAAAAACTTGACATTTTGACAAAAAAAAAAGAAAAAAAAAAAAAAAAAACTTCATTTGTCGACAAGAGACTTTTTTTTACCTGCAACACGGAATTGAGGTAGCATGAATTGCCAGTGTTGACGAGACCAGAGACGAAATATGGATTGGTAAAGGCATCGTCGTCGTCGGTTGGCTGATTTTCGAGGGGTGGTGCACGCACACAGACGGCGAGAGGCGCCGGGGAAGGTGATGCGGGTATCAATGGCGCCGTAGCATGCGTAATGCGGCGGCCCTGCGGCAGAGAATCATTGTTGCAAAGCACGTCGTCGTCCGTGTCCTTGATGAAAAGGCACGACGTCCAATAGGCGACGGTGTCGACGACGGTGAACAGGCCCATATCCTCGCTGGCTCGCAGCAGGGCAAGGTGCCCATAGTGTGCAAGACGTTTGCAAATCGTGTAAACACCCACCTTTTTCGAAACAACCCGGAAAAACACAACGAGCGGCGGCGGCGGAGCCACCACAAGCGGCACAACCACAAGACCAAGCCCGAGACACAGGAAAAACAGTTGAATCCACCCGGCATACGCAACCAGCTGCGCCTGGACTAGCCCCAGAGCGGAACGCATCGATAAAAAAAAAAAGTGGCGGGCAAGAGAAAAAAAAGAAAGTAAAAAGAAAGGCAAGGAAAAATAACGACAAGCAAGAAAGAAAAAAAGGGTATGGAAAAAGAGACAAAGAGTGCAACAAACAAAAAAAAAGAAAGAAAAAAAAAAAAGGAGTACACAGAAGACGAGCCATTTTTTGATTGCGGCGGGGTTGCAAAAATTCGGATGATGATCCTCATTTTTTCGCTTTTTTTTGTGCAAACACGTAATGAGGGACGTTTCAATGCACCTGCTTGCGTGTTCCTTCGAAACCTCACATGCTGCGCACATTTTTGCACGCTTTTTTTGCTCGTTTTTCTTTCATTTTCTCGTCCCATCATGATCCGATTGTAAAAAAAAAAAAAAAAAAAGAAATTAGAAATGGAATTCAGGGGCTGTTTCTCCCCTTTGTCTTTTTTGTCTCCACGGACAACCTCCTCGCTTGGTTGCCCCTTGCATTTTCTTTGGTTTGGATCGTGTTTACGAGCGTTTTATTTACAAAAAAGGGGAGAGAAGGGGGGGCATAAACATCAGATGAAGAGCGAGTACGAGTGGGAGGACGAGAGACGATTTTGTACAAGGGAGGGGGCGGCGGTGGGGGTGCCAATGGGGCCAAAGTCTGAATTGGCCGACGTGGAGGAGGAGAAGGAGCGTGGGCGATTGGGAATGAATGGATGATTCTGCAGCAAGGTGATGTTGCTTTGATTCTGAGGCACAGGCGAGGGAGGTATCGGAAGAGAAGAAGAAGTACAAGGTGCCAATGGAGGCGATGACGGTGGCGTCATCAAGGCGGCTGCCGTAAATCGCGGCGATTTGCTCCATTGCATTGGATCTGCCGCGACAAGAGGGTCGTGGCGGGGCAAAATGCCATCAATGATGAGCCCTGTCGAGAATGGTGAATACCAATTGGGCTGAGACGACACGCCAATCAACGATGCATCCGACATGGTGCTGACCGACGCCGTCGTCACCGTCGACAGACAAGGCGACGATGCGTCCATCCACGCTGTATCATTGGCCGGCTCGTCATCAATGGGAAGAACAGCGTCTTCATTGACCGTGGCGATTGGAGCATCATGGATGGAGACGCATTTGTCGTCCAGGGTGGCAACAATGGTTTCGTTGTCGTCATTGTCGTTTTCGTCGTCATGGTCTTCGTCGTTGGAGAGGGATTTGGAATCGTCATCAAGAGGCGTGGTGTCGATTTTTGCATGTTTTTGCGATTTTTGTTGCCTTTGTTGCTGCCATTGATGATCAACAGCATGAGGGCGATCACATTCAGGGTCGATCACGTGGTCTTCCTGGTGTTGATAGGCCTGATCGACCTGCTGCGCGTGAATTGGCAGCAAAGGGGCACGCGCACGCGAAACAGGGGTGACATTGGCATGTTGGGGAGCATGTCGTGATGAATGATGCACCACTGCATGATGATGATGAGGCTGATGATGCTTTTTTCGACGCGGCTGATGAGGCTTGCTGGTTTTGTTGGGCTTGGCTGGCGGTGAGTCACAGAGCTCGGCCCACAACGTGTCAATGTCCATTGCTTTGGGTGCGGGGGCCTGAAGCGACTGCTCAACACGGTGAACAAGCTTGCGCCCACAGCAAGAGATGCCACGGCCGGCCTGCTGAGCATAACGGCCTAATTGCTTCAGGAGCAAGTGCAGGTTTTGCCATTGATCCGCCTGAATAAAAAACAACAATAAAAAAAGCAAATGAGCAACCCTTAATTACATTGGTCCCGCCCGGCCCCAAAAATAAGCGCGCACACAACACACAATGGGAAATCATGAGAGGAGCTGGGGGCCGATCCATTGTTTCACCGGATTTGACCGGCACAATGTTCTGCCTCATCTTATTCTTTTTTGTTTTTCCCCGTTTTTTCGCTCTTTTTGGTCTTTTTACCTTGTGCAGAAATGCATAACCGATGAGCAGCGACAGACCACAGTAGGTCCAAGAGGATGTCGATGATTTTTTGCTTCGCACGTTGCGCCAGCGATGGCGTTGGAGCACGGGATCGGCCGGTGTGTTGGATCCGGCTGTGTCGTCATTCATCGAGAGCGATTCCAAAAAGGAAGGTGATGTCGCGGTGGCATTGGCCGATGCCAGTGTCATGGCCCAACGAGATAATGCCTGCGTCTGCTGCAAGGGAAGCCACAGCTGTAATTGTGACAGAAGCGTCGTCATCAAAATCGTAACAAGCGATAAAAGGATTAAAACAACTGGCGATAGCACCACAAGCGATGCTATCTGCAGACCGCGAGTCGTACGCATAGCTTTATAAAAAAAAAAAAAGGTGGGCGGAGGAACGGGACGGAGCAAGGAGAGAACAAAAAAAAAAGAAAAAGAAAAAGAGAAAGAAAAAAAAAGAGTGTGTGAAAAGAGAGGGAGGGGGTATAGAGAGGGGGAGGGCGGACACACGGAAAATGACAACAAGGAAGAGGAAAGGGTCAGTCAGGAACAAGGAGGATATGAGGGAAAAAAAAAAAGAAAAAGAAAAAGGGCAGTCGGCAAAATGCACACGCTATTATTTTATAAAAAAGGGAACAATTGGATAACCCGCTGAGCTCAAAAAGAAGACAAAGCACATCCTATGCGTGTCCCCTGATTGGATACCATGACGGGTACTAAAAGCGATGATTCCCAAGCAAGGAAAGGGACAATTGATTTTGTGGCGTGCCCATCGCAGCTTGTTCTTTTTATCAGATGCTAGTTGTTGACGCCCATGGACCACTGTCGTCTCTTATTTTTTGTTTCCACTATGTACGAGCCAATTGGACAGGATGCGTGGGCCTCATTTTTGCCATTTTCTTCTCAATTTCTTCTCAATTGGCCTCGCACTGGCCAATTGGTGCAACCATCATCCTTGGATGCAGACAATTCTGAACGCAAGGCCACCTTTTGGATGTTTTCCATCCTTCCATTTTTCACATGACGCACCGGTCGGAAAAAAAAAGGGGAGGGGCGACCTGCACTAGCGTCACTTCTTACTTTTTTATTATTTTCACCCTCGATGGATGAATAGACACTAACAGATGAACAATGGGGCATGGGACTAAAAAAAAAAAAAAAAGACATAGATTGATGGGAGGGGCATAAAAGTGAAACTGAATGAGAGACATAGGGGTCGAATGCAATATCATGGGGTGTGAGCGGAAAAATGACGCGATGGTGGGATCAAGTAGCCAAATCAAAGTCAAGGAGCTCTGTAGAAAAGCGATCGGGTGTTAATTTAAATCGATGTGGGGTCCGATTGGTCTCATTGTTTCCCCCTCCCTTTAAACTCTTTTTTTCTCAACTTTTTTTTAATTTTTTTTTCTCTCTCGTACCTGCCAAGTCGATTTCTGGTGCGGGCATCTCGCCAGGTAATGCACCCATGTTGCCCAAGTGAGCGCGCGCGATCAATTCCATCATCTGCTGATCGGAAATGGCATTGAAATCGGCCATATGGAATGGCACGGCCGAGTCGTCCGTGTGAAAAGCACTATTGGTCAGTGATGGCAGCGACATGTCCAAGGGGTCGAACCACGTCGACGCGTCATTGGACGGTGTCCACTGGGTCATGTTGCTCATGGTGCTCACGGGGTCGGACGAGGGTGCCGCAGGCAACATCTCATTGTTGTTCTCCATGGTTTGAGGCACGGTCTTGTCTTTTTCAGCAGCAAGACGCGCCGTGACGGCCGCATTCTCCTTGAGCAACTCATCGGCATCATCAACATCGTCAAGATCGTCGTCCGACTCGCCCTCGTCCTTGTCATTCCCACTCAACAGCTTGAAAGATAGTGATCGCGCCAAAATATCGATGGTGCGGCTCTGCGCACCTGCGCTGCTCGCATCCTTTTTGCGCACAACGACAGACACAAAGCCATTTTCATTGGATTGGAGCTCCATGCAAGACGTGACGGGCGCCACCGTCTTTTTCACGATGCGCTGCCTCGTCAAGGAGCCATTTGGAACGGTTTTCTGGAATTTGGAGGGAGATGCAATGGATGTGGATGACAATGAGGAAGATGAGGATGAACGAGACAACGAGGAGCGAGACGCCGATTGCGCCAGGCGGGTATAAATGGCTTGTTCGTGAGGATTGGAGCTTTGTTTGAGGTCGATCATCATGCGCTGCTTGACAAGCGACATATTCGAGCGCAATTGCCGCCCGAGCTCCTTGAGCAACGCTTGAGGATCTTGTTGCTGCTTGGACGGGGGCGGTGGTGTGAATTTTGTGACTGGCTCGCTCAAAATCGATGTGAGAGGCGAGCTGGGCGGCGTCGTCGTGTTGGACATGGATGGCGTCGCTGGCACCGACGCCGCGTATGACAGCGACAAGAATTCGTCGCCAGAAATCGTCATGGGCGACGGCTCTTGCGCCAGACGATAACCGAGCCGCAACGCCGACGCGAAAAGAGCATCGTCAGACACCAGGGATGCATTGTCCACCGTGCTGGAGCGACCGTCACCACGCGCACTCTTCAACATGGCATCATGACCGCTGCAAAAGATTGGAAAATGGCATGTCAGCCCCCTCGTTTTTTTTTTTTTTTTTTTGTGATCTCCCGTGGATGCCCCTTTGTCGCTTCAACACCCAGGCAGCCCGTGCACTAAAATTGTGACGAATACTTACAAAAAAGGCTGTGGTGCCAACGTGGAGCAGAATTGAAGCATATGTAAAAGGATAAAAAGAAATAGGGAAAGAAAAAAAAAGTTGGAGAAGAAGAGAAAAGAATGAAAGGAGAGGACGGTCCCTCTTTTTTGTAAAAGTTCAAGCGCTTTCGGACTTTCCTTCCATGGCACTGTGTTGCATAAAGTGGCCGCCACCTTGCCAAACATGGCACACGAATTTGATAGGGTCAAGGATTTGACACACTTCCGTGCAACGTCGGCCAAAATAAACAATTACCTTGTCGCTTGACTTTTTCGCTCCTCTTTTCCAACAAACACAAAAAAAATCCTCAGAAAATGCTCTGGATTCACGGTCGACCCCGTCGTTGCCCTCCCAATGCCACTCTTTTCTATCCTGGTTGTCGGGTGCAAGACAAGGCAGGGGCCGGGACGGCAGGGGAAATGGCCCGAGGTCAGGAATCTTGATTATTTTTTTTGGAACCCGTCCATCGAAAAAAGGAGAAATCATTGCTGCGCCAAATCTGTGTCACGCCGTTGCCATGGCAACCGGCGGTCTTTCCTATTTTTGCATCATCGAAAACCTTAAAAAAAAGTCAGACCCAGTCAGGAGGGTTTTTGGACATTTCCCCCTGCCTGCGCGGGCCAGGAACGTGGATCGTTCCCCCATTCTTTGTTCACACTCGGT
>KV441904.1:292939-315659 GCA_001650995.1 Gongronella sp. w5 | reverse complement strand
GGAAAAAAAAAAAAAAAAAAAAGAACATGTCAATGAAAATGGTCACACGGCATGGCTCGTTTGTTTCTTTCCCCCCCCCATGCCAAACTCTTGCTCCCATGGCCAATTCTGCTGCATTGGTTGACGGATGACGCGGACGACGAGGCAAAAAAAGGCCAAGTTCCACCACACGTGATTGGCACCCATCCGCAAACCGCATGGCAAACACAGCACCAGCTTGTGCATCCTTTCGTCACCCAAAAAAGTCGACTGATCATCCACCCCTGCGTTCAAATTTGGAGTTTTGTTTATCGATTGACACGCAGAGCAACATGCAACTCACCAGTGGGAACCAAAAACAGCCAATGTCGTCATCCTTTGGCCAGAAAAGCCAGGCAATAGCGACGTCCCTTGCTTCCATGCGAAAGAAAGGCACAAAAACAGAGCAACGCTGCGGTGTTTCAACTCAACATTTGTGCTTCATTTTTTTATTTTACGCATGCGCACAGAAATGACAGACTTTCACGTCTTATTATATAACCATCAGAGTGGTGACACAAGTGTACTTGTTCTTGTTTGTCTGACCGGAATTGATTAACAGGAGCAGGGGCTGTCACAAAGAAAATCACTATTTTATGATTGAACGCGAAACACACTCTAAGATTGTTGCGCAATGCAGATAAAACTTGGACCGCCTAAAAGAAGACACTCAAGGGCAGAATTTGGACCACGCTGCGCGAATTCGATAGAGGCTCCCTGCACACTTTCAAAATCAATAAACTATTTTAACCTTGAAACCCGATCACTTGCTCAAGAACACACACGACAAGGCCGCCCATTCTTGATGACAAAAGTTGCAGAATTCTCGCCCGCAACGATGTGCACGATTTCGCCGTGTGATTCGACGTAAATTGACAGAATGAAAAAAAAAAAAAAAAACCGCCATTGCTTTTGACAGGTTTGAACTGGCAAACTAAAATGTCGAATGGCGCACGACCGGTGTTGTCACAAGCACTTGGCATGCTGCAAATCACTTGTTCATTCAGTGCGTGCCTGGTATGCCTTTTTTCGACCCCAAGCGATTTTTTTTTTTGTGGAAATCACGAAAATTCAGCATCAGCATCACGATTTGTCGCGATCGAGACCAAAGAAAGAAATGACCACGCACGAGTAATCATGAGGTAGGCCGTAGGCGTGGAACGGACATGTAAAGACAATATCATAAATTGCAGATTTCCAAAACGATCTCGTTCAAATGCCATTTTTTTCATTTGTCGCATTTTTGACTTGATGCAAGTGATACTCTATCATATTCATCCTACAACTGGCCCCAATCCATGTGCATCAAAGCCGTTTGTAATCCTTCCAATGTTCAATCGGAGGTTGATAATGTCAAGCGTTTTTTTAAGCATGTTGCCGCTTTTTTCAGGGCATTATGAGTTTTGTAGCGGTCCCATCATCTCTCATGATATCATAGCAACAGGTGCTGCAACAGTGACGGCGTTCAGCCCGGTGGGGGGTTAGGATTGTTTATCAGGAAAGGCATGTCAATTGCAAAAAGCCGAAAAATTACTCTTTCAGTGTTTTACAGATGTAAAATCTTGCTGTCCGTATTTTGGAGCTTTGATTTTTACTGTACGACGCGTCACAGTGTCGCTATGAAATGCTCGATTAGGTGTCCTTGCCATCGATTACATTGTAATGGCGCGAAAATCACCAAAGCAATGAATATCATAAATTTCGCTCCACGTTGTCGAATGGACAACTCAAATGCGGATCCATCGAGTTTGTGCGCTTGTTCCCCGCCCTTTTGATTAAATCGAGCACCGCCAGCGCGCCAGGTACGATCAAAGGCGTGAAAAGGACTGATTTTGATGCTTTCAGCCGCTTTGGGGGAGCCAAAACGACGAAAAATGCATGACGATTGGCTTTGATGTGCAAAACGAGCATGTTGGAGCGACATTGGATATTGAAAAAAGAAGGTCCAGGCACGATTGGCAGCGTGTTTCATGCATGAATGACCCAGCGTAGGAAAAAGGTGGCTTATAATTGGAGCGCTGCGGCCTTTTTTCAGGTCTGATCTTTTCTTTCCTTTTTCTTTCTACCTTTTTTTTTTTCTTTCCTCCACACCCCCCCTTTTTTTTTAATACAATGGGCAAAGGCAGAGATAAAAAGTCGTCCAAGGGTAAGCAAAAGCGACGAGAATGGGGGCAATTGACCTGTTTTTACTAACGTTGCTTGACTAGGTCGCTTGGATAAGTATTATCACATGGCCAAGGAGCAGGGCTACCGTGCCCGTTCGGCCTTTAAGCTGATCCAGCTGAACAAAAAGTACAACTTTTTGGAGCGTTCGCGTGTGCTGATCGATCTGTGTGCGGCGCCTGGTGGCTGGCTGCAGGTGGCCACCAAGTACATGCCCCAGTCCAGCCTGATCGTCGGTGTCGATCTTGCCGCGATCAAGCCCATACCCAACGTCATTACCTTCCAGGACGATATCACCACCGACAAATGCCGACAGCACCTGCGCCAGGAGCTAAAGACATGGAAAGCCGATGTGTAATGGCCCAAACACCACGAATTCAAATGGGGCAACAACGAATTGAAAAAAAAAAACTCACGTTTTTCCCTGCTTTTTTTTTCTTTTTTTTTTTTTGTAGAGTTTTGCACGATGGTGCGCCCAATGTGGGTGCCGCATGGACACACGATGCCTTTTCGCAATCTGAGCTTGTGCTTGTATCGCTGAAGCTTGCGACCGAGTTTCTCGCCAAGGGCGGCACGTTTGTCACCAAGGTTTTCCGTTCAAAGGATTACAACAAGCTGATTTGGGTGTTCCAGCAGCTGTTCCGCAAGGTCGAGGCGACCAAGCCGCCTTCGTCGCGTGGCGTGTCTGCAGAAATCTTTGTGGTGTGCCGCGACTTTATTGCGCCCAAAAAGATCGATCCGCGCTTCCTCGACCCCAAGGCTGTCTTTTCCGAGCTCGAGGGTGTCCAGGACACGAAAATGACCGATATTTTCAAGCCCGAAAAGAAGCACCGCCAGCGTGGCGGTTACGAGGACGGCAATTACACGCTGCACAAGACCGCGGATGCCATGGAATTCGTAAAGACCCAGGATCCCATTGGTTTCCTTGCCACGTACAATGCCATCCAGTGGGATTCCGACGAATCGCGCGAATTGCTCAAACATGCCTCCACCACCGAGGATGTCAAGCTCAACTTTGAGGATCTCAAGGTCCTTGGCAAGCGCGACTTCCGCACGTTGCTCAAATGGCGCTCGGGTCTGCGCGAAGAGGTAAAAAAAAAAAAAACAAGAAAAAATGATGAAAAACGCGCCGTTGACATGCTTTTTTTTAAATCCAGTACAAGCTCGAGAAAAAGGAAGAAAAGGCGGCCATGGTGCAAGTTGAGGAAGAGGAGCTCGACGAAGACGAGAAATTGGAAGCCGAGGTGGAGCAGTTGTCCAAGGACGAGGCGGCGAAGCGCAAGCGCCAGAAGCGCAAGGCCAATGAGAAAAAGATGAAGCTGATCCACCGCATGGAGATGAACATGACGGTGCCCACGGATATTGCGCTCGACCAGGAAGGCGCGGATGGCTATACCCTGTTCAACATCCGCAAAATCGCAAAAGACGCGCATCTCGACAAGGTGCAGCGCGGTGACATGTCTGCGGCCGATGCCGTGCTCGAGGACGATGACGATGGACACCACGACATGGACATGACCGCCGGCCGCCTGCTCAAGGATGGCCGATTCACCGAGCACATGGATGCCGAGCTCCAAGATGGCATGATTGTTGACAAGGACGATTATGATCAAGAACTCGAGGACCAGCTGGACGAGGAGTACGAGCGCCTCCAACAACGCCGCATGGAGCTCGATCCAAAGTACCGCGCAAAGGTCGCACGCGGCGAGCAGGACGAATGGCACGGGTTTGATCAAAAGCACGCGAAAAACGGCAACAATGACGACGATATCTCGGATTCGTCCGACGACGATGAAGAAGATATCAATTACAGCAACGTGCCGCGCGCCACCGCCGTCAGCAGCGACGAGGAAAGTGACAATGACGAATTCGACATGCGTGACCCCTCGGCCTTTGTCCACGACGACACCCCCGTCCCCAAACAGAAGAAAAAGGCGGCAAAGGGCTCCAATTCGCTCATCAACGACCTCGGCCACCAATCTGCCCTTGCACGCAAGACAGGTTCGGGCTTGTCCATGGGCGCCTCCATGTTCTTTGACCAGGATATCTTTGCTGACATCCAAGACGGTGACGATGATCATGAAAATGACTCGGATGACGCCTCGGAGATCGACGCCGCCCCTGCCGGCCACAAGCGCAAGGCTGAGGAGGTAAAACAAAAAAAAAAAAAAACCAAAAAAAAGAAGGCAATGGAGGCCGTCATACTCATTCTTTTTTTTTTACTTTTAGGATCTCGATGAAAGCGACTTTGAAATGGAAGAAACCGAAGAAGCATTGCCCTCGGACGACGAGATGTGGAGCGGTGATGAAGATGAAACGTCCAAGGCGATGCGCGAGGTCCAAGACAAGGCCCTGTTGACGGCCGAGGCCATGACCATGGCGCGCCAATTGGTCAATCGCGAAAAGTCGAAGCAAGATTTGATCGACGATGGCTTTTCACGTGAAGGTTTCCGTGACAAGGACGATCTGCCCGCATGGTAAAAAGCAAAATGAAAACGGCAAATGCGCGGGGAACTGACCAGCACATGATTTCTTTTTTTCTTTCTTTTTTTCTATTTTTTTTTTTTTACGACGCGCCCGATTTAGGTTCCTGGACGATGAAAGCCAGCACAATAAGCCGAATCTGCCCATCACCAAAGAAGCTGTGCAAGCCATCCGCGAGAAGCTCAAGGCGCTTGACGCGCGTCCCATCAAAAAGATTGCTGAAGCCAAGGCGCGCAAGAAGCACAAGACCATGAAGCGTCTGCAACGCGCGCAAAAGAAGGCCACGGACGTCGCCGACAACCCAGACATGTCCGAGAAGGAGAAGGTCCAGACGATCAACAGGATCATCAGCCGCTCCACCAAGGCCAAGCCCAAGAAGGAGGTCAAACTTGTCGTTGCCCGTGGTTCGAACCGCGGTATCAAGGGCCGTCCACAGGGCGTCAAGGGCAGATACAAGATGGTCGATCCAAGAATGAAGAAGGAATTGCGCGCAGAGAAGCGCAAGGCAAAGAAAAAGGGAACACGTCGCAAGTAAATTGTTGTTCCTGTTTGTTTTTTACCCCCCTCCCCTTTCCAAAGCCAATTCATCATCCCAAATGCATAGATATTTTTTTCATCACCCCCCCTCCCCCTCCCACTGCTGTCATTTTAGTTCATTTGTTTTTATTGATCTGTACTTTTTGCATCTTACCAGTAAACCGATTTTTTTTTAAAAAAAAAAACCGTTTTAGATATGCATGCGCACGCGCTCGTGCACGCGTTAAAGAAATTGGGCCGCCAGAGAATTGATTGACATGTGATCCTTTTTCAGCGGCGTCCAGTTTGCCTTGATAAAGATGGGGGGAGCGGCCAATGCCCATTGGGAGTGCAAAAAGAGGGACTCTTTTGTGCGAGATTTGTCACCCTGGCGACAAAAGGGAGATGAGACACGAGCTTTTTTTATTTTTCTGCGCGCGAGCAAGCCGAGCAGGGGCACTTATCGCAAGATAAAGCCCCCCGCCCTCATCCCCAATCGCATTGTTTCTCTAAAAAGGGTGCCCACGTTCACAAAAGGATTCTTTAATCGATCGATTGTCGTTCTCCACGCTAGCCAGCATGCCCCCAACCGGGCGTGGGCCAATGCTACACCTTGGACTGGCCATGGACAAAAGACAGTGGGCCAATCGGCTGCGACAAAAATGGCAAATGATGCGGGGGGCCAGCAAAACGGCCCTGCACCCCCCATTTTCTTGCTGCTTACGAAATGCACCCGTTCAAAAAGATCCCGACCGATAATAAAGCACAATTGGGGGGTGGGGGAGGAACCTGTCCCCGCCAACTTTTTGCCTCGCCTCCCCCCGATGTCTAAAAGATAGGGCAAAAGGCGCAACGTGCGCAATTTTTTTCATCGGTGGTGAGATTTAGACAAGCGTGGGGTCCCTTTTTTCCCCGCAAATTCGCCTGCCAGGCTTCCCACACTTGTCGCTGGGCGCTGGGAAAAAAAAATGCAAGATGGAATTATCCTTCCTTTTTTTTTTCCACGGGCCTTTATTTATCTCCCCCAAATGCCAATTGCCTTGTCACCATGATGATATGCATGGGGGGAAAATTGTTTTCATTGCGACCGTGGATGGAACACGCAGAATTCATGGCATGGCCAGATCAAAAAAAAAAAAAAAACAAGTGAGCGCGCAAAAGATTGAAATGACGTGATTCGTCAACGTGCCCAAGCAAAGAAAAGATGGCCAAGATCACGCACGTCTTTTTCAATTGATATTGGTGGGGGGGGACTCAGGAGCGACACAGCAACAAAGGAGGCGGGCACATGTTTTTCTTTTGGCATGAGGGAAAAATCAAAAAAATTGCGTAAGACAAAAAATAAGGATTGAAATGTGGGGAAAAGGTGGTATCTCGGGGCGAAAAAGGGGGGAAAGGGGGGACGCGCTCCAGTGTTGGAATTGGCACATGTCACCTTTTATGGAGGTCGTTACACAATGTGTTCTCATTTTTTTTTTTTTTTTGTATTGTTGCTTGCTTTTTTTCACGCGCTCTGCTTATTGTAAAGTCGGGATCAGGGTTCAATGGCGACTGACAGATCGTTTATAGCAAGTGAGACTTTCATCCAGAGATAGAGGCGGCATGTAACGCCATTTCTATTATCAGCAGATAGGGTTTTACGTCCTTTTTGCTCGTCAGTCCTATCGAGGACTGTATATTCATTATAAAACAAAATGCTCCCTTTCATCGGAGAGCTGGCGTGGGTCCTCCTAAAAGTCATCGTCCTCATCCAGGGCCCAGTCCGCATCGAGCAAGAGCGCCTCGCTTTCCTTCTTCATTTCGTCCAGGCCCGTGACACGCTCCAGAATCAATGAATCGTCCGTGACCTGCTGTAAAAAGTCCAAGGGAGCGTGCTCATACGCGTTTATGACCTGAAAAAAGTGGAACACGGGCAGACACTTTTTAGTCAGCTCAAAATCGAAAAAGGGGAGTGATCGTCTTTTTTTTTTTTTTTTTTTTGCGCGCATCGCTTGCCTTTTTTGAGCATGCCGTGCACTTGTCATACGCCTGGCCGGCAATAAGCATGTTATTGAATTGGCCCAAGAAACCTCGGATCTGATGAGGCACCAGGCCAAGGACACACGAGCCTGGCTGGCCTGTGGTGTCGGCTTCGGCTTCTATCCTAAAATAAAAATAAAAAAAACATAAACAAAAGAGCCCAACGTCAATGGCAAGAACACAAGCATCCACCCCCCAATCGATGAAAGCCCCCACAAACACTCCATTTCTCCCTAAAAGCATGGTATCATTGTTTTTTTTTCCCTCTTAAATGTTCATATCCGAGACGCCAAGAGGCAGGGGGGACGAGGGGCCGATCCCACTTTTTTTTTCATGCGATCCCCACACACGCGGAAAGGAGAGGGGGGAGCAAGACACACAACTCACACGCGGCGCAAAAGCAAAAATAACAAAAAGAAACCCGTTGCGCCCTTACCCATCTTTGTGTTGCAATAAGGAGACAAGCACCTCCACTGCCAAAGCGGCGGCTATCGCCGACAGACCAGGACGTGTCACGGTGCATTGTTGATCCAGCGTGCGATCTTTGAGAGACTAAGGATAAAGGGGGAGGGGAAAGGAAAAAGAAAAAAAAAACGTCAAAGACGCGCCATGCGCCGGATTGGGCGTGTTTCTTACGTCTGTGGGCGCGACAACGTCGTGACAGAAATAGCAACCGAGGCCATTGCGCGTTGTACCGTGGCGCATAACGACATACGAGTCGAATCCGAGCGCTGCATTAAGCACAATCTTGTGTTTGACGGCGCCAAGCAGCGTGGGCAGCCATCGACTCTCGCGACTGTCTGTTAACAAAAAAATCACGTCGTGCTCGGCAATCAGGTCGTCCAGTTGGCGCAAATCGCGGTCTAATTCATCTTTTGGTTGTGGATGGCCCGGCATTGGAATGGTCATGCTGATGCCGCGCGCATTGAGCGTCGGCTGGATCTCTAGAAGACGCGCTGCTGCCGTGGACGCCTTTTCCTTGCCGCCGCGCAAACTATCGTCGAATCGGTACAGGGGTTGCCGCACAGGATTCGACAGCGAAACCTTGCCATTGTCCACAAATGTAATGTGTCGCACGCCCCATCCCTTGTCAAAAATGAAAAAAGAAAAAAAAATCAGCCATGGCGCGTGTTTGCCCCGACCCGTTTTTGTATGTCTTTTTTTTTTTTTTTTTTACCATCAGGGATCGCGCCACATAGCAGCCCAGCGTGCCCGCACCGAGCAAAAGGCACTTTGTCGCTTTAATTTTGTCGAGGTCCAATTCCGGCATGAGGCGCCACCGCATCAGTTTGAGATTCAGATCAACCGCATTGCTGGCCAGCCTAAAAAAAAAAAAAAAAAAAACATCGCATGATGAATTGGTGCGCACACATCATGATTTTTTTGCTTTATTTCCGTCGATTTCTGCTTACAAGGTGGGGTCCATCATATGCGCAAGGTCCACCATGCGCGGTGCCAGGGCCCGCTTTTCATTGCGTTCCCAGGCAACCACCTTGTCGGCTAAACGATTAAAAAAAGGACGTGTCAGGCTTGATTTTCTGATTTTTTGCTCTTTTTTCGGGATAATTTGCCTGAATAAGAGGCTGTGGCGGGCAATTCAATGGACCAGAGACGCGAGGCGGATGGCTGACCAGGGCGCTCTCGATAGCCGAGCAATTGGACGCGTCGACCAGGGTACGTGTGATGGATCCATGCAAGCAGATTGCGCGCCGGCCAGCCAGGGTGGTCGGATGACGACGATGGGTCCGTGAAACCAAAAATTAAGGGGATATCATCATCATGCACGGCTGTTGATAATGGCACCACGATGGCCTGATCATTGCTGGGGGTCTCCACGCGGAAAAAGGGTGGTTGCTGCAATTGATCATACGATGACACCAACGAGGACACCTAGCACGCGTTGAAATGATTGTAAAAATGATCGCGTCATTGTTTAGGCATTGGGGGGAGCACGAAAATCTTACCCGAGACGCGGTCCATGCCTTTTCGAGCGACGTGTTCGTGTCATAGACCCATGGTTCCGTGGGCACTAGGGCTGGAAACGCAAACCAGTAATAAAATCGCGATTTTTTTAAATCTGCAAACGTCAGCAGCGTGAATGGCGTCAGCAACGACGGCGTTTTCGTCGCGTCGCCCGCAACAATCGCTTGCCACAACTAAAAAAAAAAGAAGAAAATATCGCCAGTTCGTCTGTTTTTTGTTGTTTTGACGTGCCATGCTGCGGCAAATTTGCTTACGTCGCTAGCCAATGTCTTGGCAAGCTGCGTCTTGTCCATCTTTTTATAGTCCTCGAGCGTATTGGTGTTGTGTAAAACGCCGTCGCACCGCACGGAAAACGGCGGACTAATGAAAAAGAGCAAAAAAATCGCGAAAATAGACGCGTTTCCACGCATCAGCAAAGGGTTTTCCCCCTGAGGTACCAATTGACGTGTATCAAATTCTATTACGTGGCTATCGTGGGATCGAGTGCCTGGCCGGGCAATGTAAAGAGACAAGGCAAAGCGTCGCGTGCAAGTGCATACGAGGCCACCAAAGGCTGGGCCGCCTGCGACAAACCAAGCACGTTGAGCTTTTTGTCGGCCAAGTCGAGCCAAAACGAGGCGTCGACTGCCGACTGAAATGGGGTGAACTGCAGGGTATTCATATGTAAACGTGTAAAAAAGGGGCGATTTTCTTACGAGACCTGCGAAAAACGTAAGCGAGAGCCAAAAAAAATAGGTCGTCAGCTGACTTGCCTCCTTCTCCTCTTTTGGCACGAGACCGTGGTTGCTCTGTCTCTCCCCACGTTAACACCCCGCTTTTGCCCTTTTTATTTCGCAAATGCCAACAAAAACACGCCCAATTCCTCATTGTGCCCCATCGTGAGCAACACACATGCGTGGGCATTGGCCAGCGAGATCCCACGCGGCATATCCTTTGTATTTTGCACACACATGAAAGCATGCTATGAGCGATTGGGCCCCTTTTTGTTTCAACCCTCGCGCCCGTCTCCCCCCTTTCCCCCTTTTGAAGACCATGTTAGAGCGACCCCATCCGGAGCTCAAGCCAAGATGGTGGGATTTGGGGGGGTGCGAGGAGAGGGCAGGATGGACTCATTTTCACATGGCGTGCTTTTTTTTCTATCTTGTTGAAGGGCAAGCACAGACGCCCTTTTTTTGGTTGACAGATGGTCTTTCAAAGAGGCATGTGATGCGGAAAAGGATGGGATGCGGGTGTTGATTAGCCAGGGAGGCGGATAGGGCCTTAGTCAATGGAGATTGGGAGAGTGCAAATGGCAACAACCGGGATGCGCTTATTTTTTTGGGCCATGCTCGGGATTTACCCCGCACAGCACACACGGCCTATCCCATGTTCCAATGAGAAAAACGTGCGAAACAAAGTAACAAATATGGCGCCCCTCCCTTAATCGTGGGCCATCTTTTTGCGGTGATTTTTGGGGGGTGCATGACAGATACCCAAATTTCTATCAAAACCGGCATCTCCCTGTTTCCTTTTCTAGGTATTATCCGCTCTGATCTTTGCTCCCCCCACCCCCATGCCAGGAGAGTCCCCCCCTTTTTATTTTGCTGTCTCCACAAAGAATATAAAAGCAAGGAAAAAAAAGTTTGACCCTTTTTTTTTTCCTTCCTTCCATCGTATCAGTTGTCTATTTCCCCATCTTTTTTTTTTCTTTATTGCCTTTTCGTGCTCTCCACCTTCCAATGGATTTCCAAGCTGCCTCCAGTCTCCTTTCGTTGAGCACTCCTATGGCTCCTCTTGCCAAGCGCCCCATTCATGCCATTGACAAAGCCAATGTGCCCCGTCCCTACAAGTGCCCCATGTGCCCCAAGTCCTTTTATCGCCTGGAACACCAGACGCGTCACATCCGCACACACACAGGCGAAAAGCCTCACCAATGCACATTCCCTGGCTGCGAGAAGCGTTTCTCGCGTTCCGACGAGTTGACGCGTCACATCCGCATCCACACATCTCCTAGCAAGAAGCGCGAGCGTAAGCAACAGCAACAGCACCAGCAACAAAAGCGCCACCGCGTCAGCAAGCGTGCCAGCCCCACTCTTGCACATTCTTCCGCCAGCACAGGCAGCAAATCCACACCTCCCTCACCCGCATTGTCCGTTGCCAGCATGGATTCCGAAACCGAGTTCTTGTTTACGCCAGAGACTTCGCCCACATTGTCGCCTCGCCGCCTCGCCACTCACAAATTGATGCCCATGGAGTGCAATCAATTCGAACCCGTGAAGAAATTCCCTGCCACGCCCGCAAATGAGCCCAGCTTGCTCGAGCTCATCGACCGCCCACCCGCGGCCCGCGTCTTGCCCCCCATCCATGCGTCGCAAGCCATGGCTCTGCCATCCATCCACTCCATTGTGCCCTTTTAAGCCAAAATCACCCCATTCATGCTTTCATGCAGATCCTGGAACATAAAGCCCCCCCCCCATTTGTACAGTGTCTATAGCCCTACATCCTTATTCTCTCTTTTTAATCAGCATTGAGGCTCTTTTGCCTCTGTTCTTTTCTTCCCTCCTCTTATGTGACATACGGCATCCCATTCTCCCCACTCCTTTCACTCATCTTGTATATCCCTACCAAATAAATCCAAATTACTCATTTTCATGCCTTTGATTTCTCTCCTTGTTCAATTTCTATTTTTCTTTTGTCATTTCTGCTTATTTTGCGTTTTTACAAGCATTTTTTTTTTTTCATGATGATCTAATCGTCTTGCTAATCCGTGCGAAACCGGCATTTCAAAAATCTTTTTCATGAGATTTGCCCCCCACACCCACATGCCGCGATTTTTTTGTTTTAAAAGCTGTTTTTAGGTTGGCTTCATGCATTGGCGGGGCCATATTTGGGGGGTGTCATGGCGCGGAAAGGAAAAAAGGGGGAAAGGAAAAAAAGACAATCCATCTCCGCCTCCGCAGACAAGAAAAAATTTTGAGCGCGTGAACAGCCATCAGGGAAAAAAATATAAAAAAAAAAGGTTCATCCGGCATCAAGTAAGCAAATCCTTTTTCTCACTCTTTGCAACACACACAGCAAGCAAGGTTGCCCACAGTGCAGCCCGGCAAGCCTTTTTTGGGCATTGCTTACATGATTTTTTATCGCCTTGCCCACAACGGTGACAAGTGCATGATGTGAGGCCACATCTTTTTTTTACAAGTGCATGATGTGAGGCCACATCTTTTTTTTTTTCCGAGTTCTGCAAAGCAAGGTCTTAGACTCCTCTTTTTTTTTCCTTCTGGGACCGGCCGGGCTAATCAAGGGATTTTGCAAAGGAGGAAAAAAAAAAAATTTTTTTTTTATCTGCAACTTGTTTTTTTCTGATCCCAGTGTTTTTGGTCCCATGCGGATTTCAAAACAGCAATCGCAATCGACAAAAGGGGCCATCACCGGCCGGCCCTTCCGATTGCCATTATCAATTTTGATCATGGGCCGAAAAAAAAGCACTGGTCATTGGGGGATTTGAGAGTCCTCCCGCAAAATCGAGTGATCCTATCGACAATCAACGCAATTGCCTTAATGACACCATTCAGGGCGTGGGGCACGCATCATTCCCCCACTTTTCCATGGGTCACCAAGCAGCAACAAAATGAGCCTGTGACAGATGCAAATGCAAAAAAAAAAAAAAAAAAAAAAAAAGAAAGAAAAAAACGGGTAAACGTGCTATTTTGGATAGGCTGCAGCAAAAAAGCGTGAAGGGAGGATGCAATTGGGGGCCAGTTTGGGGGGAGGTGAGGTGAGGGGCAGCTGAGTGCGGCTAAACAAAGGCGGGGAACCAAGGCATCGCATCATGGCGCAGATGAAAATACAGAGAAGGAGAGAAAGGGGTCAAAAAAAGAGATTGCGCATGAATTGGTTGCCTTTTGCTCTGACAATTCAATGTCCACCCTGTCCGGCCAAAGAAAAAATTCACATCACCGGACAAGAATCGACCGCATGGTCAAGCTGGAATCCATTTGATGACGCAGCGCAGACCGATGGAAAAAATCTTTTGGCTCTCTTTCGCCTTGCTCTCTCTTTTTTTTCTCTCTCCTGTTTGTTTTATTCTCATCTTGCTCATTCGTTTCTCCCTCACTTTTCTTGTTTCTCTGCATATCCCCAAACCTCACGTCACTTTTTCTTTTTCTCATTTTTATTGTTTTTGCCTGTAATTCTACCGTTATCCAACCATGTCTGCATACAAAGGTAAGACCAGCAATTGCATAGGAAAATAGAAAGATGAACCACGGGGGTTGCTGACCGTCCATGTCTTTTTTTTTTAGGGAGAAAGCGTCGATTCTCAGAAGATGAAGAAATGAGCGAAGCATCATCACCCTCGCCCACCATTAGCAGCGCACGCGAATTCGTCGAAAAGCACCAGCAGCGCATGAGCGAAAGCAAGCGCACAAAGACTTATACCATGAAATCCTCGCCCTACAAGGTAAAAAAAAAAAAAAAAAAAAACCAAAAAAAAAAAACAACGTTTCCCTCCCTTCCCCCTTGATCACCCGCCGCCCCTTAATCATCATGGCCTCCCTCTCTCTCCTTGTTCCCTCATCCTCCCAAAAAGAAAAAAAAGAGCGACCACGAGCCTTGTGCCACTCACGCTTTTTCGTTTTTTTTTTTCAATTTTTATCCTCAGCCTTGTTGGACAAGGACAAATTAGTGCATCTGTTGGTGTCGCTGCTCGAGACGCAGCCGCAGCTCAAACAAGATATCATGATGTACATCCCTGCGCCGACCGTTGCCTCGGCGATGCGCGTTTTGACCGATTTGGAAAAAAAATTGCACAACAGCTTCCCGTATCACAAAAATGGCCCACGACGCGATCGATACACGTATTCACGCGTGCGCCACACGCTCCAGGATCTCATGGACACCATGCTGCTCTATTGCCAATACTTTGTCTCGTCCAGCGTCTTTCCCGCCACATGCTTTGATTTTTTGGACAAGGTCACGTATTTTGCCCATCGCTTGCCAACCTGGGAGCAGGACGAGCACAACCAGCCAAAGCAGCAATTGTACCACGAATTGCTCGATTATTGGAAACAAGCCATCCAAATGACCGTCGACCGCTCCAACCACGCACCACACGACCCCTCCGCCTACCACGTTGATACCATCTCGCATTGGTCCCAGAACCTTGCGCATCACAATGCCCTTGCCAATGGGTTGTTGCAGACCTGAACCACGAAATTCTCTCTTTTTTCCCCCTCTGTGTAGCTCTTTTATTTTTTTCATGTTCGTCTTTTTTCGTTTGTTTGCGCAATGTGCGCACCCTCACGCCCTTCTTCACCGTCTCAATTCATCTCTCATGCCTCCCCCATTCACTCAAATATCCCCCCCCCAGTCCAACCCAACCACTCCAATCTCTTGACCCCATGCTTACCCCTCCATCATTTGGCTCTTATTCGCAAATAAAGCTTGTCCATGATGTCACACTCTCTTGTCTTGGGCGTTGCAGTGCGTAATCAATGGCCGCGCCATGGCCCCCATCTGCTGATTGCCTTTTCCTTGCATGCTCAATGACGTGCTTGGCGCGTACTTTTTTTTTTCTGATTTTTTTTTTCTCGTTCTCTTTTTTTTTTACTTTTCGGCGCGGGGGCCGGAAGTTTCATCCGTGCCATTGCACTTGATTTAGGTGTGGCGCCGGCCTTGGCAATGAGGCACAAGCATTGCTGTTGATTTATTTCGGGTTGCCAAGACGTGGGGAAATGCGTTTTGCCGCCACAAAAAGGGTGGAACAGGTTTGCGGCGCCGTCGCCTAAAAAGGGCATATTTTCGCTCGCCCTGTCTTTTTTTTCTTTCTTTCTTTTGTTTCACTCGTTCCTTTGCTCATTTTTTCTATAATGTCAGACCAGCCGCTCAATTTATCGCCTTCCTCGAGCCTGTCGTCGCGTCAGTCGCAGTCGCCACAGCCGTCACCTCAGAATTCGACGTCTCGCCGCCGTCCGCCGTCCGTCGTGCTCGAGACCCTGGGTGCAAGCACCACTGAGACCAAGGATGGATTGCGAAAGATCAACAATTACTTGTTGAAAAAGGAGATTGGCCGTGGTGCCTTTGGCACGGTGCATTTGGGCATTGACACGTCGACCAACGAGGAATATGTAAGGCGCGACACGTCTCTTGGGAGCCATTTCATTCCCCCCCCCCATTGATCTCATTATATTCTTTTTTAAAATGACGTAGGCGATCAAAGAATTCAGCAAGTCGCGGCTTCGACGCAAAGAACGATCCGAGATGCTTCGCCGCCGCGGCGGTGCTGGTCCACGCGGCCGAGGACGCGGCATTGGCCTCGGCGTGGGGCGTGAGACCGCCGCAGCCATGTCTACGTCCAACAGCAACCCATTAGACTTGGTCCGTGGCGAGGTCGCCATACTGAAAAAGCTAAATCACCCCAATGTCGTCAAGTTACACGAGGTCTTGGATGATCCCAATGATGACTCGATTTATATGGGTAAGAAAAAAAAACCAGCGACGTGATCTGCCCCGCTCACACATGTTACCGCTTACTTTTTAGTTTTTGAAATGGCGCACAAGGGCGTCCTCATGGACGTGTCGCTGGATCATGTGGCCACCCCTTATTCCAGCGAACGCGCACGCCATTACTTTCGTGAAATGATTCTCGGCATCGAGTATTGTAAGCTTGCTCAACGTGCAAACAGGCCCATTTCTGGCATTTTTAACATTTGTTTTACATAGTGCATAACAATGACATTGCGCATCGCGACATCAAGCCGGACAATCTATTGCTATCAAAGGATGACGTGCTAAAGATTGTGGATTTTGGCGTGTCCGAGATGTTTGTCAAGGGCAATGACAAGATCAAAAAGTCGGCGGGCAGCCCGGCCTTCATGGCCCCCGAGCTGTGCGCCGTGCACCACCACGAGATCTCTGGCAAGGCCGCCGACATTTGGTCCATGGGCGTCACCCTGTATACCCTGGTCTATGGCCATTTGCCCTTCATCGCCACCAATCTCATGGAACTCATGAATGCCATCAACAACGACGCGTAAGTCGCCCCACCTTCTCCTGCCCCTGCGCGCCCGCTATCGGCCGAATTGGAACTCCGTCTGCGACACAGCGTGTCGCTCATTCTCTTTTTTCTCAATTTTTTTTTGTTTTTTTTTTGTTTTTTTTTTTTGTCTTTGGTTAGTGTGCCCTTTGCCCCTGGTCTGGACAAAGATTTGCTCGACGTGCTGCACCGCCTGCTAGACAAGGACCCGAACACACGGATCACGATGCACGAACTGCGCGAGCATCCGTGGGTCACGCAGCACGGCGCCGACCCGTTGATTTCCGAGGAAGAAAATTGCGAAATGGTCGTCACCGAGGTCACGGCCGACGATATCCACAACGCCATCAAGAACATTGCCAGCATCTTCACGGTCGTCAAGGCCGTCGCCAAATTCAAACGTCACTCGCGCTCGCTCTCCCAGCAGTCGCTTGGCAAGATGGTCGCGCCCGCAGCATCCACGCCTGCGTCATCCACGCCCGCGACCGCGTCGCCCGACACCACAAGTGCAAGCAGATCGCCACCATTGCAGGAACCCCTCATCGAGGCAACATCTTCACTGTCCATCGGCCAATCCCCCTCTCCTTCTTCATCCCCCTCCGATTAATAAATTTATTCCAGCCCTTTTTACCAATCCCAATCATTGCAATGAAAAAAGGGTACCGATAAAGTGCCATCTTTCTTTGTGTTCCCCACTGACTCACTTTTGAGCTTGGAAAATGCCGAAATGACTACATATGATTGATATGATACAGTAGGTACTTTTGAACTTTCATCGCCTTGACATAATATCATATCATTCACAGTATCATAGATGATGCCAATGCTCCGAAAGTGACTTGAGGTTAACTTCCCAAGCTAGGCTTTCCTATCAAACCCGGATTCGAGATTCGATAAGGATTCGATTCGTGATTTTGCGAATCGAATCCACTTGAGATTCGTGAGGATTCGATTTGGTTATTTTTGAGAGATTCGGATTCGATTCGAAAGATTCGTGACCTCAATTTTTAGGGGCTGATGCCTGACTCAACATCAATTTTAGAAATTTACTGTGGTCTAGTGGCATAAATTTGCAAGTGTCAACCTGCTGTGGGTCTAGGTTCGGGACCTGGATGATGCAATTTTTGTTTTTTCGGCGTGATTTTTTTGCGTCCTCGCTTAGAATGACTCTTTTTTCAGGGTTGAGTTTTAAAAAATTTCGAATCTCGAATCGAATCGAATCGAATCGAATCCGAAAAATCCTCGAATCTTGCGAATCGAATCGAATCGAATCCGCCGAATGGATAAGAAAGCCTATCCCAAGCAGCTACAGTACCGTACGTACGTCGTATGAAAAAAACCAAAGGGACCTTGGTTCGCAGCTGCCACGAATCATTATTGAAGGAGGCGCGCTATCGCACGTACGCAGCTACCAACGCACAAAATGCAAAACAATAATGGACTCGCTTTTTTAAGCGCCCGAGAAGAAATCGGAAATGAAGGTCCGCAGAATGGCACCAAACTTGCACACAAGGTGAAGGGCATGGGGGAAACGACGGAAAACGCGCAAAAAGAGTGAGATTGATCTGCTAGACTGCTACAGTAGTACAGTACGGTACTACTGTACCGGTGGATTGCGCAGGTCATTATTACTCAGTATTACAGTATTTACCGGTATGCAGTACAGTATCGAAGCGCCACCACGAAACTTTCATTAGGTATTTGTTCACGCTCTTGTCAGAAAAAAATAAATTCAATGATTGCCGATCATCGGGTGGTGGTGCGTGGTGGTGTGCCAAGATCCCCCCAAGAAGCGCGAGCACATTGCTCAAAATTGGGATGAAGAGGCAGGCACGCACTACTGTATGATACTGTATCAACATACCGTACAGTATCATACTGTAACAAGCTTCGACATTTTTGCAAATGAGCATATCCACCAGCGCTGGTTTGTCAAATTACTGTATTGTTGTTGCGTATTGGTGGATCGCAATGAATCTGACATCATCCGAAAGAGACGCACTCCCACGGTGTCATTTTCTGGTTGTTTGCTCGCCCGATGATGGACGACGAACTTTGCACGCTTGCAAAAATCGATCAAACATTATTGGATATCATGCATAAATTTTCAAAATCACTTTTTCGACATACAACGGGCAGAATGGCAGAAGAAAGACCTGTCATACTGGCTACGACGGCGCTTTTTTACTGTAAAGCGTCATCAAAAAAAGCACCATCAGCAACATCTGAATCTCTGTCAAATGAGACCAGTTTCATCAGTGGTGGATGGCCAAAAAACTGATCGAGAAAATTCACTTTTTTAGCCATTTCTTTATGACTTTATCAGCCATTTGCTCGACTACGGCCTATTTGACTCCCTAATTTTATTCCAGTTTTACTAACAAACATTGTGGCAAAGCATCTAAAGGGATGACTTGCAGCGCGCCAGCTTGGGTTTGAAAATTTTGCATCGGTCATTATTGCACCACCAGACTGCAGCCCACCACCACCAGAGACACAACAAGCAACACGCACATAAGAGAAAAGATTGCTTGACGTCTGGTGGTGCGAAAAAAATTAAAAAAAATCCATGCAATCCACGCAACCTAATTTGGAAGTGCCAACCTTAAATTTTTGCAAAACAATCTTCTTGCCCAAAGTAAGCAATTTTCTCAGTCGATCGGCGTTCATGCGTCACTCTTTGAATTTTTTTAGTTTGGTGGGGCGACCTGCCATTTTGTGTGCCAATGGCAAATTGTCGGAGTTGCCTGTTTGGGATGCATTGATCACTCGGAGTTCAAAAATACCCGTTTTTGGGATTTAAATGTGTGACCCCTGAATTTTTCAAAAGTGGTCGCAGCATGTTGGTGTTTTAAGCTCTTTTGTTGCAAATTTTGCGCTGAAGGCGATGCGACCAATTTTGAGCGAGATCGACCATGCAGATGGCCAGATGAATGCAAAAAACAGTAGTCCAAATGTGTGGGTTTGGGATTTGCACGCTCAAAAAAAATCGGGCGAAGTCGTTGCGAGCACTGAGCCATACTGTACGGTACTGTAGTTCGTGCCGAGACGCGATTTTCATTGGCGCACAGGTACTGTTGTACTGTAGTTAGGCTGTAGAAAAAATTCTCGAGGCACAACAGCAAGCTCTCAAAGTTTGAAAAACACGCATCATTCATTGTCGTTTTTCAAGCAAAAGCAAATTGTGCATTTCAATTCTACATACTGTAATACTGTAGGTACTGTACCGTACTGTACAGTACTGTACTGTACAACAGTACACTGCTGAGTGCAGACTGCTGTTGCAACTTGCAGGTTGCAGCAAGCATTGAAGAAATACTGTAGAACTGTACTTAGCGGATCACAGAAGATCCACCACTGTCAAATCCAATTGTGATTTTCTCGACAAACACATGCGTGAGTGAACAAAATAAATAAAACAAAAAGAAAAAAAAAAAGGCTAGAGCGCCCTGTGCCAAGACGGCGGCGCTAATCACAAAGAAAATGATTCACACATGCAAATAAGGAGGTGAGAGGAGAACCTTGAAACTTGTACACGCTGCAGTTGTACAATGACGCGCCCCCGGGTTGGCGTGTCCATCACCACAGCTCAATTACTGTAGATTATGAAACACTTGCACACGGTGCCCCTAGCGCACCATCCCCGGTTACAAGGCTGCGAATCAAGGATGAACGAATATAGATGGGGCAATAGGCCTTTCTGGATTCTTTCTTTTTTTTCTTTTTTCCCTTTTTTCTTCATATTCAATTTTTTTATTTTTTGATGTGTGATTTCTCATTAAAGCCTACACCAAGCTTTTACAAAGGAATCATCTACGTCATTTTATTTCTATTTCTCAATCTACACATTCAACACTTATCACAAACATGATCCGTTTTCCATTTTGACGACGGCGTTGCGCAGCACGCACGCATGATGATACAGTACGTGCAATATGATAAATCATATGTACAGTAAGAAGAAGCCAAAAAGAATCGAATACGTACTTTATTGTGCGTTTCAAGCCAAACGAAAAAAAAACAAAGTAGTCCAGTCCAAAAATCAAGCTTTTTTATTAAAATTCTAGAGAAAAACTATGGCGAGCGACATGGATTAAAAACAAATGTACAACAATTCATGGGGGAGTGCAAATCAAAAAAGAGAGAATCGGGGATAAAAAAAGCAAAAGGCGAAAAGGGGCTATACAAATGGAGTGAAAAGGCGCGATTTTATGCGTCCTCGGGCGCGTCAGGCGCGTCATTAGGCTGGTGCTGGGTGGGGATGGCGGTGGGAGAGTTGGGGGTGATGGTGGCAATGGCACTGTTGTCGGGGAAAAGGGAGGAGAAGAGATGCTGGAGGCGAGACTTGTTGTCGCGCCAAAAGGTGCGTACGCGCTCGTACGACGAGCGGTGGCTGACGTCGACCATATCGAGGACATTGTTCCAGGCGGCCTGCAGCTCGTGGTCCATGTCCAAAAAGATCATCTCCCATTGGTTGACAAGCTGGCGATTGTTCTTTTCCATCTTGCGCTGGGCACTTGTCCAAATGAGAGCCATGGCTTCGTCGTGGTGGTGGCGGTCATTGTCGTGACCATGGTCATTTTCGTGATCGACATGGTTGGTGCTCGTGTTCAGCGGGTGGCGCTGCTGCTTTTGCGCGATCCAGGCGAGATCGTCGGCGACGGTGTTGACCATATCGAGTGTGTTTGCCATCATGTTTGTCCATGAGAGGATCAGCTGCATCAGGTACTTTTCGTACGTGGCCTTGTTGAGCGCGGACACGTTCTCCCAGAGACGCTCGTAGATGAAATGGATGGGCTGCTGGCGGCGCGGGGGCACGGCGGCGTACAATTGGCGGTGCAGGTGCTTTTCCATGCGGTGGAATCGCTGGATCATGCTCTTTTTCAGGTGCATCAGCAAATCCACGCTCTGGCGCGTCGGCTGGTACGCGTCATCGCCGCGCACGGGTGCACGCGCGCGCATGAGATCGGTCTTTTGCGCGGCCAGGAGCTTTTGCAGCTCCTTGTTGGTGGTGGCGGTGGTGGGTGAGGGTGTGCTGGGGGACATGGATGCCGAGGTGGCGGTGGTCGAAGCGGCGGAGGTGGTGGGCTCTGCATCATCGGGGGCCATCGTCGTCGTCACCACATGCGACGCGTCATGGTGGGGGATCTTTTTCTTTTTGTGGGCCGACGGGCACACGCAATCAATGGTTTTTTCGATTTCTGCATAAATCTGATCCAATTCGTACATCCATTCGTAGCGTGAGCGTGGCTGCTGGTGCATGTGGGTGGTGAGCAGCAAGAGGGCCTGCTGGCGCTGGTTGGCGGAGCAGCGGAACGACGCGGAGGGCGTGGGCAATGCCTGTTGGCCATTGGCAGCAGCATTGGTGGCGGCGAGGCAGTCGAGCATGGCCTCGAGTTTGTCGTAGAGCTCGTGCATAAGGCTGATCCAATCCTGCTGGGTCTGGACGACGAATTGGTGAGTGCGCGCGGCGCCCTGATTGGCCCAATCGACGAAATCACGCTTCGAGTACTGGACGAGGTGCTGATCATGGGCCGACAGCGATTGATAATAATGGGTCATTTGCTTTTTGTAAAAGACGCCATGGAAATCCGTAGTCACCATGTCTTGGAAGATGCTGTCGAGGGTGGCAAACGCGTCGGACGCGTCGTTTGGGTTGCCCATGTGGCCAATGGCGCCAATGCCATCGGACACAAAGAGCGACATGACGCGGTGGTAGATGTGGCGCACGTAGGCATCGATGCCCATGTGGTGACACAGGGTCATCCAGCGACGCGACACGTTGGACGACAGCAAATGCCATTCGAGACCCGGGGCCGTAATCACATCGTCCACGTACTGCAGCCAATGGTCCTTAACGTGGCCAACGTGGCCAAGCGACGCGTGGATGGCGCGTTGCGCGCGGTAGGTAAGCGGGCGCACGTGCGCATGGAAGAAAGCGGTCGATTCATCGTGCAAAAACGCAAACGCTTGATTCAGCTTGTCGGGCACGTCCAATTCGATGATGGCGGCCTTGATGAGCTCGAAGCCATCGGTGACCACGTGCACAGTGATGTCAATGGCCGTGTAGCACGCGGTCTTTGCCTGATCCACGAGCAATGGCAGCGTGGTATCCAAGAAAGTGGCGTGCCATGGCATATGCGATGCGGCCAATTCGTGGTTCGTGGGCGGTAACGCGTCGGTGGACAGAGGGCACAGCGAGCTGGTTGTCTTGTCGAATGTGCTGTTGGTGTTTTCGGCCTGCGCGGCCGACGACGACTTGGCCATGGGATAGTCGTCGTTGTCCTTGTAGATCTTTTTGTTTTGGTCGGAGGCTTTGGTGGCAAACGACGGCACCGACACGCGCACCTGGTCGTGTGCAGCCACATACGCTGCCAAAAGGCAAAGCAACAGCAGCAAGGGACGCAACACCATGGAAAAAAAAAAGTCGTCTATGTGCCAAACACGCGCTGTAAATGGGAAAGAAAGGAAAAAAAAAAAAAAAAAAGGGAGGCAACCAAAAAAAAAAAAAAAAAAAACACATTT
>KV441904.1:233718-290497 GCA_001650995.1 Gongronella sp. w5 | reverse complement strand
GGTAATCGGCCCTCTTTTTCACCCATGGCCCTCTTTTTTTTTTTTTCTCCAAACAAACTCCTTTTGTGATCAATTACCATGGCTTCGACCTTTTTCAAGATGCTGTGAGCCTTGCGTGGTCCGAGACCGCAAATGTAGGGCAGTGCTGAGGCGATATGAGGCGAATGGACGGCGGCATTGATGTCGATGCCCATGTCATTGACGACGGAGATGAGGGAGCGCTCGAGGTGAGCGAGGAGGATGTCTTCATTGACGAGATGTTGGTAGGGTTGGAAGCGAATGGTCAGGAGGTCACGTCCAAGGCCTGTGTATTCGAGAAGCGGGTTTTGCAAGCGGCGTGCGAGGGCAATGGCATAGCGCATGA
Organism: Gongronella sp. w5; assembly: GCA_001650995.1. Taxonomy (NCBI): domain Eukaryota; kingdom Fungi; phylum Mucoromycota; class Mucoromycetes; order Mucorales; family Cunninghamellaceae; genus Gongronella; species Gongronella sp. w5. The sequence goes on along the minus strand of KV441904.1, from coordinate 290,133 downwards.
CTTCAGGCGAGTCGGGGAACTCTTCATGGGCACGCTTTGAATTCTTGTACAGGCGAGCGGCCTCGTCATCGACGACGACCAGCTCAATGGCGTGTTGCGAGCTGTCGCGGGCATGATTGATGTTTTGGATGATGCCGGTCAGATATTTGATGACGTGTCGCACCTGGGCATTGAACCCTGCCACGCCAACCACGTGAGGACGGCGCTCGTGGATGAATTGCTCAAGTTTGACGAGCTCGCGTGCATCGCGCAGGTTGCCCAGGATCAATTGGTCCTTGACTTTGCCGCGCGGGCTGAGCATGACGGCCATGGTGGGCGATTTGTTGTCGCCATCGCCATTGGACACGGCAATCACGCGCGGTTGCCCGTGTCGCGATTCAGACGTGCGGAACGGGCCCGTGTTCACTTTGGCATACAATTGCTGCGCCGCCTGCTTGCACACCGTCTCCTGTGCAGCAACGCGAAGGCGCTCGCGAATGTGTTTCTCCATCAATGGTGCCAAATGGTCATCGACGGCCTGTTGGAGCACAAGGCCACGTTCGTGATTCCATTCATCGGCCACCGTGCTCGTCCCGTCAGACAGGTACGAGTCGCCCATCGACTTGACCCACGCATCGCGCTCGTACATGCCCACGGATACCGTCAACAGGCCATCCGCTTCGCCTTTCAAAAGAGCCAAAAACTCGCCATTCTTGAACGACGCCAAAGGCTTGTCGCTGACATATTTGAACGGCCGCAGCGCATGCAAATCATCAATGGCAGTGAACCCCTTTTCCGTCGGACGCACATTGATCACGCCATTCGCCTCATAGTCGCGGCGCGCTGCTTTGCGCACTTGCATGTCCAGCGCCATCTCCTGCGCAAGCACCATACGCGCCCCCTTGAGCACACGCTCCGCAGACGGGAATTGCTCCGTCGTGCTCGCTTCAGCCTCTTCCAATGGCGCAACCTTGGCATCTTCCGTAAAATGGCTCTTGCTCTCCAGCCAATTCTCGCCAAATTGCCGCGCCGTCAGACCGAATAACTAAGAAAATGCGCAAGAAAAGAAAGAAAGAAAAGAAATGGCGCGCGTCAGCCTCATTTCTCATTTGCCCGCACACTTTTTTCCCATTTTTTTCCTTTTTGCTTCTTTTTGAGCAGTTTCTCTTTTTTCCTTCCTCCTTTCTTTTCAAGGCTTACAGGAAGAATGCTGGCAGCGGGAGTGTTGGCCATGAGGGCAGCAAAAGATTTGACGACGGGGCGCTTGGGTCCCTTTTTCTGGGCTTGCGCGGCGCTGATCTTGGTGGCAAACTTGCAATTGACATAGTCCAGGATGTCTGTGACGTCCTCCGTGCGGTCAACCTTGCTCTCGGCTTCGCGCACGTACTCGTCGTCAATGTCGTACCGCGTCAAAAAGTCGCGCAGCGTCTTTTTGCGCTGCTGCAGCCCGTGATACTTGAAATCAAGGTCGTAAATCTCCCACAGATCTTGCTCGCTGAGAATTTCAACCGTCGCGCCCGTCGTCGCGTCAATCGACGTGAAAAAGTCGCGGCGGTGGTCCTTGATGTACGGCACCTCGAGGAATTCCTTGGTGAAAAAGCCAACAACATACGTGACCGCCGTCAAAAACTCTTCGGACGACACGGCGTGTTCCTGGCGTGGCCCAAGCTGCCGCGCGACCCAAATGCCCTCTTGCTGGATCTCCTCCATCGATGGCTCTGTGAACTTTTTGTGCAAGCCCTCGTACCGCATCTGCAGACGCTCAGGCACGTCGATGTTGCGGATCTTTTCATCTTCCTCCGTCAACATGCGCTCGGCAAGCTCGCTCGGCTCAAAAATATCTGCCAATTGAGGCTCGTGACGATCCTCTTCAAGCTCCATTTGCTATAAAACACAAAAATCGCCCAAAATGAGCATCGACGCCCGAAATCCAAGGAATCATGCCTTACATCGTCGGGATAAAGCGCGTATTCATAGTCGCCGCCGTCGCCAAAAATATCGTACATGTCCATCAGGACGCTAAAAGGGCGAGAAATATGAGAATGACTCGCTATTTTTCGTTTTTTTTTTTTTCAAAAGTCTCCTTTTTTTTTTTTTTTTTTTTTTTTTTTTTTTTTTTTTTTTTTTTTTTTTACTCTTCGCTGATGCCCTCGGGAAGCATGTCGAGAATATCCTTGCCAGCTTTGCGTCCGTCGTCAAAGCCGCCCACTTCATCGCGGCGGCGGTCGCCAATGAGCTGATCAAGATCATCCTCGTCTTCGTCGGCAATGAAATCGCCCATGTCGTCATAGTCGCGGCGGCGGTATGGCGCAGGCTCAGCAGCCGCTTGCTGTTCGTCTTCGCCCTCTTCGTCCGAGAAGATGTCCATGGACGTTTTGGTGCGAGTCTGATCATCAAGCTGCCTGCCGCGCTTCAGCCTCTTCAATTCAGGCTCGTTGCGCAGCTTGAGGCCCGTGTTTTCCTCCAAAAGCTCCAAATCCTCCTCATCCAGCTCTTCGTCATCTAAAACAAGAAAAAAAAAAGAGGAGCATCAGCTTGTGCCCATCAATTCACATCAAATCGCATCAAATCGCATCAAAATCGCTTACAATACTCGGCTCGTCGCTTCTTTTTGCGTCGCGTGGGCATGGTATCGTCTTCATCGTCTTCTTGCTCCTCATCATCATCCACAATGAAACCTTCGGCTACCTAGAAATTCAAAAAAAAAAGACGTGTCAATGCTGATTTTAGGCAAATTGTTGGTGTCATTTTGCCCAAGAAAAAAAAAATGGTGGGGCACAACTTGCCTTGCGTGCTTCTTCTTCGTCCTCGTCTTCGTCCTCTTCATCGTCGTCATCGTCCGAGTCGTTGCCAAAGCCGACTTCTTCGCCTTCTTCAGAGTCGTCTTCGTCGTCCTCGGTGACAATGCGGTTGGTACGGCGCTGGCGTTGTTGCTGCGCAAGCGTCACCTCGTTGTCGCTGTCAAACATGGACATGTTGCTGGGGTGGGGCGGAAACTAGAGGGAAAAAAATGCGAAAAAACACAGGGGGACGGCGCAAAAGAACAAAAAAACAAGAAAAATAGATGTGTGTACAATGAATAGGCGGGGTGTGTAGACTATCCAACAAGCAGAGTGCAAAGATGCAAGCAACGAGAGGATAGGCTACTAGGTGAGAAGGAAAAAAAGAGAGGAAAAAGAGGAAATGGAGGCGTGATCAAGGAAAGCCAGTTTCAAGAAATGATGTGAAATGGTCACAAACTCCGCCGGACGGCGGCACACATCCTGTCCGGCCGGCAGGGAGTCTCAATTCGCTCCGTCCTTGTCGCATTTTTTCTGTCATTGTGCATTTATACTGTCCCGACGCGACGCGAGCATAGCAAATGGGGAGGGCAAATCAAGAAAACGGGGCAAATTGGCCGCACTCGCTTACTCATCTTTGCTAAATGCCCCTTGATTGGCTGCTGATGAGTGGTGCAGCACTGTGCAGGGAGCAACAGAAAGAAAAAAAAAGACGTAGGGAGTCAGGAAAGAGCGAAAAAGGGAGCAAACAATTCAACTTGATGCAAGGCCGTGTTGCTTTTTTATCTCGTTCTCGCTCTCATGCAAGCTGATTAAAAAACATGTTGATGCGAATTTATTATTGGGTGAGGGGGACGTATGTACAGATTTATAGAAAAAAAGTATGAGACAGCTCCTTAATTTCATTGGAGGCAGGTTCAAGCAGGTAAAAAAAAAAAAAAAAGGAGGGTAACTTTAAAGGGGGAGGGGGGCCAAGGCCAGGGAGGGCGGATTTAGACGGCAAATTCAGGAGTGACACTCACTTTGACGGTGCGGTCCGGGTAGTCAGAGATCAATTGCTCGATTTCAAGCTGCTTGGGCGACAATGGCTCCTCGTACAGGGTCATTGACGACGACGATGACGAGCTCTGCAGTGTCAGTGCCGGCAGTGAGAACCGCGTGGTGGATGTGGGGCTGCTATTCATGGATCGCCGCGAAAATAGGCTCGACAGCCTTAAAGATTGACGAAAAGAAAGCCTTGGACGCGATTGCTTGGACGACGACGACGACGACGATGTGGATGTGGACGAGGCAAAAGAAGACCGCGGGCTGCCACATTCGGCAAATTCATCCGCATGAAAATAATAAGCAAGCACATCTTCTTCAATCATGTTGCGAGTCATTGTAAAAAGAAAAAGTGGAATTAAGATATGAAAAAAAGAGGCAAGGTTGTGAATGGAAGAAACTAAAAAAGAGAGGTGCAGAAAAAAAAAATGTCGTCAGTGCCTGGGCCCTTGTTGCTTTTATACTCGTGCTTTACGGAGATGCTGCGTCTTCTTGGATCACGCTGTGTTGAATCTCCGTAACCTTCATTTTTTTTTTCCCATACGATGCGTCTGTGCGCCGTCTGCCCTTCCCCTCTCCCTTGATCCTCTCAATTGCCTCAACCTCTCGGTCATTGGCCTCCAATCGTCATCAAAATCATCACCTGGATCCTGTGTCTCCCTTTTTGAGTCTCCTTTTCGTCTCCCTGATCCTCTTTTTACTTGCTCTTTTTTTGATTCCTCACTCTCGCTGAATCATCCCTTAAATGCTGATCAATTGACGCCCGCTTGATGCAGATTCACGTTGGAAAAAAGTCTCTACCCTTTTTTTTTTCCATTGACCGATCTGATCTTGAAACCCTCGACGCAAAAACGCATGACAGCCTGCGGACGCATGTGGAATGACAAGATCAGACTGAAACCCGTCCATAAATGGGCACGTTTATTATATTTTCACATTGTTTTCAAACAACGGCCGCCCATCCGACCAATGGGTTGCCCAATGACCAGCTTTCTATCTTGCACACACGCCTTGATAGCAAAACACGCCGGCACCTAAAGAAAAAAAGGGAAAAAGATGGACAAGCAAGGTTGAGCAGGGAGGACAGAAACTTGTTTCCCTGAACCAGGCCCTTTTTTTCCAACTTACCAAATTGAGCGGTGCATTCAGCATTCGTGTTGCTAATGGAGCGAGCGAAAAAAACAAAGAGTTGGAACAGATCAGACGAAAAGGCACTCACACGCGTGTCGCGCGCCGCGATGGCCGCATTTTGTGACTTTTTCTTACCAATAATAATAATTGTTATAACTGCTATTGTACGAATGCGTCGTCAGGCCCGCGGCAAGGCCAATGATCAATGCAATGAGAATGAAGCAGCAGCAGATGCTGGTCATCTTGCGAATCATGCCAGTTTTGCGATTTGGCGGATTGTAAAAGGTTGCGACGCGCGCCATCATGGCATTGCCGCCATGCTGTGTTGGGGGCATGGGGCCTTGCGCGCCCGTGGTGGCCGGCGGTGGTTGATAATACGTTTGACCTTGCGGGTACTCGGCATTTTGCTGGTACGTGGGGGGAGGCGCGCCAGGCGCGGACGGCTGTGGATATGTCTGTTGTTGACCCGCAGAGTTGCCCGTGGTTGTTGCTGCATTGGCACCCGGCATGGCTAATTCATGTGCATGAGTGACCGATACATCAAATAAAAAAAAACAGAGAGAGCAAAAATGCAAAAGGCACGAGCCGATCGCGAAAAAAAAAAAAAAAAAAAAAAGAAAAGCTCCTTTTTGTCGTCCTCTTCCCCACTCCTCTTTTTTTTTTTTATCTTGCTTTACCGCCTTGCTGTTGCCCAAAGGAGGCCGCATAACTCTGGCTCTCGCCCGCAGCGCCGGGAGGCGTGCCAATGGCTCCAACAGCACCAGCACCTTGATGATAGGGAGAGCCAGTTTGGGTCATCGATTGGCCAGCATTGCCAATGGGAGGCGTGTTCTGTCCACCATTGTCGCCAAAAGGAGAGCCCGGCTGGCCAGGTTGGCCAATGGTGTTGGCTTGCTGGCCATATCCACCACCGCCTTGGTAGCCAAACGTTGCCGCCTGACCACTGCTTGACAATGGCTGATCCAAAAACGGCGAATCCACAGGCTTGGTCTCTGACATGGGAGGTGCTTTCGTGTCGCTATTCATTTTTTTTTTCTTGGGTTGGGTTAAAAAAATTTAAACGTAAAAGAAAAAGACACACCCACGAACAAAAAATGAACAAACAACTAGGTCATAATGGCCCGCCATGGCCCCCCTTACAATACAAAAAGTGAAACCGCTGCCGTAGAATTTTAAGCACCTTTTTTGCGCCTGGAAATAACAATCGTCAGAAACTTTAAAAGCGCATGAACCAGCGTCTCGCATTTTGTGCAACGTTTCGCACTTGCCTCGAAAATCTTTTTCCACGTATTATTTTTCATTTCTTGTCTCTCTTTTTTTTTTTGGCCATATTTTCCCACTCCAATGCCCTTCAAGGGTTCGACCCCCATCCTTCCAACAAGTAGACAAGACATTGACGATGGCGTCTTGGCGTGCGAGGCAGCGACTCCCATCGATGAACATCTTGCCATGATCAGCGACAGCGACCCGACATGGCTAAAGTGCAAAAGCTCGCTGTGGGGCCAGGCCGGGCGCGTGCAGACGCGCTTGGGCGCAATGACGGGGCTACGGAGCCTCGAGCAGCGCGGACAGACATGGGAAACATGGGCGTCGAGCGCATCCAAGCAGGCACGCCGGCTTTCGCAAGAGGGCGTCCCAAGCAGGCTCCATGGCGAGTACAGCCGCGTCATGGGCATCGTTGGCAAGGTCATGGGCTACGTCAGCGGCGACGACGAATACGAATTCCGCCAAATGGAACGCACAGAGCAAGCAAACGACGAAATTTACTCGGCACAGCACCCGCCGCCTCATGGTCCGACAAAAACAGCACCATGATCCGCGACAATACAGACAATGAGCATCATGCAAAATGCGAAAAAAAAAAAAATCTCCAGCCGCCTTGTGCTACCTAATTCATACCAATTCAAGCGGCGCGACATATGACTGCTGCTTGCAAAAGACGTGAAAATTTTTTTCTTGATGATTTAAAAAGGCGAGCGACGCCCGCGCTTTTTTTTTTTTTTCTATTGCTTTTCTTCCCTCTCTCTTCTCTTTGGACTTTATGGCAATGGCCATGTAATCGAGGTAAGCAAGCAAAACAACACACGCACTCTGTTGGCATGGCAAAAGCAAGAAAAAAAAGTGTGGCATGGCTTTGGTTATAAGGATGATCCTGGCATTTGGCTTTAACCGTTTCGGTGATGATGAAAACGACCTAGCTACCTTATAATTTTTTGTCTGAAACCAATGTCTCCATAACCACTTCATCTTGCTTTTGCTTGCCCATCATGGATTTGGTGGAGATTGGTTTGCTGATCTGTTTTTTTTTTTGATCTGCTATGATAGATGCTTTCTTTTTTTCCCTGTTGGAACAAGAGTTGGATCAAGATGTACATGGCCTAGCGCCCCTTTTTGTATTTTATATCTTCTATTATAATAATAAAAAAAAAAGATATTGAAGAAAATCATCTCGTGGATCACAGGGCACAATGGCGTGAAAATGGTAAAAAAAAAATGATAGGCGTGGCTTGTCATGGGGAAAAAAATAGTAATGCACACGACTCCGACGCCCGACGGGCACGCAATTGCATGTCTTTTATCCTCCAGTATCACGACGTGGTCGTCCGCTCTGATGTAAGTATCGGCAACCTGCATCGCTAGGCCCAGCACCACGGGCCAAGTGTGGAGAAACGAGCAGCAAAAGTCAGCAGGGTGCGGGCAGCGCGCGCGTGGTGGAGGAACGGGCCTTTTTCCTCTTTTTTTTTTTTTTTTTTTTTTTTTTTTTTTTTTTTGGCTCCCCCGCGGGGGTTTTTTTTTTTTTTTTTTTTTTTTTTCTAGGACCTGGCCACGCTAGACGAGAGCAGCTGGCTGAATGACACCATCATTGAATTTTACATGGAATATGCCGAGCGCGTCCCGTTAAAATCGCGCACAGACATCCTGTTGCTGCGTCCAGCCATGGTGCAGCTTTTGACCCACTCGACTGGTAATTTATTTTCCTCATTTTTTTTTTTTCTGCTGTTCCCATTGACATTGACTCCCCATTGCGGCGTGTAGAGTCGCCCGAGATGCTAAAGGCCGTGCTGCCGCCGGATTTGGACAAACGTGAGGTGATCTTTGCGCCCGTCAATGATGGATCGCCTTCTCATGCATACGATGGCTCGCATTGGTAATGGCAAAAAAAGGCGCGCACGCGTGTGCAATGGCTCACATCCACTCTCTCCTTTTTTTACCAGGTCCTTGATCGTGTTTTATCGGCCGACACGCACTTTTTACTATTATGACAGCATGGGCACCACAAATCTCAGCGTGGCCAAGAGAACCATGTTTCAACTCAAACGCCTGCTTGGCGACAGATACCCATATGACGTCGTGGTGCCCGGCGCACCGCAGCAGACAAACGGCGCCGATTGTGGCGGTAGGGATGCAACGCGGCTCGAAATTCCCTGTTTTTGCAGCCATTTTTGATCTTTTTTTTTTTTTGCATGTTGCTATCAATAGTCATTGTCATTGCCATGATCGAGCACCTGCTCAAGAGTCTACTGAGGGATAAACAGGGCGACTGGAGCGGCGTTTTTGGAAGCATCGACGATACCGACATTATGCCGCCATCCGCGACACGTAACGCACTGGCCGACTTGCTGTTCTCTTTACGTGAAAAGCAAGCAATATCAGAAAAATAAATAAGCACAAGGGTCCAGAGAGAAGTCTATTATCATAATACAGTAATACAGTTTGCCGTGATCGCGAAAAAGTCGACAATTGGCTGCGTTTTAGCCTCAAGTGCGCATACAGTAATCGACGCCCAGCCACGGTCTGGAGTCTGGACGACATTTTGACTCGCTCCTTTTCTCGCCTCAAAAGATGGGCCTAACAACAACTCCATGATCTATCATACGGTACCTAGACTGTTATCATATGATACCTTTTTCGAGCCGCATTTCCAAGAAAATCAAATTTCAAATACAGTACGTACTGTATGATACTGTAATATCACCATATGATATTATACCGTATCATATCCCAGGAACGCGACATTTGCTCAAAATTCGATGATGTGGGGGATTTTTTTGAAAAATATCATTTCGTGTCAACGATTGAATGAATTGACATCAAAGATCAAACTTTGCCACTTGTTTTTTTCAAGCGTCTCTTTTCTTCATCAACGGAAAGTTGAAATGCAGTGATTCATTGACCTGTTGGCGTGTTGGCCGGATGATTCCAAACTTGCGAGTTGCGATACTGTATGATATTTTCAATCACAAATTCAGCATCGATTCGCTCTGCTCTCAAGTCTCAACATTTTTCGTGGATCGCAACACTGTTGTACGTACGGTAGAACGTAATGAAAAAACTTGCTCCACCATTCGAAAAACACGCACTCTGGAGACTCTACAAATGACATTTCCAGATTGTTTGCGTGCACGCACGAACATGATGGACGACCTTTGTATGATACTGTAGTCTTATTCTAAATGTATGATACGCTGCCAAAAGTCAATCAAACATTGGATAATAAATTTTCAAACTCAAGTCTCTCCTCGACAATACAGTAATGGAAACAACAACAACCCAGGGGCCAGGGCGCTTTTGATGTTGGAAAGCAGCCGTTGAATCTCTTTCGAATGATGAGACCAGTTTCACGGACGGATGGCCAAAACTCGCAGAGAAAAATTCACTTTTTCATCAAAATGTTTGATCGCGATTTGATCGACAGCGGTCTATCATACCTACCTACAGTAGTAGTCGACCCCCGATTTTTATTGTACAGTGCCCTACCAAAAAAAAGGTCACCCTTACCCATTGCCCTACGGTATACTGTAGTGCCAGCTACCGGTATCAACTTAATCACGTTAATCTCTTCTGAATTGATCAAAAATGACTCCAATGATATGAAATTTCGTAGGAACAATGGTTTAAAAGTAAGAAAATTATTTTAAAAATATGAAATGGCTGTAGCAAGCGGATTTTGAAACAGACTAAAAAAGGTGTAAGTGACGCGTCACGCGACGCGACGCGTGCCCACGCGCATACAATGGGCTGTAGGGATGAATTGACATTAATTATGAATCAGCATCTCTAATTTTTCTGCGAGGAGTATGATGATGGTGCTTGATTATATTCTGTGAATCTATTCATGGTACATGTGTTACAGTATGTCAGTGCTGAGCTAGACAAATGTGAATATCACCACTGTGACGCGTCGATGCGTCAAAGACGCAATTTCCTTAATTTATGATCTTTGTGCTCTAACTGATTGATATAATCATAGCCAATCGACAAAATCATACTCTAGCCCTCTCATCAATTAAATAGATTTCAAGCTAACAAAGTTATTAAAATTAGGTAGGTGTCAGAGACGAAAATCGCTATTCCAGACGCGTCTGGCATGTGACGCGTCACGGTGGTATTTTCACATAGTAGGCACACTTTTTTACAGTCGATCGCCGTTCATGCATCACTCTTCTTTGCACTTGCTTTTTTTCTGAACTTCGGACGACGTGCCATTTTGTCTGCCAATCGCAAATCGTCGGAGTTACCTGTTTGGGATGCATTGATCACTCGGAGTTCGAGATTTCCCAAATTTGGCATTTTCTGAGACTGAAATGTGTGACCCCTGAGTGACCCCTGAATTTTTCAAAAGTGAATTTTTCAAAAGTGGTCGTAGCGCTTTGCGGGTTTAAGCTTTTTCATTGCAAATTTTGCGCTGACTGCGATGCAGCAATTTTTGAGCGGGATCAGCCACGCAAATAAAGAGATACTGTAGGTGCAAAATAGTCCAAATGTGTGGATTTGGCGAATTTGCGGGCTAAAAAAATCGCGCGGACTCGGCGCGAGCTCTGGACTGAAATTGCTGCGGCGACGCGATTTTCATCAATGCCAAGTGTTGTATTTGCCGTCCTCAGAGCATAAGCGATCAAGTTGTTTAAACGCGCAATGGCGCGTACCTTGTATTTTACCAGTGTCGAAAAGAAAGGCAATTGCCGCACACGTCGCCCCGACGCTCCTTCCAAATCTGGGGTTTGATTCCCCGCTCTCGCTCAGGCCGCTGTCGGGCCGTCATCCGCATCGCATTGTAATCATGATGCCCAAAATAAGGAATGCGCACCTTTATCATCCTTTATGCTCTCACATTGAATTGTACGCGCTCACGTGACATTTCGATCGGCGTCGACGGTTGCACATTGGTATAAAATTTCGACTCGTGCATGCTGGAGATGGATTGGCGCAGCAATGGGGTGAAATGCAACTGTGGGCAGCTGGGCCGATGGACGCGCACGTGATACGCGAGCATCGCACTCTCAATGGCCGGCAAATGCACCGTCGAGTACAAGGCCGGGTTCATCTGCAGATGGATGCCATCCATCGCAATGCTCCAAATGGACTGATCGATGTTGCGGGTATTGGCGTCAAAATCGTATGGTTCCGCAAGGAAAAAATAATCATGCGGCCAAGGAGCCATGTGCCGGTCAATCAGCGCGAGAAATTCGTATGGGCGCATTTCCTCGAACGTGATGGTCGCAAATGAATAAGGAATGGCCGACGACACCGATGATGACGGCAATGCTACGCGAAGCGCGTCGCCCACAGCGCGACAGCCCATGCGCACCGTGCCTTTGACGCGCGTCTCGCGCTTGTTGCACAGAACAAGCTCCAGCGGATGATGCGCGCCAAACGCGTGATTCGAAAGCACGGAAAACGCGTCAGCGCCCTCGTAAACAGGCAAAAATGTCATTGTCGGCGCTTCCAGTCGTGTGTCCTGGCTGAGCATCAGTCGCTGGCCAGGCAACAACACTTGGCTTTGATTCGGCTTGATGTCATAGTACGTGAGATCGCCTTTTTTTGTAAGTAGTTCAAAGATGGAAAAAAGAAAAAAAAACGCGTCAGTGACCTATTTTTAAGAAAAAAAAGCAATAAATTACCTAGTTCCAGATCCGATCCATCGCCAATGCGTGGTTCCAGACCCGAAAGGAACGCATCCTGCATGATCCGTATCCGTTCGTCAAGCGCCTTGGTCTGGGAACCGCGGCGTGCGTCCACAGTATTGAGAAGCGTCTTTGCAAGGACGCGGACGAATTGGTTGCATGACAAGATTTGAATGTGATCGGTGCCAGACCAGACATAGGGCATGCTGTACAAAGAAAAAAGGAGGAGGAGAAAGAAAAATAGGAGGGAATTGCATGAATGACCCTTGAAAAAAAGCATGCATGACGCGCATCGGGTATATTTTTTTTTTTTTTACCTTGTTGTAAACACGGTGAACCCGTGAGTGGGTGGCAAAAAGGGGGCGACGTTCGTGCTATCTGACGAGACGGTACTATCGAGATTGCCGCCGGCAATGGAGATGAGCGAGACATCTTTTAAAATGTCTGATGGCGTGGGATGCGTGGTTGGCAAGAGCGAGCTAATGTCGTGGGATGCCGGATCGAATGCTGATTTCCAAAATTGCAAAATGTCATCGTACACCTGTGAGAGCTTCCAGTCGAATGGCGCTGGCGGCAGCAAATGAGGTGTTGAGAGCGTGATGACGGTGTTTATGGTGCCTGGTTGATAATTGTGCATGGTGAACATGGCACGCGCGACGGTGCCGCCCATGGCACGTCGACAAGAAAGCGTACTGGAGGGCAGGCACGTCGCACTTTCTTTTGTCGATCGATTTCAGCGACTACATGTCCATGAAGCGTTTCGACGATATCACGCGTATGCAGGTCTTTGAGATGCCTTCCTTGGCGCGTCGACGCGAAGATCCGCTCTACCAGATCAGGGGTCTGCTTGCAGCGTTCAATGAACATTTGGTCGGATGTTTAGAGCCATGCAAATACCTTGTCGTCGATGAATCCATGAATCAATGGCTAGGTATTGGAATGCCCAATGTCAAGAAGGCTCTTCTTTGCATCCACCAGACACGCTCGCCCTCGCTTTCTCTCTCTGTTTCCATACGCTTGCAACACAGAATACAAGTCTGCCCGTCTTTTCCTCTTTTTAAACAGTTTTTTGCTCTCTTCTCGCATTTTTCCACCCCCTTCACTCTCTCTTATTCGCCAACCCAGCCTCCCACACCACCACACACACACTCTCTATTATTTCATAGCAGGTACGGGTTCTTTTTGCTTTCCTTTGTTATGACACAAGCAGACTAAGCTCTTTTTTTTATTTGTTTTAGACCATGGCCAGTATGACGGCTACGACCACCACGCGGCTATTGAAGCGCAAACGCAACCAGGACGACTGGGAGAAGGAATTCTACAAGAACGGGTATCCCAAGGAGGTTATCGTGATTGAGGACTCGCCGACACCGCCACACGTGTCGTCTTCTTCTTCTTCTTCTTCGTCGTCGTCCAACGGGCCACTCGTCCACACACCTGTCTATAGTACTGCCACGCAGAGCCACCTGTTGCAGCCTCAGCAACACCTCCACCAGCACCAATTTACGCACCAGCACCACCAGGCCGCCACCACACAAGGCCGCCGCCATGCACATTATCCCCCATCCGCATTGGGCCCGTCCCTGCCGGCCGACGAGATCCTACAGAGCCTCAAGAAGCGACGAAAGGATTTCCACCCCACCATGCCTGCGTCCGCCGCCGCCGCTGCAGGTAAAATCACCATGCATAGCCACAACAGCCGCAAAAAAAATCTTGCAATTGTATCTGATTCCCCCAAAATTGCTCACCCTTGCCCGTCTCGCCTTTTTCACTTTTATGGACAATGGCTTTTTCATCCTCTTCTAGGCCACCACAAATTGATGCCCGTCCAAGACAAGGCACCCACCCTGCCGATCCCTGCTAAACAAGCCCATGAGGTAACATTTTATAAAAAAAAATCACTAAAGGGACAGGCCCAAATCTTCGCAATTGGCCAAACTTGGCAATGGCCGCCATGATCAAACCAATCTCATTTGTGGGTGTGTTTTTTTCTTTTTCTTTGTCTTTTCTTTTGCCGCGCGTGCAGCCACTTGATGACAAGGACGGCCATCTGATCATGCAACCCAACGATTATCTGACTGCTCGTCATCCGCATCGCATTGTAATCATGATGCCCAAAATAAGGAATGCGCACCTTTATCATCCTTTATGCTCTCACATTGAATTGTACGCGCTCATTACGTGATGCATCCATCAATGCCCTTAATACAAATGATCCAGACATGCAGAGTCGTGGCTTGGCCATGACCAGCCACGAGCTCGGGCCAAGCATGGCAAAAATAGAATATAATAAAAAAAAAAAAAGAGTCGCGCGCCGCAGGCGCTGGTTTCACCGGCTCAATGGCCATGCCCTGATCAGCCCCATGTATATGCATGTCGATGGCATTCAATGGATTGAAACAAACGCTCTTGATACCGATCCGAGGTCTTTTCACAATTGATGCAAAGCGGCAATTAATATGTTTTGCCTCAGACACGGAGAGTCTCGACAGCTCTCTCTTACAGCGTTGTTTCTCCGCATCTCACGATACGACACCATTGTCCTTTCACGTTTTGTATAAATAGAGAATCGTTTTACATTTCAATAAACCGTATCTGTTTGCGATTGTATTTCTTGTCTTTTGTTTCTTGTAACATTTCTCCACCCACCAATTTTACACCAAGGTGGGCTGTAAAAAAATTTCTGGAGGCACAGCAAGCCTGCAAAGTTTACTGTAGAAATTCACTTTTGTCTAGGAGTCTACAGTACTACCGGTATATTATCATACAGTACAACAGAAGTACAGTATTGTGATGCTGTTCTACTGTAGGTTACGTATTTCTTTACGGTACTGTATCTTCTACAGTTCTATTATTATTCAGTAGTAGGAAAAGATAATGGTGTTGTTGTGTGGGCAGCAAACAAAAAAGTGGCCCCGAAAAAAATACGTACTGCTCTTCTTCCACAGTACGTATGATACGTACAGTAGTCGCTCGCGCGCGGCAGCTGGCAAAGTTTCAACTTTCAAGGGGAAATTATTCAAGCTGATTTACAGTACAACAGTATTATCGCTGTCCAGGTACAGTACTGTACTGTAATAATATCGTATGACGACGCGACGCAAGCAGCGTTTTGATGAGCAGCTGACGGGATGGTTCAGCGAAAAATACTGTAAAGGCACGCATGGTGCCGATGGCTAGATAAAAATACGTACAGTACAGTACGTAGCAAAGACGTGTTTTCGAGCGCTGTTGATGCACATTGCCACGAGATCAAAGAATATGATAATCCGACGTGTCTCTACAGTATGATACCGGTACGTATGATTATCCCTGCGAAAAGAGTCACTGATGACAGTTTCTCAAGGGAATCTTCAATGACACATTTGCTTTTGCTGTCGCAAGAGGGTGGAACAATGAGAATTTGTTTTGCGAAACTTTTTTTTATGATTTGTTTATGTCACAACAGAGATGCATAAAGTTACAAAGGAAACAATAACAAACGGGGTGCATGAGAGATAAACAATCGAGAACAATCAGCAAAATAAAAAAAAAATGATGGCATGCTTGGAGACAAGAAGAAAAAAAAAAGAGAGCGGCGTCCATTATCGAGAAGCCGAGAAGGACAATGCGTGCGTAAATAAAAGAAGCAACCTTTTACAGGTCCTTCTTTTCTTCTACAGAGATGGGCTTGTCGGCGGTGGGCTTGACACCCAGCTTGTTGAGACGCTCCGTCAGTGTGGGGTGCGAGTTGTTCCACGCCGAATACCAGGGGTCCATGTTGAAACCACCCAAGTTCTTGACACTCAGCTTGATCAGGGCGCTACGAAGCTTGGACGCAAAGCCTAACTTCAGGGCAAACGCGTCTAAAGGCAAAAAAAAAAAAAATAAATAAATAAAAAATAGCGTGAGATCCATTGCTATGGACACAATTGGGTAAAGCGAGACACGTGGCTCCAAATGGACACGGCGCGTCTTCCGTGTGTCTATCGTCCCCCACTTTTTTTCTTTCCAATTTGCGCTAGTACGCCTATTTTTCCACCCATAAACGGGGTGCAAACTTACCGGCCTCGTATTCGTTTTTGCGCTGGTACACGTGCATGAGGAACGAGATGGTGCTGTCGACGGGTGCATAGACGCATTGGAAGAGGACAAAGCCGATGAGTGCCGGGGTGGTGTGGAAGCCAAAGTCGCGGTAAAACTTGGCATTGTGGATGAAGAACGAGAAGAACCAGAACATGGTGACGGCGTACAGCTGGGTGACGGCAAGCAACTTGAGCGTGTGGCTCATCTTCCAGTGGCCGAGCTCGTGCGCAAGGACGGCACAAATCTCGTCATTATCCGATTGCTCGATCAGCGTGTCAAAGAGCACAATGTGCTTGTTCTTGCCAAAGCCGTAAAAGTACGCGTTCGAGTGGCTGGAGCGCTTGCTGCCGTCAATCACATACAGCTTCTTGAGCGGGAACGCAATACGCGCAGCAAGCGCCTCGATCTGCGAGCGCAAATCACCTTCCTCCAAAGGCGTCAGCTTGTTGAACAGAGGCTGGATCACCGTCGGGTAAATCATGATCAAGAACAATTGGAACGCCATCCTGATACATGAAAAAAAAATGTCGCGTCAGTCGTTGTCCTCCCTCCCCCCAATGGTCGTTTCTTTTTCGTTCCCTTTTCGCTCTTTTTTCGCCTTACAGCAGAATCCACACGTAAAAGAAGAAATTGTCGCCCGTGGTCTGCATCACCCACAGGCACGCAGACAGGATGGGGCACATGAGCACGACGAGGACAACCTGGTTCTTGAGCAGATCCGAGAAAAAGAGGCCGAGCGTCTGGTTGTTGAAGCCGTGCTTTTGCTCAATGACAAACGTCGAGTACAGCGAGAATGGAAGCGACGTCAGCGTGCTGAACCAGCTGAACAAGATCGAAAACACAAGCGATTGCAAAATCTAGGCAAAAAATAAAAAACAAAATAAAAAGACGCGTCAGACACGCGTCTCGGGCCACTCAGCGCGCTTTTACTTACCTGATACTCAGGGCCATAGCCGGCATAAGTCTCCAAGAGATGGCCGGACGCGTACCACAGCCATGCCATGCCATTGTAGTAAAGGATGGCCATGGATTCGGCTTGCTTGATGAAATCATGCAAAAAGCCAAAGCGAGATTTGTCCAAATTATAGCTCTGGGCCTTTTTAAAGTCTTCCGTGGTGACGATGTCGGCCAATTCCTTGGGCCGATCGCGCATCAAATATCGGCTGTATTGGCGATAGCTAGAGAAAAAAAAAAAAAAAAGGAAAAAAGGGGGAAAATAGGAGCGTCAGCGTTCAATGGACGTGTTCTCATCGTGTTTGCACGCCGTCTGTGATCAACAAACAAGTTTACTTGAGGTATTGCTCAAAGCCAAAGATGGCACAGCTGAAGCCGATCACATATTGTTTGTAGTCGACGGTGTCCAAGGCGGCCAAAGCCTGCGTGAGCGTTTCCATCGTGGTGAGGGTGGGAAGAAACAAAAAAAGGGCGGAAAAGAAAGAAAAGCAAGCGTGGAATCAATGTCCGGCAAACAGAAAATCTATCAAAAAACTAAAAAAAGGGGGAAAAAGAGTCTGGATGCCAATGTCTTTTTGCCCCGACATCATGAATTTCAAGAAACATTGAGGTCATTTTCCATTGTCACCTGAACCCCACAAACGTGTTTGTTTATATTTGTGTGCAATTGGCGCGCACAACATCCGCCATGGGCCGCGTGGGGTTGACGTGTCCAAGGGCGTCCCCACCTTTTTGCCCAAAACGGCGGTGATTGAAATCAGGTCCAAGAAAAAAAAAAAAAAGGGCAATGCAAATTGAGAACCAGGCGCCTTTTTTTCTTCTTTAATTTTCGCTTATGGTCGAGGCAGAGGATACCTCGTGCGTATATGGGCTGCGGCACCAGGTAAAACTTTGATTTCTGCATTTCGCGCTCTTTTTTTTCGCTCCCCCCTTTTATTTTCTCGGGCTCATCTCGCGTTTTCTTGGTGGCTAGGCACGCAGTCTGACCCCTGTTGCATCAGCAGACAAGAGCAAGTTTCTTGTTGGGTCGCTGGGTGCGAAGAATAACGTGGTTTGCCTGCTGGAATACGACGACGAGCTAAACACAGCGACGTCCATGCTGTTTGACCACGCGGACGAGATATGGGACATTGCCAGCTGCCCGGCCGACGAAGACGTGCTGCTCACGTGTCATTCTCCAGGTACAAAGGCCCATCAATGGGCTGATTTTATGCGCGATTCGGAGCTCATTTCTTAATTTACACAGTGTCAACACGCCGCGCCGCCAAGCAAGCGACGATTTGGAGAAAGCACAGCGATGATGGGCATTCGGGTTCGCTGCAGAGCCTTGCCACACTGGATCATGCCGCGGAAAAGGCGCGCTGGGGCCGCGATGGTCTGTCGCTCATCTCTTTTGACAAAACCGCATTGTATCATACCCAAGTCGACGCCTCATACGCCTCGGCAAAGGTGAGCATCGGGAGGCAAAATAAGGAGAGGACGCGTCACACTCATTTTCATCTCAAAATTAGTCGCTGCGGACCATTGACGCGTCGACGCTCTTTGCGCATGACGACACATCGGTCGCGTGCGTGCAAAATGTGGTGTGGAATCCACACAGCACCGAGGTCGTGGCTGTGGGCGCGCAGAGCATGGGCGGCTGGGACCTGAGGTCTGGCCAGTCGACCTTTTTGCGCCGCGACGCGCACGCAAGCACGATCCGCGCACTCGATTATAATGCCAACAAGCCGCACCATCTTGCCACGGGCGGCGATGATGCAAAAGTACGACTATGGGACACGCGCCAGCTCAATGTCCCACTGCTCGTCCTCGATGGCCATACACACTGGTAAAAAAAAAAAAAAAGAAAGGAATCACAGATGGAAACGCGCATCAACATGTCTCACCCTCCTTTTATAATTTTTTTTTAGGGTGTGGTCTGTCGGATTCAACAAATTCCACGACCAAATCCTATTGTCATCCGGCTCAGACACCTCTGTCCAGCTACACAGCGTCGTCAGCGTGTCATCCGCCGCCAACATGGACCATGATACCACTGACAGCGACGACGAGTATAGCATGGAGAGCCAATCGTAAAGAAAAGACCGCCCTTGCTCACCCCGTACATTCCAATTCTCAATTTTTTCTTTATTTTTTTTATTTTTTTTTTATTTTATTTTTTTTTTTTTTTTTGCAGAAAACAACAAGATCGGCTCATTGCCACGTACGACCAGCACGAAGATAGCGTGTATGCGGTGGCATGGAGTGCGGCTGACACATGGACTTTTGCTTCTCTATCGTACGCCGGCCGTGTCGTCATCAGCCAGGTGCCAACACGCGAGAAATTCAAAATCATGGGCGTGTAGATGCGTTTCGCAATGCAAAATAAAGATCCCTACAGTCATGCATTTGGAGCCTCTTCAGCCTGGTGATCTGTGATGGACTAAACTAGCTCAGTCGGAACCAGATGGTGCAAAAAGAGCCAAAATCGACATTTTGCTAAAATGTATAATTGTGCTCCGCAAATCAGGCAAGCGCGCGCCGCGAAATACGTTGCAACAAGAAATACCGAGCTACAAACCCCGAGCGGGACGCAATTTGCAATCGTCAAAAATGAATTGACGCGCACCACAGACAAAACAAAATTTAGCCATGACGAGTCCCCAAAACAAAAATCGAAAAAATGGGTTGGCAGAATCGCACCAACCTTACACACAAGATGAACTGCACGGCAAAACCGCAGAAACGATCATAAAACAGGGCAGTCCAAATGCCTGTTCACGAGCAATGAGCAATTTTGCGTTTAATTTCAACGGCGAGTTGCACTGGTAGAAGCGTCCATAAAGTCGCGCCGACGTGTCCATTAGCAAGGGAGCCTCCAGGTACATGAAGTCGAAACAAAAAACAGAGCAGGAACAATGGAACTGACGCGCTTTTTTGACGCGTCAGAGAACAATATTCGTCTTTGTCGCGCGTTATTTTTGCCAGAAATCATCTTTTTCGTCGTTCATGGACATCGACATACGCAGCGAGCCGTGCTCTTTCTGGTGGTGTGTATTTCACGGAGATACAGGCGCTTTTCGTTGACTTGGCCTTGAGTCGAAAATAAAGTCTTAAACGCGAATTGCGCCGATACCAGCCAATGAGCCGCAGGGTTTTATTTGCTTTTCGTCGGCGAAAGCTGTATGTCCACCATGTGGCCGAAGGGCGTGGCAATCTGAGGACCTTAATTCACCATTTTCAAAATGGTCGACTGCACCTCTTGGAAAATCCGCTATTTTCGAAAATGGTGCTTGCGCGCCATTCAGTGACAACAGTGCCTCGAACGTGGCTTGTTCGAATGAGAGAAGCCAGACGCGCAGGTTCAAGCAGTCAATGGACGTGCAGGTCATAATTTCAGCGACAAGCGGCCAAAAGTCATTGAAAATGGCCCTTTCCGTGATTTTTTGATAGCCACCGCATCGACCCCCTTTTATTTTAATGTCATCAGAACAATGGTTCTCGCGCGGCACAGGTAGGATCTTCCGGGAAAGGACGACGGCAAGAATGGAAGGATTATTATTAGAAGGTTGTAGGTTCTAAGCGGAAATAGCTTTTTCTGTAGGCATTGGAGCAATAAATCGTGACGCGACCCGCGCTGTGTGGAAGGCAGTCGCGTCTTGTACGTCATCATTGTCATTTTGTACGGGTAGCGCGTTTGGAAGTGATGCTTGACCATGTCAAGATCAAGATGGATGCGCGATCTGCATTGATCAGAAAGGCAAGCAGAGACAATTGTGCCGCCGCTGGTGCTCCATGGCATCAACAGTGATTGTAGGCATAATGGCGTCATCATTTCTTCTCCCATATGGACGACAATGGTTCCTTTGAAAAAGAAGAAAGTGGCCAAATTGTGTTTTTTTTCATTTTCATTTGGTCATTAAGAGAAAGGAGGGGGGAAAGATTCCGGCCATAAGAAGCGAAGCCAAAGTGTGAATCAATCCCAGGTTCAAAAAATTATGCGCTTGATATGTCTTGATTGCCATACCACAGCATGACGACGTGCTCAAAGAACACGCCCATCATACCGTCGCATCCATTGACATCTCACCGTAATGAGAGCCAAAACGAAGCGCCCTTTTTATGAAGAAAAGAAAAAGCGAAAAAGCAGACTCCGCTCCCCTGTTGCTTCTTTCTTTTGCCTCTTTTTCGACTTGTGGGTGCCGTTTTCTCGCTTTTTGTTTTATGGCTCGATGGAACAACGACGACTGGGATTACCTTGGTGAAGGCAATGCGCATGTCGTGTTCCAGTACAAGGGCAACGATCCACGCTTGGTAAAGAAGCACATGTTAAAAAAGCACGAAAAGGGCTCATTTTTATGCCCCTCTCCCTCCTCAGTATGGCCGTGTCCTGCGCCTGACCAAGCAAGGCAGCGCGCCGTCTGTGGCTTTTGATCTTGGGTTTGTCGAGCACGTGATGCGGCCACTGCTTGGCGGCGCGTACATTGACGCGGCGGAAAAAGTGACGCTTCCTGGCGATTTTTTGCACGCCATCCAGCAAAAGAGCCATGCGCAAAGATCCGCCAATGGCAAGGCCGATGCGCGCACCGTCGCGCCATCAGCGTCGCTCATGATCGATTATACACGCATCTTTACTCCGAACGACACGTGGACATTCGAGATCAAGGTCAGGAAGAGAATGGACAAAACACGTGTTGCTCCGTCTCATCTTTTTTTTTTTTCTCCCCCAATTAGCCGAAATGGGGGTTTTTGCCATCGTCGCCCAAGATCGACGTTCGGCACCGAGCGCTAAAGCAGACCATGTGCCGATTTTGCATGCATCAGCGGTTAAGATTGGGCAATGTATCTCCAGACGCGCCGGCCACGCGATATTGCCCACTCGATCTATTCTCGGGCGACAAGGTCCGCATGGAGACGGCGCTCGCGTCATCGCTCCGCGCACCGCACAAGTACATGCACGTCTTTTACAATGGCAAGCGCGTGGATTGCCAAAAGGAGCGCATTGCGCGATGCAGACAGCTACTTTTACCAGACACTGCCGACACACGTGACGACGGTGGCCAGGTAACCGACACGGTTGCGCAATTGCTCGCGGTCATACTCCGGCAGGATCCAATTCTCGCGAGAATCAAGGATTTGCAACAGAAGCTGGACGCGCTCGACATTGAGGGCATCTATCCGCTGTACGAGAAACAACAGGCACGAGCCCTTGATGACTACAACCTTGATGAATGGTGCCAAGTCGTCGAAACGTTTCTGGCGCGTGTTCATGCTACAAATCAAGGTACAAACACAAAAGATCCGGCGCAAGTCGCTCATTTTTGCTAGAATAGATCGAGACAAAAACGACACAATGGACGAGGACAATGAGAACGACGAGCGGCAGCGTCTGCACGAGTACGTGTTGTCGATGACGTTGAAAGATTGCTCAGTCATGGTGTGTGTGACGCCAGTCAAGGATCGTCGCTTACCAAATGGACGTGTTGTGGATTTCTTGGGCTCCAATTTCCTATTTGAAATCAAGGTGGTGGACGTGGGTATGAAGTCGTCGACGAAAATTCCATATTGGTATGACTTGGATGGCAAGATTGTCAAGCATAACCTTGGATGTGGCACCGACTGGCATTGTCGAGGGTCCTGAAGCCTTTTTTTTTTTTTTTTCGTTTCGTTCGGTGCCACAGGGACGAGCCCAGTTCCCCAAAAATGTCGTCTTGTACCCTGAACGTGATCAGTGATACCCACAGCTCTCTCTCTCTCTCTCTCTCTTTTGTCATGGACGCGTCGCTCCCTTGTGTCTCTTTATTAAAGTTGGCCAAAAGCAGATGAACCCTGTTACTCAAGAGTCAGAATCTACTATTTTTACTCTTTTTTTTTTCATTAATCACCAAGAAGATTGGGGGAATACACCCAGGCCATGTGCAACGACGGGAAAGAATTCTTTGTGCGCTCCATCACGCGCTGGTTTTTGCTTCTTTTTGGTGCACATGGCTTGTTTGCTCGTCACGTTCTGCAAAAAAAAGAGGATTTACCTTTCAAGGCAACAATTAGGACATCGATCCACAGCCTTGGCAAAAGGAAGAATCGGATAAAAATACTTGAAAAAAAGGACAAGCATTTGCACCGACAAAAGGAAAAAGGTGCTATTTTTCTCACCCCGTGCGGTCCTGTTGATTTTCCCTCCATGGGTCGCGTGTTGTGAAGGGCTGCTAATTGGCCTTGCGCGTGAACGAACGAACGTGCGCGTGCACAGTGCCTTCCCCGCCCCGCGCGCGGAGATTTCACCCACTCAGGTGATCTTTTGCTCCAACCCAGCGCCAATTTTTTATTTTTGCTCGGCCCCTGGAGACAATCAGAAAAAAAAAAAACTTAACAAGGTTCGGCGCAAGGCGCACTTGCCTGACATGGAAGCCCGAGGAACGCGCGGCTTTTTTGGGCGGTGCGGCAAAAATTGGAGGCCCTGTCATGCACGTTTGCGGTGATTGCAATTGTGTGAGCGCCTTTTTTGCTTACGTTGGCAAGGGAATAAAAAGTCCACCATGCGTCACACTATCCAGAAAACCTTAAAAAAAAAAGAGTTGCCTGAGTTTACTTGCCAAACGGGATGTGATTTTGCCTTGCCCTATTCGAAGCTTGGGCCTTGCTTGTGCAACGTCAGTTCAAAACGCACACGGCACGTTCTCTTTTTCAAGTGTCGCAAGGGAAAAAAATAAAAACAACGACCCAGGGTGCGCATCGGACGCGTCTTTTTTACGAATTCGCCGGCCCACCTGCATCATTGACAATATCAATGATGTCAGACTTCGCCATTGGTGATAAGAAAGGTGGTGCAAAAAGGGAGGCCATGGAGTCAAGGAGGACGAGGGGGAGGAGTTTCTTTTTTTTTTTCTTGTTTTTGTTTTTGGCTTGCAAGGATGGTCAATCCGTCAAAAAAAAAAGTCGCCCAATCTCCGCGCCAAGCGCGGGTCTTTTGGGTTAGGGGGTCGAACGTGTGCGAGAAAATCACCTGCTTGCCCAAATGGTATGCCGCTTTTGGCACGTCACGAATTGGCCAGGTTTTACCGTAATAGCTGTTGTTTCGTGCCAATAGCGGCTCCACGCTGGCTTTTTTGTTATTTTTATCTTTTCTGGATCCGCGCGCGCGAAAGCACATGGCCGTCTCCGTTCAGGGGGCGGGCGGGAAATAGGGGGGTCAAGGAGCAAAAGAAACAAGCAACGTGGGGAGCGTGCCTTGGCTTTTTTTTGTTGTTGCAACAATGAGTGTCGCTTGGGGTTCCCCCCTCCTTCTTCTTTTTTTTGTTTTTTTTCTCTGTCACTCCAGACCAGTCCAGCCAAAGAGGATAAACTCTATTTCAAACGAGGCAAGTCGGTTGCCTCAACTTTTTTTATCCTAAACCAAAAGGATTTTGCGAAAAATCAACCGGGAAGCGCAAGTGCTGGGAAGAACGGGGAAAGACAACGTGCCGCCTTACTATAATCAGCGGCAGTGTAACCTGAGCCGCTCAAAATAGGCACCGTGCGAACTAAAAACGAGGATGATAAACCGCACGTTCCCTTTTGTTTGGGTTAACATGCATGGATGGATGTAAAAAAGAGAATGCAAAATCGCATCAGATGAAACATGGCGCAAAACAATCTCGCGGCAATGGCCGCCCCATCTCGAAAAAGAACAATCAATCAAGCAAAAGAAATAAAAAAAAAAGGCAACGCGTGATCAACCCCGGGTGTTTGATCAGCAACACGCGTTTTTTTTTTTTTTTTTGATGATCGCCATGTTCCTTTTTTGATAGGTTCGCTTAATTGCTTCGCTGCCCCTCTTTTGTCTTTTGTGAGCGCGGCAATCAGATCTATCTTTTTGAGAATGCGCAAAGAACAAAACGGCCGCTGTACTCTTTGAATCGGGATGGAAATCCCCTTTTTTGGTCTTGCTCTTTTTTTCACACTAGACCAAATCCATTTGACTTTCATTTGAACCGCCACCTTTTTGCCTTGGGAAAAACAAAATAGGGGACTGGCCAGTAGCGATGTCGGTTCAAAACCCAGATGGCTCAATCACAAGGAAAAAAAGGGGGGGGGAGGAAGGGGGGAGGGAAACACCGCAAGGGGGACGCCGATGGTGGCAAGCTCGCGAAAGGGGAAAGGTTGCGATGAATCCAGGATCGCTGTTTAGGCTCACCAAAAAAAAAAAAAAAAAAAAAACGAGGGATTTGCTTGATCTTTTTTTTTCATTTCTCTTTTCTTTTCATCACACTTTTGTCTTTTTTTTTTTCCTTCCCCTCCCCTTTTTTTTTCGCTTTCGTGGGCCATCCTCGTCTTCCCTTCATTTCGTCTTTTTTTTTTTTCGCGACTCTTTCCTTTCCTTCCTTTGAGCTTTACCCTTTTCGCCTCCACTTCCCTCTCTTTTTTTGATCTTTCCTTTAATCAGTCTTCCTTTTTGGCTCTCTTTCCCACCTTCGTCGCTCACCAATCCCCACATTCCCTCGCTCGCCTGTCCCTTTTTTTTCAATTGCCCCCCTCCTCTCGCTCTCCATTTTATCCCCAATTTGCATCTTTTTTTTTCTTTCGCCATGACCGACATTGCCCAACCATCCACTCCAAAGGCTGGCACGCCCATTGCCGAAGAGCCCTCGGCCATCAGCAATAATAATAATACAAGCAGCAGCCCCGCTCCAGCGGGCGACGCGACACCCACGGGGGCCAATGGCTCGCGTAAGCGTACACGCGCGACCCCCGAGCAATTGGCTGTTTTGGAAGACACGTTTGCTGCGAATGTAAGCCCAAATAGTAAGCTGCGCAAGCAGTTGTCTGAGCGGCTGCAGATGAGCGAGCGGTCGATCCAAATTTGGTTCCAGAATCGTCGTGCCAAGGTCAAACACATGCAAAAGCGCGCGCAGATGCAGATGCAGCAGGCTTCGATCCGTGCGCAGCTGTACCACTACCATCAGCAGCAATTTGGCATGCAGGCCCCACCCCCTCCCCCTTATGGCGCCCCGCCCATCATGCCTCTGCCACCTCAGCAGCACCAGCAGCACCAAAACCACCAAAATCACGCGGCTCCCCCTCCCCCACCTCCTCATCCGTCCAATGCTCATCCACAGCAATCCCCATCCATCCCACAACCTCCTGTTTACGCGCGCATGCCATTGCCGCGATCCCAGAGCATGGATGCCGCCACGTTTACCACGTCCACCGCACCCTTGCCCACACCGCCGGCATTGACCGCGTCTTACTCGAGCGCGTCATCCATCTCTTCCACGTCATCGCTCGACTCCATGGCCAACCACCATCACAACATACCCCACGCATCACACCCTCTCGCATACCCTCTCCAAGACATGGTCCATTTCCCAGACTATCTGCAGGGCCCATTGTCTCCCTCGCCAAGCCCGCATCTCGATTGCAACCCATCCTCCTCCATCCCCAATCTGGTCTCCGTCCCAGATGCTGGCCCCACAGCCATGCTGGCCACCCAATCGCAAGATTCCGCAGAATCCACACCAATGCCCACGGATTTGCCAATCACCTCCATCATGGATCATCCCATCACCGTCCGGCCCCAGGATATCTGGCCCCATCATCGTAAGACACTCAAAAAAAAAATAGCCAAAGGACACAAAAAAAATTATACAAAAAAATCAAAAACACAAAAAAATGGGAAAAAAATCATGTGAGAAAGACGCGTGCAAGTATCATCGGAGCCTGGCTTTCAGAAAGATGGAGCCATCGGAGATTCTCATTCAATTTTCGTCCTACTTGTTTTTAGACGGGATGCGATCTCAATCGGTGTCCATGATCGCCATGCACTCGACGCCTGGGTCTAGCGAGCCTTCGCATCACCACTTTGAACGTGCCCTGAGCGATCCACCTGTGGCCACCATTGATCCTTCCAGTCTGATGATGCACCCTGCCAAGAACAACGCTTCGTCGCAAGATCATACCAATGCCATTGCGCCCACGCCGTCGGCATCGACATCCACCAGCACAAGCAACAGCAGCACGTCCAATAGCACACCCACGGCGGCGCATGTCGAAGTGGTTGCGAGCAACAATGGCGGCAATTCGACAAAAGAGGCCATTTCCACACAGTCCACGCACCCCGAGTACGACGTGTACCTCAATTGCACGACACTCACCATTGGCACATGGCACCGACTCAAGTTGCGCACATCGGACCTTGTTTGCGTGCTCAATGGCAAGATCTTTGAATGGCACATTGAGGATGCCGGTTGTCACTTTAAAATGGAGATCCCGCTCGCATCTGTTGCCAGCATCGACTACATGGAAGACGGCAATGGCCTTGCCGATGTCCACTTTGATATCAGCGAGAGCCCGCTGTTTTACATGGAGACCACTGGTGACAAGACCACGGAAAAGAAGCAAAATGGCGCCAATTGGGTGCAATGCAGCGACTTTACCGAGGGCAAGCAGGCGTCGCGGTTCTTCCGCCACACGCTCAAGGGCGTGGGCCAGCAATTGAAGCAAGACCTGCTCATCTTGATGGAAAAGTACCCCGACACACACCGAGTTGTGCGTTTCCTTGACCAGCCGGCGTTTTATCCTTCGACCACGGCGGGCCACGCCTTTTATCATCCGCAGGATACGTCCATGATCATGCCCCCAGCTGCCGCCGCCGCCTCGCTCTACAATATGCCGCCACCACCCACACCAACGCAGCCTATGCAAGGGTATTGGTCCTCATTGTATCAAATGCCGCCCGCCGCCACGCAGCCCACCATGCTCCTTGGTGGTGCACCGGGCTATCAGGCTTAAAAATGCAAAAAAAAACTAGGCGCGTCGCGCTTCCACGCCGTCCATTGCCCATTTTTATCCCCCCCCCTTGTACCTTTATTTTACCCTTATGTCATCGTTTTCCGTCCCTTTTTTTTTATCCCCTTTTCCCGCCCCGTCTCATCCATGTATTCTCATTGCTTTAAACTTGTATTCGCTTTGTCCCATTTTGCTCAATGGCTCGGCTCTTTACTTTTTTCCCCTCAGAATTGATTTTTAAAAAACGAAAATAAACGATTGTGTGTATTTTATTAGGCATTTTTTGGGTTGAAAGAGGGGTGGGGATGATTTCTAAAAGAACAATGAGGCGAGGCACACGCTACACGAAACAATAAAGAGGGTGAGGGGGCGGGGGAGCTGGGGGAAGGGGGCGGGACAGAAAAAAAAAAAAAAGCAATAAAGATCACAATGATCACTTTTCAATGTATTTTAGTTGGAAGATCCATTCGTTTCCAGTCTTGTCGTCTTGCATCACACAGTAAATGGTATCCAGAGGATCAGGCTTCAGGCATCGGATCTCATTGCCATGGATCACTTGCACAATTTTGCCCTATTTTGAAAATTTTCAGAAAAAAAAAAAAAAAAAAAAAAAAAGATAAGCGGGGTGTTTTTGTGTGTGTGTGGCTCGGCACGAATTCACACGCCAAGATGGGCTTACCGAGTCAATGTCTCTGATCTCGATGAAATTGGCATCAAACGCGATGATATAGGGGTATCGAAAGGCAAAGGCGGTCGGATGGCCTTCCCATTGAATCAGCCAGTCGGGGCGCGAGCGGCGGCCCTTTTTGTCAATGTAGAACGCCAAGCCTAGGGAAAAAAAAACAAGATGAGTTTTGCGTACGAAATCGGGCATAGGGGCATCTCCTTACTGTTGTAGCAAAGCAAAATGTCGCCATTGGGATGCCGGAACATGGAGATGGGACGAAGATCGTAGCGTGTGGTTAATGCATTGTGAGATTCATCACACGGATCGAGCACGCCTAATCACAATCAAAAAAAAAAAAAGAGAGAGATGGGAAGGAATCGGATCAGTTAAATGTTTTTCCTATCCATTTTTTTGGTATTTTTCGTTACTTTGGACGCCTGCCGAGGCCACATCGACCATTTGAAAGCCCTTTTCGCTGCCGACGCAGAGGACGTTTTTAAAATATTGGATGGAGGTTGCCTCGCCGGGAATGTACAAGTCCTTGTACACGCGCAATCCCTCGTGATGTTGGCGCAGAAGCGTGCCCAATTGCTTGGTGGTCTTTCTGCGCAGGCTCTTTTTGGTTTTGCTCTTTGGCGTTGCGCTTTGATGCACCTCGAGCGCGCGGATCGTCGAAGACATGGCATTGTACCGCACGTAGCACACGAGCGACTTTTCGCGCGGATCTTGGCCGGCCATCTTCTCCATCACGCGCCCCACTTTGAAAAACGACACGTGCGTGCTGATTTTACGCCCGCGCCGCAGCTGGCTGTTTTGCTGCTGCTTGTCGTCATCACCGGTATCGTGATAATCACCATTCGACGCGTCTGTGGGCGCGGGCGACCTGCTACTTGCGGCATCCATCTCTTGGGTCGTCGTGGTCGCGTCCGCGCTGTCTTCGGATACCCCTGTTGTCTTTTCAATGGCTTGATCGTCTCCCAACAGAGAATCCACCGCATACGTGTACAACGTCTTGTCCGCCAACGCAAGCACAAACTTGCTTTCAAGCGTGTCGATCTGCGACACCTTTTGCAATGGCAAAAGACGCGTCACCTTGCTGCTCACCTTGTTGCCGGAAATCAAATACACGCCCTGGTCGCTGCCAATGAGGATGGATTCGCCTACGCAAAATGGGTGACAAATGCAAAAATTGGTGAGAAATGCAAAAAATGGCGAAAAAACCGCGTCTTTTTTCCCCCGTTTTTCTCTTTTTTTTTTTTTTTTTTTTTTTTTTTTTTTTTTTTTACCAAAGGTCGCGGCGCAATTGACCTTGTTCAAGGAATTGAAAAAGTCCTTGTTGACGGGGACAAGGTCAAAGACCTTGTGTTTCTCGGTGATGGCATAGCGATACGCCTCGATGCGCTGCAGCCATTGATGGCGTGACGTGGCGGTCGTAGCATAGAGCGTGGTGGGGCTGCCGCCGTTGCGGCCAAGGTGGACAAAATTGATCGGATAGCCATTTTTGCCGGCCTGCTGCGGCGTGGGCCCCGACAATGAGTGCAATGACGCCTGCGAGGACATGGGATTAAAAGCCAAACCGCCCGGAGCCAATGCATCCGGTGCTGACGGCGGCGCAGCCCGCTTCTCAAGATCCGGCAGCGAAAGCGACAAAAACATCACGGGAATCGGCTAGAAAAAAGGTGGAAAGCGCGTCAATGCCAATTTTTTTTGCTCTTTTTTTTTTTTTTTTTTTTTTTTTTTTTAAAAAAAAAATCTATGGTTTACCTTGCGCACCAATTTGATCTGCTCGACATTGTTGACGACCTTTGACTTTGTGACCAGCAGGTAATGGTCCAGGAGGTACACTTGCAAAGGCATTGCTTCAGACCCCGTGCCTTTTTTCTTCATCGGGCCCTTCATGATGATTTGACGGTCCTCGTGCATCAGCTCCAGGCGCTATTGAAACGAAAAAGAGAGAGAGAGAGCGGGGTTAAACGACGCGCATTGGTGTTGGGGGGGAGGAGATTTCCACTTACGACGTCGCCCAAAAACGGCGAATCTTGCAGCTTGTCGGACAGTAAACGCAAATTGAATCGGTTTTCCGTCTTGCCCGTCTCATTGTTCACGTTGGAAAGATGCTCGGCAATGATCTTCATCGTCTTGGGAAGCGTCTCTTGGTCGGTATGGCCCTTTGGCGTGTGTTTGAGGATTTCTCGCAAAAGCAAATTATAGCGTCCCAATCGGGTGGTTGGCTTGGTCAGGTAGCCATTGAGTTCCAATTTCCGCGACACTGGCAAGCGTTCCGTGGTCTACCAAAAAAAAAAAGGTGAGCCAAAGCAATGATACCCCCCCTTTTTTTTCTATTTTTTTTTTTTTCACGGAACTCCCTTACTTGGACAAAACGAGCAAACGCCGGATTGGTGCTCTTTTCAGTCTCAAAACACGATTTGGCAATGATCTGGTGCGCGCCATATTTGACAAATGGCGCGAAATGTGCCGCATGTTCGAGCAAAATGTCGCCAATGCTGTCAACCACACGATTGCGCTTTTGTCGCTGCTGCAGCGCCTTTAGCAACCGCTGGTTCACGCCTTGCAGCTCTTGTATATTCCAAAACACGTCGCGCACAAACGGACGGCGCCGCTCAGGCGGCTGAATGATGTCTTGGGTCAACAATGGCTGAATCCAATGCTAAAAAGGTAAAAAAAAATTAAGCTTCTTTTAACTTTTTCTCCCCAATTTTTTTTCTCTCTCCTTCTCTTTTTGCATGGTGTGCGTCATGGGGGTGACGACTGTTTTTTTTTTTTTTACCTTGTCCACATAGGCCAAATCATCCACAAAGTCCTTTTCTGTATAGATCAGCTCAAAGATATTTTCCTGCCGCTTGCGCTCATTTGCATCCAGCCGTTCCACAACAGATTTCGGCACAGTCTTAACCCAAAGACGATCCTCCTCCTAAAAATAAAATAAAAATAAGCCTTGCTGCGCGACCAAATTCCACCATAAAAGCGCCAAACCTTGTCATTCAGCGACGATTTGCTGCTGCTGCGATGTAATGGCCGATTGGCATTGCTGCGTGATTGCTTTGGAATGAAAAGGAGGCGGGGAGTGGCGCGTGAGAAACAGAGCAAATTTTGGTTTTTTTCACTCTTTTTTTTTTTTTTTTTTTTTTTTTTTTTTGGTACCTGTTCCAGTCGTCGCGGGCAAAAGACGCTGTAGCACAGCCTGTCGCGCGTGCATGTGGGCGAGTAGCAGCCTGTGAGGAGGGTGAAGACGCCCTGCGGTGCTTGATTCTCGTGCAAGGTCGGTGACGATGGCGCCGAGTCGGTGGGGCTGTCCTCATTGATGGTGGCAAAGGTCGAGGAGGAATCGGACGAGCCCGACAGGTAATGCGACAGGTTGAATGACTCGGTGAACCGATACAGCTCCGTGCGCGAGTCGCGCAGACGATGCTCGTAATTGACGTCGTGGAACAACTTTTGTGAATCCAGCGCACGGCCAAGAAGAAGCGCCAAATTGCGATCCTTGGTCTTGATCAGCGCCGCCAGCTTGTCCTATTTTTTTTAAGAGGCAGGATGAGACTTTTCCCTGCAAAATAAAAGAAAATCTATTTTTTGTTTCTTACGACGGCCTCGACGCCATCAAAGGTGTCCTTGTATTTGATACCATCCTTGATTTTCGTGCCGACCGAGATGCGCTCCTTGAATGCGGCAGACACATTGGACAGCAATGCGACATACACGGCCGGATGCGCGTCTTTGAGCGCGTCGCGCGCCAATTGGTTCGTGTGCCGCACCGATTTCTCAAACGTAAATGATTGCGCACGCTCGCCCTGCGATCGCCGGCCAGTGATGCGCAGCGCCGCTGTCGTCGGCAGGTTGTACACGCTCTCGGCCGATCGCCGCAATGGAATCGAAAGCGAAGACATCATCTCGGTCTTTAGGAAATCTGCCAAAAAAAAAGAGAAAAAACGACAAAAATCGTTTAAAAAAAAGGGATGAATTTCCGCTTTGATGGCCCCCTTCCATGAAACTTACTGGTCCTGGACATGGCCGAGATGCGAGCGCGCATGGGTGCGGTAGTCTTTGATAACTTTGAGAGCAAGCTTGTCTTTTCGGATGCTGATTTCTTGATAGATTGTTGTTGCTGTTGTTGCTGCTGATTGGCCATGGAGACGAGCGCCTGGCTGCTCTGTTGACGACGCAGGAGCGAAAAGGATTTTTTGGACGGTGCGCCGCGGTGGAGACTGTCAAATGTCTGTGTGCTGCAGATGGACTGGTTGGTGGTATCGTCATCCGTGTCATACTCGGTGTGCATGCTAAAGAGCGACGCATCTTCGGTCTTTAGGCGCAGATCCGGGCCCTTGAGTGGCGCAAATGCAATGGCGCCCTCGGGACGATAGTCAAAAATGTTGTCGTCGTCGTCGCCCTCGTCGTGCAACGAATAATCAAAAGATGCGCGCAAATCGCCACCCGTGTCCACCAAAGGCAACGACGGCGCGTCCGAGCCCGCCGCAGAGCCACTGCTGCCGCCATTGGCCGCCGCCGCCGCAGCCGCACGCGGACTGATCCCATGCTTGCGGTAATACTGATCGCGAATCGACGCCGAGGGCGTCAGATGCGTCGTGCGCATGCTCGTAGCCGTTTCCGTGGTCATGATGCGCTGAAAAATATGGAATGGGGGGGGAGCAAAAAAAGATATCAAAAGAGCTGGTATGAAATAAAAAAGGGCAAAAACAGGGTTACAAGGCAAAAATAAAGTGCACGCGAGGAAATAGAAAGGGCAAGAGTGACAAAAGATAAATATAAAAAAGAGGACAATTCGATGTTACAATACAAAGAGCATAGCTAGTAAAAGCCAAAAAGGAACATCTATCCACAAGCGCAACAAGTTGTCTAGAAGAAAAAAGGGGTATGACAAATAAGAGATCGCCGTCGAGTGGAGAAGGGAGGAGGGGGAACGCGCGACGAAAGCAAAAAGAAAAAGAAAGAGAAAGGGAAGGGGGAAAAAGGGCACGAACAAAAAAAGAAAGAGAGAGAGAGAGAGAGGAGGACAAAGGGAAAGAAAGAGAAAGAAGAAAAAGGAGTGCCCCTCAAACGTACGTGATAATCATCCTCTCCCAATCTCAATGGTAAATTGGCTGCCGCCTTTTATGGCCCGCTTAATGCCCTCCTCCCTCTTTGTGTAAAATGGCCCTTTATTCACTTTTTACACAGCCGCGTCGCGCACTTCTTTCACTTGTTTCCGTGCCTGATTCTCGTCCACAACTCCGAGACACACAACGAATCCAAGGCCAACAAACACGCGAAAAAAAATGGGTAAAAAGTGTAAACGCCAAGACACGCGTTTTCTTTTCTCGCTAAAAGTGCTGATCACCCTTTTGAAAAAAAAAAAAAAACCTTGCCCTGTCACCATCGGTGGCTCTTGTGGTACAAAGAAAAGGTCGTACAGGCCGGGCAACAAAGAGTCAATTACCGTGTGGGGGATCCCCCAAGGATTCTTTTTTGGCCCGCACCCAATATTTTTTTTTCCCCCAATCCGCCCAATGGCGATGCTGGAGTGCAGGAAAAACAAAAGGGAGGCAACGGTCCATTGCCAATTGTCATGTGTTCCGCTTGATAAGCTCTTTTTGACGTTGATCATCGGCGCATGGCCCCTTGCTCTTCATCCTACTTCCCCTCTCCCCCTTAATTTTTTTTTCTTTTTTGCAAAAAAAAAAAAGACCACAACGGCGGTTTTGCCGGGCCAATGGAACGCGCCTCGAAAAAAAATCCAGGTCCGTAAACCTTATTTACTCGACGTGCAACGCGCAGCATGTGACCCCACCCATGTCTCTCTCTTTCTCTGTGTTTTTATGCTTTCTGCTGCTCTTCTTGATCTGCGCTCTGGGCCTTTAGGTCCATTGTTGCCTCGCATTGACCTCCGTGGCATCGGAACGTGGCACATTTTTGGCCCTTTTTTTCTATATTATATTTTTTTTTTGCAAATGGCCTTTTGACCACTTTTTCTTATATAGCCAAGAGTCGCAACGGGAATGACGTGCGCGTGTTCAACCAGCAGTGCCGCGTGTGCGCTGTCAAATCGGAGATGGAGGCGTGTTGGTGACGAGGCCTAATAGTCGGAGGCTGCAAATCTCTATTTTTTTCATCAAATTGCCTACATCGTGCTTTTCTTGAAAGTGTAAAGTGTTTTTTTTTTCCAATGGCAGGCCACTTGCTCTGTCAGCGTGCCAACGCCCCTGTCCTCATCATAAACGTGACTTTGAACACCAGCAATATCGAATCTTGCATTTTGGCAAATTTAATGCCTTGTCCAAACCTGCTGGAGCTGAAAAGGCGACCAATGTACAGCATATGATTTGAAATGCTTGTCATTCGCGTGCTGCAAACGTAATCAAAATGGGTCCATAGATCTAGTGTTTGTCGAGAGATTCGCAATTCAAGCGTTTTTACTCTTTTCTGATCATTTGTCGCTGAATTGACGACTTGCTAGAATATTTACTACTATAATCAGTCATTCAAGGCTTGCTCATTTGAATGATTCCAGCCACGGGGAAATCCGATCACTGGATGGCGCGACATCACGCTGATTAAAAATGGCGACTTTTCCAAGGGGCACAGTCGACCTGCGGAAAATAAAAGAATTCAGGTCCTCAGATCACCACGCCATTCATTCATATGGTGAGCAGATCTGGTCCACTGACAATAATGCACTAAAAACCTGTGGTCCATGGACTATTTTCCGCGCAAAACGCGAAAACCCGCAAAATTTCACTCCAAGGCAAACTCAGCAAGAATTGACTGTAGCGATTTGAAAGTTATATCATCAAAAAGATCAGAGGATTGCGCGTATGTGGATGCCGTGATCAGTGAAAAATACAAGCTTCTGGCAAAAATAATGCGCGGCAAAGATTATTATAATTTTTGACGCGTCGTAAAAGCGCGTCAGTCCAGCTTTTCTTGCTCGATTTTCTGCATTGCATCCATGCACTGAAAGTATCTCTTGATAGTAGACGCGCTAAATGCAGCTTTACAGCGCGCTTTTCCAATGCAATTCGCGCGCAAAGTTTTATCGGAAATCGCTCATTGCTCATCAACGGGCAGTTCAATTGCTCACTTTTTTGGCACTTTCCGCCGTTTCTCCATATGCTTCATCTTATGTTCAAGTTTGGTGTGATTCTGCGGATCCAAATTTGCGAATTCTTCTCGGGTGCTCAAAATCGCGTATATCTTTATTTGCGTGTACCGTCTGCCCAATGGCCCGAGGCACCTTCAAATTGATGCCCATCCGGGGTTTACAGCTTGCCATTTCACGGTTGAACCCTCTTCGCCATATTTTAGAGCGTACACAGAAAGTCATTATTATGATTTCGTTGATTTACCGCAAAACATCAATCTCTCCTGCTAAATTCCTCCCTGTTTGACCTGTTTGAATGGTCCAAGAATCGAAAGCGACGGTCAGCAGGTCATTGGGGGCAACAGGCACTATCAATTTAAAAAATAGCAATGGAATTGCTATGCGACTCTTTGAAAAAACCAAACTCTCTATTGCTTCTGCTTTTTATTTCGTCTGACTTCATTCAAAGGTGCCGTTTAAAATGCTCTCCACCATGTGCAAAGGCGACGTCTGTTGTAGCTGGTCCTGCCAATCCGCCCATTGGGCAGAGAGTCCTTGATCCAGATCTTTTTCCAGAATAAGCCGTGCTTGCCACGGGATATGGTACAGGTCGTAGATGATATGCTCGATCGCGTGCTGCGTGAGCGACTGCGCCTTTAAAAGCCGCACAATGCGCTCGTCAGCGGTGCCTCCGCCTTGCATAAGCGCACAATCAAGTGCATTGTCCGGTGCAAACGCGTCGTCCACAAAAGGAATGGCTAATTGGATGTCGAATCTGGTGTTGTTGTCCACGTCCCACGTATGCAACCGCATCTTGCTAAGAATGACGCGCCCAGGCTTCACAGGGACGCGCTCAATCACAGCGTAAATGTGCTCGCGCAGCGCCATGTGCATTTGCACGAGCTGCACCATGGCATGCGCGTGCTCACGCGTGGGTGGCGCGTAGGGGATCTTGCTCATGCTGGTCTTGAACATATGCATGGTGCTGTTGCCATTAAACCGGCAAAAGCGAAGGCAAAAGTGCTGAAACAAGCTCGAGTTGACGAAACCAAGAAAATACAAAAAGGCAACCTTGTCGACGGCGGCCATGTCGCTTGGATTGTGTGCCAGGGGTGCAAAGATGGCGTGACGGCGGTACCGGTCGGCATCGCTAAGCGTCAAGTATATGCATTGCGTTGTCAAGGCAAGGTTATCCAAGTCCAAAAAGAAGCGCTGACGCGGCCATGGTTTGCTGAATTGACAGATGGACGGGTGCACCAATTTGGGCCCAACATCGTGACCACACCTTTCAAAAGTCTGCGACGACATGTACTGCTTGTCGGCATACATGAGCTGCGAGTACACATTGTCCAAGTACTTGGCCAGTGCGCAATTCGGGTCCAGTTGCTCCTCCGCGGAATCCTTGTCAATCATGATCACCGCGTACTCGGAATTGGGCTTGCGACGCAAATACGCCTCGCAAAACGACTCCTTTTCGGCCATTCGCTCTGGATCGCGCGCCTGCCAAAAGACCCGTTCCTTGCCAAGTATCAATTCTTTCTTGTGGTTGTTGTTGTCGTCGTCATCATCGCTGCAAAGCGCCGCAATCGCCGAATTGCGCGCCGTTATACGCCGCGAATTGCCTCTGTACATCTCCATCTTTTTGCCATTCCAATAAAACGCCGGACGCACAAATCGTGAATAATGTTCATTGCTAAATTGTGCGCGTGCCCAACAATCGCGCACAATGTGACCATACGCGGGCGAAATGGATGGGCCGCGATTCCATGTGAGCGGCGCGTCCTCGGTCAGGCACAGCCGCGGCAAATGCTGTGTGAGAGCGTCAAGTTCACCCGTGACATTCGACCAGGGCAGCATAAATTCGTACGAGTGATCTTCATAGCCAAAGTCGAGGAGAAGCACATTGTCCACGGGCGTCAGCTTGAAAAGCACCTCAGGCGTCAAAGACGCGCGATGCACGTCAAAGCGGCTGTAATTCCAGAGCATTGTCTCCAGCGGCGTATTGCTGGCATTTTTGTGGTCTAAAACCATCGCGGGAGGACAAACTTTGCCAGGCTGACGCAGCCGCACGCGAACAATCAGCGAATCCGTCGCAACATTCTGCCACACCTTGGGCTTGGGAAAGAGGAACATTTCAATGATCTCGCACGCGGTCCACAGACGGGCCCTAAAAAGATAAAGAAAAATCAAAATGAGCAATCTAGGCAGCGGCACTCGTCCCCCGCTTTTTTTTTTTTTTTTTTTTTTTTTTTACCTGAAGTTCGTGTTTGAGGCAAGCACGAGCCATTGCTGAGGTACAATAAAGGCCAATTGGCCTATGGCCGGGTTGAGCCGAGGGTAACAGAACCGAAGAAACGAGATGTAGCCTTGCGTCGCTTTGCAATCGGCAGCGTTGG
This sequence comes from Gongronella sp. w5, assembly GCA_001650995.1. Lineage (NCBI taxonomy): Eukaryota > Fungi > Mucoromycota > Mucoromycetes > Mucorales > Cunninghamellaceae > Gongronella > Gongronella sp. w5. Next base: position 252,376 of record KV441904.1, on the reverse strand, counting down.
CAAGTAGGCGCCAATCGGGCTGGCTGTTCGATTTTCGCGTCATGTATGGCGGATTGATCACAATGTAGTCAAACGTCAAACGGTCTGGGTTGCGCAGCTTGTGAATCTGGGCAAACTCCCATGGATCCGTTTCTGGGTCGGGCAGCGGCAATCGGAGCGTGTCATTGCGAAACAGGCAGAGACGGTCAAGCGAACTCTCCTCGAATTGAATGCCCAGTTGCAGACAACGGCGGTACAGCGGCGTCAAGTGTACAAGGATGTTGAATTTGGCAAGGCGATAGGCAAACGGATCAATTTCAATGCCCCAAATGTTGTTTGGCAATTCCGAGAGCAGCGATTGAAGAGCTGGGCCGTCGTTCCACAAGTCTTGCTGAGCCTGACCAACCAGGCGCCGCAAAAAAGTGCACAGAAACGATCCAATGCCCATGCAAGGGTCAAGAACGCGTCGTCCAGCAGGTATTGTGTCCTCTTCGTTTTGAAAACACCGGTCCCACATAAAGCGCGTCACAGAGTCGGGCGTGTAGAATTGACCATAGGATTTCTGGTGGCCAGCAGCAAGCTCCTCAAGAAGTAGCCTCGAGTAGAATTGCGTCAATATCGTGTCAACAAGCTCGAACGAGTTAAAGTCGATTTCTAGCTGGTTGCGCAAGTCTTGAACAAGCAGGCGGACAATGTGCGTGCGGTTTGCTTCGTGGAACCAAGTAAAAGGATCGTCACTGCGGCTGAACAGTGCGTCTTCGGGAGCAAAAATGCGCAAATACGCGTCGAATGCCTGGTGCATCTCCTCGACGTCTCGTTGAGCCGATAGTGATCCCTGAAACAGCAGGTCACAGAAGATCACCTCTGCCAGCGATTGATACACGGACATGAATGCGACCATCCACGCGTATGCATTGACAATAAAGGTCGAATTTACCGCGGCATCGCTATGCTTTCTGTTCACTTGATACAAACAGGGCTTGATCGCTTCAATGAGCACTGCGGGAAGCCCCCCAGCTATGGGAGAAAGGAACAAGCAAGGTGAGCATCCCGGTCGGATCTGCGCACGGTGGGTTCATTACCTTGCTGGATTTGAATGGTTTGCATCGATTGATGGACTTCGCTCTTGACGGTCTGCATCGTGAGTCTCAGGGCGTCCATGACAAGTCCCACGTACTCCGATCTTGTATGCGTGTCCTGAAAACCACCAAATTCATGGGCAACGATGGGTGTTGGCGGCAGAAGATGCGCATTGGTGATCATTGAAGTGCTAGCAACAGGCAAAACCTCTGAGTTTGCCTCCAAGAAAGTGGAACTGCTTGGTGTAGAGTCTGGAGCATCCGGGCCCATGGGATCATAATGATGAAACGTGCTGAACATTGGCGTAAAAGACTGTGTCAGCAAAAGCGGACGTTTCATGGATAAAAAAATAGCAGAAAAAAAACCAAAGCATCATCAATCTCCAATTTATATTGTTTGCCGATCTCCAATTAGTGCTGGGTCTTGGGGAACAATGAGAATGAATACGAACATGTCTCCTTTTCCTCCCTTTTTTGGTGGTTTTTCTTTCACTCATGATGAAACGATGGATATCATGATTTTTATGTAGAAATGGTCAATTATCGCTCGCCATTCTAGGAATCATGACTTGTCTCGAAAAAAAAAATGGAGAGAATGATCAAGACAAAGTTAAACGTAAAAATTGACAAAAAGAAGAAAAAAAAAAAAAAAAAAAAAAAAAAAAAAAAGAGACGACACAAAAGCATGAAATGGGGGCGCACAAAACCGTGCATGAATTTTCCTCGTTTGTGTAACACCAAATTTGACGCGCCGTGTACAAAGCAGCTCCTTCCACTTTTTTTTTTTCTAAATAGTGATCCGAGCGCTGCAATGTGAATGCGACATCATAGCAAGGCTAGGTGTAAGACCGCTTGATTAAATATGAAATTTTGGCTCCCTTTTTTCTGAAGAAAAAGTAAAAGCCAGAGGTCGACCATACCATTGCCCTGGTCAAACAAGAAATTCACAATTTACACCATTTCAACGCTTGTTCACCGTTAAAGAATAAATCACGAAAAAAATTACCAGGCAAAAGAGAAGCACTCGTTCATTGTTTCTTATCCACTTAAGCAACCTTTGGCAGAGCCGAAAAAGCATCATGTCTGCCATATCAATATCGAAAACGCGAGTTTTTAGAGTCATTGTACGCCAAGCCGCCAAAATCTCTCCAAAACACAAGCGCTTTTACCGTCTTTGATCACGGATTACTTCTAAATGACTTGCGCGGCGAAACGTTGGACTATTGTCGCCGCGCTACCAAAATGGAGAAGATCTTACCCCTCTTTTGGTGGGCGCGTCCTCTGGAGCTTGTTCATTCGGTCCGATATTTGAACTAGAGGATAGTTAACACAAAACTCCAACGATGTCAATTTTTTTCAGAGATCGGATCACTCAACTTTAAGGAATTGCATTCTGCATGAATTTAGGGTCAAATCAAACACGTGAAAGCAATCTCACCGAGAAATTGACGCGATGTCTCCAAACCACAAGCGCTTTTACCGCGTTCGCCCGGTGATTCATTTGAGGTAACTCTTGCATCGGGGCGCTCAGCCGTTTCCGCAGTATGAGATCAAATAGTAGTGATTTTACCCCCTTTAAGCCCATGAAACTGGCGCTTCCTCAGAAACTTACTCATCTGGTCCCAAATTTGGACCAGTTGATGGCAGACCCAATTCTTCAGTGGTGTAAATGTATTTCGCGAATCGGATCACTCAGTCACAAGAAATCTCGAGATTCGTGTTTGTTAGTGAAAACCCAGGGCCAAACAATATTTTACGCGTCCCTCCCGATGAGCTTGACCATCTGTCTCCAAAATTAGACCAGTAAATATTCGTCCCAAGACGTCAATGATTCCAGGGTTTTCCGGAGATCGAAGATCGGATCACTCAGTCATGAGAAAATGCATTTTTCATGAATTCAAAGCCAAATCAGGATCAAAACGAACCATCAAGGCTAACTCACCGAGAACGTGATGCGATGTCCCCAAACCACAAGCGCTTTTTTCGCGTTTGCCCGGTGATTCATTTGAGGTAACTCTTGCATCGGGGCGCTCAGCCGTTGCCGTAGTACGAGACCAAATGGTCGTGAATTTACACCCTTTACGTTTATGACACTGGCGCTTTCTCAGAAACTTACTCATCTGGTCCCAAATTTGGACCAGTTGATGGTAGACCCAATTCTTCAGTGGTGTTAATGTATTTCGCGAATCGGACCACTTTGTCCTGAGAAATCTTGAGATTCGCGTTTGCTAGTGAAACCCCAGCGCCAAATAATATTTTACGCGTTCCTCCCGGTGAGCTTGACCATACGGTTCCAAATTTAGACTAGTGAATACCCAACCTAAAATGTCAATGACTCCAAGTTTTCTCAGAGATCAGATCACTCAGATTTGAGAAAATTCATTTTTCGTAATTTCTGGGCCAAATCAGGATCAAAACGACCGTTGAAGGCTAACTCGCCGAAAACTCGACGCGATGCTCCTAAGCCACAAGCGCTTTTACCGCGTTTGCGCGCTGGTTCATTTAATGTGATTCACTCGTCGGGGCGCTCAGCCGTTGCCGCAGTACGGGACCAAATGTTGGCGATCTTACCCCCTTTGCGCCTATGAAACTGGCGATTCCGCAGAAACTCGCACATCTGGTCCCAAATTTGTTCCAGTTGGTGTTAAACCCAATTCTTCAGCGGTGTTAATGTTTTTGGTGAATCGGATCACTCAGTCCCGAAAAATCGCGAGATTCGCGTTTGCTAGTGAAATTCCAGCGCCAAAAAATATGATATTTTACGCGTTCCTCCCGACGATCCTCAATCAGTTGCTTCACCATCTGTCTCCAAAATTAAACCAGTAAATATCATACTGTATTCGACCCAAAATGTCAATGATTCTAGGTTTTTCCAGAGATCGGATCACTCAGTCATGAGAAAATGCATTTTTCATGAATTCAAAGCCAAATCAGGATCAAAACGAACCATCAAGGCTAACTCACCGAGAACGTGCGTGATGTGATATCCCCAAGCCACCACAAGCGCTTTTACGTACCGTGGTGGTTTCCCGCTACTATAATTTATCTAAGGTGATTCACGTATCGGCGGGGCGCCCAGCCGTTGCCGCAGTACGGGACCAAATGGTGTAAATTTACCCCCTTTTTTGCGTTCATGCTGCATGATGATGAAACCGGCGCTTCATCAGAAACTGTACAGTAGTACTTGCTCATGTTCTGATCTCATGAAATTACAGTACCGGTATTTGAACCACCAGTTGTTGATGTTAGACTTAATTCTCCAGTGGTGTTATCATAATGTGTTGTTTCGCGAATCGAATCACTCAGTCTCGAGAAATCGCGAGATTCGTGTTTGCTAGTGAAAAAAATCCAGCCCCAAATTCTTTTTTACGCCGCATTTCTCATTATCGTACGAGTATACTGTAATACTGTAAGTACCGTATGATGACGCCAAGTTTTTTACCGCAGACCACCACCAGTGGATGAAGATCGACTCAAATCATCGCTCGAACATGATTCCAATTATTTTATCCAGAACTGATTGAACGAACCACAGCGCTTTTACTACGCGACGTGTAGAAAGCAATTGTTGAATCTCTATCGAATGAGGCCAGTTTCATCGATGGATCTGGGCTAAAACTCTCTACTAAGAAAATTCACTTTTTCATCAAACAAAATCTTTAATCACGATTTGCTCGACAACAGTCTAATAAACCAGCTGTAATTTTTATTGCATAATAGTTACTATGATAACAAATGGGGGGCCGGGAGCAAAGCATCTAATGGAATGGCTTGCGGCGCGCTATGATAGCTTGGGTTTTAACTTTTTGCATCGGTCATTTCACCAGGCAGTGTTGTGCAGCCCACTCAGGGCGCACAAAAATGTGCAAAATAAAATATAAAAAACACAAAAAAAATACGTAATCCATGCAATCCACGCACCTTAATTTGGAAGTGTCAAACCTTAAATTTTTGCAAAAAACTCTTACCCAAAGTAGACAATTTTCTCAGTCGATCGCCGTTCATGCGTCACTCGGGGGCTTTTTTTTTCTTACGTTGGGGCGATCTGTCATTTTGTCAGCCAATAGCAAGTCGTCGGAAATACCTGTTTGGGATGCATTGATCAGTCGGAGTTCGAAATCTCCCAAATTTGGCATTTTCTGAGATTGAATTGTGTGACCCCTGAGTGACCCCTGAATTTTTCAAAAGTGGTCGTAGCGCTTTGAAGTTTTAAGCTTTTTTGTTGCGAAATTTGCGCTGAACACGATCCGGCAATGCGGGGTCGACCATGCAGATGGCGAGATGAATGCAAAATAGGACAAATCTGAGGTTTTTTTTGCATTTTCGAGTCCAAAAAAAATCGGGCGGGTCTGCCTTGAGCACTGGGCCGTGGTTTATGCCGTGACGCAGCATTTTCATTAAAAAATTCTGACGGCAGGCCGGCAAAGTCTGAAAAACACGCTTCTTTGTCGTTTTTTAATGGCAATAATGTGTGCAGTTTTGTGCAGTGTTGTAACGCACTGCAGCGAGTATTGACGTGACATTGCACGTCGGATTCCGTCTTTTGTCAAGAAAAAAAATAGACAGAAGATCAACCACTTTATTTCAGACTATCATAAATCTTATAAAAAACGGATAAAAATCGTGTTCTTGGTGGGGCCTGGGGCGTACATATTTTTCAGACAATCTTTAGGCTTTATTTTTCAAACGGACTTAAGGCACGCTTCACGTTTGCATCTAACCAAATTTAAGGGGAGCACATAATATGATACTGTCACATGAAGCAGCAGGAGGAGGATCAGTGTCGTGAAACAAAAGTATATTTTTTGAGAATTAAGGTCACCGATTACAGTATGATACCACCGGTATCACTTGAAACGCTTGCCAAATGCCGTGTGAAGTTTTCTCTGTCGGGACTCACCTTATGATACTACTATATCATATGCATTGAAGAAAACTCAATGGAAAAGACATACAGTATTACTGTAAATACAATAATAATGTCGAAATACGAGCGATTGCTTTTTTTTTTCGTTTATGAAAGATATGCGTAGAAACGCGTTTTTATTTTATTTTATTGCAGTTGTTTGTTTTGCATATTTTTATTCATTTAGAGTCAGTGTTGTTAAATGCAAAATGCCCTGTGGGCTTTCAAGGACGCGATTAATTGACACCGGGAGCATTCACGGGCATCGTGCAGTCCAGGATGGCAATAGCCAGATGCAACGGCGAGCATTCATGGAGTCGCTCTTGCCACGTCATCCACAGATCAAAAAGTGGAATATGCTGCTCTCTTTCCAGCTTGAGCGCAAGCTCCCCAGACACTTTGTAAAGGTCGTAAAACACATGATCGATTGCGTGCTGAATGAGCGACTGAGCGGATAAGAGACGAACAAGGCGTTCAGCAGCCGTTCCGCCGCCATGGGAAAGAGCAAAGCCCACAGCAGTGTCCACGGGCGCGTCAACATCGACTTTGACGTGTTTGTTGACGACATTGGCATGATGTTCGTCCACATCCCAACGGAGTAATCGAGCTTTTTTGAGAATCTCGTAGGTGGTGTCATCTGGGAGCGTGTTCATCATGCCAAAGATGCGTTTGCGTAGTTCCATCTGCATGTCCACCAATCTGGCCGTAACTTGAACATGAATGGCTGTCGGAGGCGCGTACGGGATTCTTGCCAGGTTGCGTTGGTGGAATCGCAAACGGCAATTCACATCATAGCGGCAGTGCTGATAGGTCAAGAATCGCATGACCGACGAGTTGCAAAGGCCCAAAAAGAACAAATACGCAGTTTCCTCGGCGTCATCGTCATTGTCCTCCATCGTCAGGTCAAAGATCTGCTTGCGCACCGTTTCATTCTTGGTCAGCGTAAAGTAAAAGCACTGGTTGCTGACGGCCAGGCCATCCACGTCCAAAAAGAAGCGAGGGCGCGGCGACGAGTTGATAAAATAGCCTCCAAGGCTGGTGGGATGGACAATCTTGAAACGCAGCTTGCTTCCACAGTTGAAAAAGCTGGGCGTCAAAACCGGGCACTTTGACTGCGGCCGGAGCTCATCGCGCATATCTTTTACGTATTGAAAAACGCGCGATTTGCAGCCCAGCCTTCGAATGTCTTTTCTGCAAATCGTGAGGGCAGAGAACTCCTGGCCAGGCTTGGGCGGCAGTGGAACATAAGACTCGGCATTGGACCACTGCTTCCTGGTCAGACGAGCAGGATCACGCTTGTTCCAAAAGAGCATATCCTTGTCGAGATGCACCTTGTCCAAGCTGATGTTCACCGCATCACTCGAGTCGGATGACGACGCAGCCACAGGACCAAGCGACCGGCGGCGCACTAATTGCTGCGCCTTGTCGCAGAATTCAGGGACAATCTTCTTCCAACTCCAGTAAAAAGCCGGCGTGAAGAATTTTTCAAACTCTTTGGGCTTGAAATGGCTGCGCGCCCATTCTGTTCTGACCATACTGCCGTAAATCGGTGTCATTGTGGCCCCGGACGACCAGGAGAGAGGCGAATCAGGACCGTTGATGAGGCGTGGGAGATTGTGCGTCAATTGGTCCAGTCGGTCGGCACTAGCACATGAGGGAAAGAGGCAAGCAAGCGTGCCTTGTGTCCAGGATTCGGAGAGCAAGTTCAAATTGTCCGTTGGCGTCACTTTGCACACCAAATCAAGCTCGTGGGCATTGAGAAAATCGTTCTTGACAATGGAATAGTACTTTTTGAGGGACTCCTTTGGTTTTGCGTTGTTGGCATGCTTGTCCTGCACAAAGATGGTGGGTGGAGTCAGCTGGCCTGGTTGACGTTTGCGCGTCGTAAATATAAGAGAGTCGGTGCAAATCTATGAAATAGAAAAAAAAAGTGAGCAAACGTAATTCGAACGTTATAAAAATTTTTTTTTTTTTTTTTTTTTACCTGTGGCCAAATTTTGCGTGTCGCGAACATAAAGCCATCAGAAATCACAAAATCTTTCCAAATGAGTTGTCTGTTTTGCAAAACAGCAAAAAAAAAAGTGAGAAATGACTCAAGCACACGCTCTCTGATTTTTTTTCTATACCTCAGCCTTGTGCCACAAGTAGTCCTCAACCATTGAATAGGCGTAATAAAACAAAGCAGGCCCGTCGCTTGATTCAGCCGCTTCAGAGCAAACCAAATAAAATAGACATAGATTTGTGGACATCCTTGACCAATTTCGTTCATATTGTAGAGCTCTGTATCGGGATCCTTGAAAAAGCCTGACCGGCGCGTCATGTAGGGTGGATTGGTCACGATATAGTCAAATTGGAGGAGCGCAGGATCGCGAAGCTTGAGCACTTGCTGGTGCTCCCATGGGTGCAATTCCTCGTCGGGCGGCGTCAAAAGTAACGTGTCATTGCAAAGCAAGCACAGTCGCTCTACCTCGACTTGGTCCATGGCAACACCAAGCGACACGCATTTTTTGAAAAACGGAAAAAGATGCAAAATCACGTTCAGCTTGCCAAGACGATGGATAAAGGGGTCCAGCTCCACGCCCCAGAGGTGGCCAGGCAAACGTGCAAACAAGGAGCATAGTGCGGCTCCATTGTTCCACAAGTCATCGCGCTTTTGGACAAATTCAAGCAAATGCACAAGATAGCTGCAAAGAAATGAGCCATTTCCCTATTGCGCAGACAAAAAAAAAAAAAAAAAAAAAAAAAAAAAAAAAAAAAAAAAAAAAAAAAAAAAAAAAAAAAAAAAAAAAAAACCAATTAGATGATGATCCTCGAGTCCAATCGCGTTTTATTACCATGCAAGGATCGAGAACAAAGGGCAAATCTTGAGCGAGCAAATCAGCATTGCCGTCCTCACGAAAGCAGCGCCACCACATAAAGTCCACCACGCATTGCGGTGTGTAAAACTGGCCAAGATCCTTCTGATGTCTCCATGCGACAGCTTTCAGCAGCGTGCCCGAGTAAAAGCGCGTCAAAATTGTATCTGCATACTTGACAGAAGCAAATCCAGTGCCAAACTTTCTGCGAATGCGTCCAAAGAGCCGCGCGACAATGCTGGCCCTGCGCTTGGCGTAAAACCAAGTGAACGGGTCATCAGGGTCACTCAGAACATGTTGATTTTTGGCAAAAAGATGCAAAAAATCGTTCACCAAGGGATCAGTCTCGCACGAAACCCGTTGATTTCTGGAAGAATTATGCAAAACGTCGTTGACCAAGGGACCAGACTTGCGCGATGGCGACGACGCCGTGGCCCCAGCATTTGCAGCACCAGCAGCATCATCCACACCAGGTTCATCACCAGAAACAGGCTCACCGTCATCTTCAGCGTCAGAATCATCACCAGCAACAAGCTCATCGTCATCATCAGCAACGCACTCGTCGTCAACATCAGCACCAGGATCATCACCACCGAAAAGCACGTTTTCATCATCAGCAGCAATATCAGCAGTAGCAAGGTCATCATCAGGCCCTTGTGTCACGAGATCCGTCAGAAACACCTCCAAAAATGCTTTGTAGAGAGCCATGAACGCTATCATTGTACAATAACAGTCGGCTGCCCACACAGGATCCAAAACGTCCGAATCGGCCAGCTTCTTGGGTTGCATGCGGTACAAAGTATTGCTGATTTTGTCCATAGGGATGTCGGGAATGGCCTTGGCTGTTTTTCATAAAAAAAAAGACAATCAATACACGAAAGTGCCAAAAGTGTCCTTTTTGGATTTTTACCTTTTTTCTTCTGTTTTTTCAGCAAGTCCTTCAAAACATTGTTTTTCAGGTCCTTTAAAAAGGCGTTCAAGATGCTAATCAGGCCATTGGCGATCTTTTCATCGCGACCTTGAAGCTTTGTTGTATCGTCCGTCGCGTCACCATCGTCATTGGCAACCACCTCAATTTCATCATCGCCAGCCACTGCATCTCCAGCATCAATTCCGGGTTCATCGGCACCGCAAGCTCCTTCATCGGCACCTGAGCCACGATTCTTGCCATCAGAGAAGATTGTTTCTTGTTCAAAGACCACGACATCATTATCATCAGCAATTTCAAGCGTTCCAAGGATTGCGGATGGCATTGGCGGCGACGCACTGTCGGTTGTTGTGGAATTCGCGTCAGTGGACTCAAGCGGGTCAATGTCCATGGGCTCCACACCAGCATCTAGCAAATCGTCCTTGGGAAAAGAGCCAGAAATATCCATTGGGGTTGGAGAAGAGCAATCTGATGGCAAAGCACCGGTCATAGCTCGTGAAAAAAAAGCAAAAGTGAGGTTACAAGAAAAAAAAAAAAGGGAGAAAAAAAAAGTGAGCTTTTACTTTTTATACGTCGATCATTTGTTGCTTTACAAAGACAATGAAATTGACGCTTTTTTTATTTTTCTTCCCAATTCGTCGCGCCATGAAAAACCGAAGGACAGTAAAAAAAGAGAGCGTCGCTTGCTTTATTCGTGTAAAATAAAAACATCAATACAGGTTTGTATTTGGTGGTTCTCTGTTCAAAACCAACAATTTTCGAATTTTTGACTTGCCCTGAGCCAAGGTGTATCCCTTTTTTTTTTTTAATTGTCGTGCTTGGCAATGGGCTGTTCACACTCTGCATCATTTTTGAGACTGAAAAAAAAAATAGAAAAAAGAGGTTGATTTATTATAAAAAAATGAAAAACAAGAAAAAAGATCACAAGTTGGCCAAATCGACGGTGAGGGTGCCATTGAGAATGCTCTCGACAAGGTGCACGGGCGACGTTTGATGCAGCCTCTCCTGCCACGGTTCCCATTGCTTGGTTAATGTCAATTTTTGCTCTGTTTCAAGCGCAATTCGCAAATCCCAAGAAATATTGTACAAATCATAGGTGACTTGCTCAATTGCGTGCTGCATCAGCGACTGCGCGATCAATAAGCGAATAATGCGTGTCGAAGCCTTGTCGCTGCCTTGGATGAGGGCGTGATCCAGGGCATTTGTGGCCGGCATTTCATCTTTAGCTGAATGTGCGTGTCAATGCTGGTAATTGTATCGTCATCGACATTCCACATGCACCGACGCATCTGGATACGTAGAGGGGTATGCGTCTTGTCGGGCAGGCGCTTGAAAAGGGCAAAAAGGCGCTCGCGGAGGCAAATTTGAACGTCCACAAGAAGAACCATGGCTAGCGCGTGCTCTGGTGTTGGTTTGGCATAGGGGATTTGACCGAGCATCGACTCGTAGAATCGCATTCGGCCCGCAGAGTCAAAGCGGCAAAACGTGGCTGTGAAGAAGCCATTGAGATTGGAATTGAGCACGCCAAGGAAAAAGAGGTATGCCGCCTCCTCTGCGCTTTTTCCCGTGTCAATGGTTTGAAATAGTTGCTGGCATTTGGCGTCCGGGTTGAGTAAAAAGTACATGCATTGCGCCGACACGGCCATGCCCTCGTGGTCCAAGAAAAATCGAGGGCGCGGCGTCGAATTTGGAAAATACGCGGTGGTGATGGGGGCAATGATCTTGTTTGTATGGTTGGAGCCGTTGTAGAGGGTGTTGTGCCAGGCAATGTTGCGCTTGACACGCGGAATGAGCTTTTCTCGCGCGTCTTTCAGGTACTTGTAGAGACGCGACTTTGAATTTAATTTGCGTGCTTGCAGCCTGTTCACCAAGATCACCGAGTATTCATTGTGTGGCGCCCATCTCGTGTACGCCTCAGCAAGATTGGTCTCCTTGTACTTGAGGCGCTCTGGGTCGTAGTCCAGCCAAAAGAGTCTTTCACTGTTCATGTACAATTCGTCGGGCACAATGCCTTTGCGATATACAAGCGCGGATCGCTTCGTGCACCGCCTCTCCGTGGGACCCTTCAGGGACTTCCAATTCCAGTAAAAAATGGGGCGAAGGTACTTCAAAAAGTCCTTTTCACCAAAGTACGAACGTGCCCACTCAGTGCGCACCACATTGCCATAGATTGGACTTGTAGACGGGCCACGGCGGTACAAAAGCGGCGCATCGGGTGAACGCGTCAGTTTGGGAAGGTGGCTGGTCAACTGCAAAATTTGGTTCGCGTGCGATGACATTGGGAGCATAGACGTGTACGAGTCGCCCAACTCAGGTTTGGCGATCAAATGAGGGTCGTCGGTCGGCGTCAGCGTAAAATTCAGAGGCAGGTCGCCAAGGTTGTCATGACTGGGCTTAATTTGCGCATAGGTGTCCAAGAGCTCAGGCAACAAGGCCATACGATTTTGATGCCTGGCGATCAAAAAGGGCGGACATGCAACACCTTCTTGACGCTTGCGGAAGCGTACAATAAGCGAATCCATCGCGACCGTTGGCCAGACACGCTTTTCAGGGACCACCACGCCTTCCAGCAATTGGAAATGCTCCCAAACCCAGCATCTGTTTTTTTTAAGAAAAAAAAGGAAAAATTAGCCATTGAATGTCGCGCGTTTTTTTTTTTTTTTTTTTTTTTTTACCTGAATTGCTTGCCAAAGCCAAGCGAGGTCCAGTGGCTCGGGGCGATAAAACACGCCTGACCTCTCTCTGGATGCAGACGAATAAGCGAGAACCAGAAAAAAAAGATGTATGCTTGAATGGCCGGTCCCAAGTCCTTCGAGGGGTCCAATTCTTCTTCGAATTTAGAGAAATTCCCAGTGGCTCGCGTCAGGTAGGGAGGATTGGTCACCACAAAGTCAAACGTCAACAAATTGGGGTCACGGAGCTTGACGAGTTGTTGATACTCCCATTTGTGCGGTTTTTTGTTTTCAGGCAGCGTCAAAAGCACCGTGTTGTTGCATAGCAGACAAAGACGATCGAGCTTCTTGCCGTGAAAAGAGGCGCCAAGCGTGATGCACCGCAGATAAATTGGAAACATATACGCAATGATGAGGTGTTTGCCAAGACGGAACGCAAAAGGATCAATTTCAATCCCCCAGATTGAGCTGGGCAATTGCATAAAGAATGATTGCAAACGCGGGCCATTGTTCCAGAAATCTTTGTTTTCTCGCGCAAGACCAATCAGGTGAACCAAATACGCGCTTAAAAAAGAGCCAATTCCCTGCAGACATGAATGAAAAAAAAATCAGAGGATGTTTCTCGCGTCTAATTGCGTGTCTTACCATGCAAGGGTCCAAAACACGCGGCAATGGCTCCGAGAGCATATTGCTGTCACTTGTGGCGCCCTTGAAACAGCGTCCCCACATGAATTTCACCACAGATTGAGGCGTGTAAAACTGGCCATGGGTGCGCTGATGGTCCTTTGCAATTGGCACCAAAAGATGGCGCGTGTACGATCGCGTCAGCACCGGATCCAAAATGGCAATGTCATCGATGGCGATTTGGCGTCTTTTAAGCTTTTTTCTGAGCGAATCGACAATGTTACTGCGGTTTTTGCGATGGTACCAGGAGAAGTCGTCCTTGCTGCGGCTGATAACGTCGCCATTGTGCGCAAACAGACGTAGATACGCGTCAATTTCCTTGCGAGGTTCTCTGACATCACCCTGCCCGCTTTCAGCTAGCAGCAACTCCGACATGACGACCTCCAAAAATCCAAGAATCACAGACATGAACGCGACAAGTCGAAGGTAGGTACCAGAAGTCCACTTGGCGTCCAATGTGTTCTCATGCCGTATCTCGTTGAGGTCGCCCATCTCCTTTAGAGTCTTGGTAACAGTGCCCAGAGGGATATCTGGGATGTCGTTTCCTAAAGAAAGAAAGAAAAATAGAGAGAGAGAAAAAAAAAAGCAATTGAGCCATTGATCACGACAGATGGATGCAAACATATCAATTCTTACGTGATTTTCCTTGTTTTTGAAGCAGCTGGCGCTTGGCAGTCTCAGTGATCCTTTTCACAGCTTGACCAAGGATTCCGGTAATTGCTCGCACCGTCTCTTCTTGAAGATCATTCGTGGCGTCGTCCAATTCCGCCCGATCTTCATTGTCAGACAAGTTACCATCAGAATCGCTGGCTGCATCGTCAACTTGCAATGGATCCACCTCCATTGCTGCCATGGGGGAACGTGAACGAGGCGTCGGCAGTGTAAGTAGGTCATTTGGATGCTTGGAGTCGAGAGGCTCGGTGTCAACCCCATAGGTTTCGCCTCCAACCTGGATAGAAGGGCCAAAATCCGCTTGGTCTTCATCATCTGACGAGCTTGTCGAAAAACAGTCGCTTGGGTCGTCATCGGCATCCAATTGATCCAGGTCCATCGCATCCACAGGGGAAGGAAGCAAAGGCGGGGAGATTAGGTCATTTGCGAGCTTGGCGTCGACACCATCGATTTCCATAGCATCATCCTTGGTGGAGACATTCTCTAGTGCTGGCTGACAAGGCTGAGAGGAGAGCGATGCATCCATCATCTTTCCAAAATAATAAAAAAGAATGAAAAAGAATGAAAAAGAATGAAAAAGAATGAAAAAGAATGAAAAAGAATGAAAAAGAATGAAAAAGAATGAAAAAGAATGAAAAAGAATGAAAAAGAATGAAAAAGAATGAAAAAGAATGAAAAAGAATGAAAAAGAATGAAAAAGAATGAAAAAGAATGAAAAAGAATGAAAAAGAATGAAAAAGAATGAAAAAGAATGAAAAAGAATGAAAAAGAATGAAAAAGAATGAAAAAGAATGAAAAAGAATGAAAAAGAATGAAAAAGAATGAAAAAGAATGAAAAAGAATGAAAAAGAATGAAAAAGAATGAAAAAGAATGAAAAAGAATGAAAAAGAATGAAAAAGAATGAAAAAGAATGAAAAAGAATGAAAAAGAATGAAAAAGAATGAAAAAGAATGAAAAAGAATGAAAAAGAATGAAAAAGAATGAAAAAGAATGAAAAAGAATGAAAAAGAATGAAAAAGAATGAAAAAGAATGAAAAAGAATGAAAAAGAATGAAAAAGAGTGAAAAAGCGCGAAAAATTAAAAAGTGAGCTTGTTTTTACTTTTTTTAAATTGATTGTCCTTGGCCCTCCTTTAAAAGCACAAGGAAATTGGTTGTTTTATTCCTAATTACGTGGGGATCGGCAACTGTGGCCTGTCGCACACCAATCCCAGCGACAAAAAAAAATTGGACGTGTCAATGCGCATGAAAATCGTCACATCGCCCTTAAGCGCAGCGATAGTCAAAAACAGCACTCCGAGAAAGGCTAGACACCCTCACCTTGCTCCTTGCTCATTTGATTCTTTTTTTTTTGAAAATAGACAAAGAATTTATTGATTGGTCCTAGTAATTGATAATGGATTCCACGTCCAGAGTGCCATTGAGAATGGCCTCGGCTAATTGCACGGGTGACTTTAGCTGCAAGAGATCCTGACACGGTTGCCATTGCGAGGTGAGTGTCAAATCATGCTCCGCTTCGAGTTCAAGGCGAAAATCCCAAGGTACTTTGTACATGTCGTATACAACGTGCTCTACAGCATGTTGCATGAGGGATTGGGCCACCAAGAGACGTTTAAATCGCACGGCAGGCGCGACATCACCCTCGAAAACGGCGCGATCGATTGCATTGGCAAATGGTGCGCGTTCATCGATTTTGACGTGCTTGTCGAGTAGCCAGATTTCCTCTTGCGCGAGATCCCAAGTGAGCGTACGAATTTTTTCAAGAAGGGAGCGCGGTCCGCCGTCAGGAGTGCAATTGAGCATGGTGAACAGGCGATTTCGCAAATTGCACAAGACACCGACAAAGAGGACCATGGCAGCGGCTTGTTCGCGCGTCGGTGGTTGGTAAGGGATCTTGCCAAGTGTGTCGGGATAGAAGCGCATGTGTCCAAGAACATTGACGCGGCAATTGATGCTTGTAAAATGACGGACAATGCTGGAATTGAGCAGCCCAAGGAAGAACAGGTAAGCGGATTCTTCCATGTCGGCCTCGCTGTCGCCCGGAAGAACCTTGTAGATGCGGCGCCGCACCATGAGATCGTCGTTGATAGTGTAATACATGCACTTTGAGGTCAAACAAAGGCCATCCCGGTCCAAAAAGAAGCGCTGACGCGGCGTGATGTTTGGCGAATAGCCCACAGTCATGGGGTGGACTAGCTTGAACCTTTCATTCCATTTGAAGCGATAGGTCGACCATGCAACATCTCTAGACGAGTCGGCACCAAAATAATGATCTTTGACCTCGCGCAAGTACTTGTAAAGAGGCGACGAGTGGTCCAATTGCTTGATGTCGTCTTTTTCCACCATGATGATTGAGTAAGCAAAGCCAGGGCGGGGAGGCTTCTGAACATAAGCCTCGGCGTGCGACCACTCCTTGGTATGCATGCGGTCCGGGTCGCGAGACAGCCAAAAGTGTCGGTCCTTGTCATTGTCCTTGACATCGCCTCTTTTGCTGTTGATTTCACGCTCCAGCTTGCTCAGACTCTTCCAATTCCAATAAAAAACAGGACGGAGCCATTTCTTGCAAATTTCATCGCCAAATTGAGCGCGCGCGAAGTCGGTGCGAACGACGAGAGCATAGAGAGGCGCCGGGTTTGGGCCACTGTGCCATTTGAGCGGCGATTCACGCTGGCCGCCCAATTGCTCCATTCCGCGCGTCAATTCCTCCATGGCCATGGTGGCCGATGGCGCAGGGTAAAAGAGCGCAAACGAACCACAATACGGAGGACCACATACCAGGTTTACGTCGTCTGTCGGCGTCAGCTTGAATTTCACTTCGGGATCACGTCCAACGGGCCGATCGCGCAAAACGCGCCTGAAAGCATCGAGTGATTCCGCTAATGTCGCCTTGGGATGCCGGTGTTCCATGAAAATCGCGGCCGGGCTTGGCTGCCCTGCTTGGCGTCGGCGCGCACGCATGATCAGCGAGTCAGTTTGGACCTAAATATCAAAAAAATGCATGAGTGGAACAAATTGAATGAAATTTTTATCTTTTTTTTTTTTTTTTTTTTTTTTTTGGCTTTTTTGTACCTTGGGCCACACTTTTTTATGCGGAAACATGATGCCTTCCAGTAATTGAAATTCCTGCCACAGCCATATTCTTCGTAATAAAAGGAAAAACGGGGAAAAAAAAGTCAGCAAAAACACCAAAATGTGTCGCGGTGCGACTTTTTTTTTTTTTTGTATACCTGTGATTGTCAAAATGGCGAAGGGTTGTCCATTGAGCGGGAGTAATTAAGCAAATTTGGCCGGAATTTAATTTCAATCGCTGTAGACACAGAATCATGAAATAAATGTAGGCCTGGCTTCCCTTGCGGTTATTGAACATGGCAGGATCGTACACGACGATGTCCGGGACCACCACGTTGCCCGTCAAACGGTTTTGATACGGCGGATTTGTCAAGATGAAATCAAATTGCAAAAGGTTGGGATCGCGCAGCCTCGTGATCTGTTTGTACTCCCACGGATGCAATTGCGGGTCGGGCAGTTTCAGCAGTAGCGAGTCATTGCAAAAGATGCAGAGCTTGTCAAGCACCACGCCGTCAAATGAGGCCCCAAGCACGACACACCTCTTGAACAAAGGGAAAAGATGTAAAATGGTGCTGAGAACGCCGAGACGATGGGCAAAAGGATCCACCTCGACACCCCAAAGGCTGCTGGGCAATTGGAGAAACAGAGCCTGGAGTGCGCGGCCATTGTGCCACAAATCGCCACGTTGCTGTATGAGATGCGTCATTTTTTTCAAGTATTCGCAAAAAAAGGTCCCAATTCCAAGGCACGGATCGAAAACATGCGGAAGATGGGGGCCAGAGAGCAAAGCGTCCTTGTCCACATCTTGAAAACATCGATCCCACATGAATTGAACCACACTGCGCGGCGTGTAATATTGTCCATGATATCTTTGATAATCCTTGGCAATGGGTCGCAGCAGATAATGCGTGTAGAACCGCGTGAAGATGGTGTCAACATGCTCTAGAGAGTCAATAATGTCGAATTTCTCTCGTTCAAAGAGCACAAAGAGCGTGTCGCAAATGTCACTGCCGTGTGCTGCGTAATACCACCCAAAAACGTCGTCGTGACTAGTGACCAAGTCTCCGTTGCCGCCAAAGAGGCTCAAATAAATCATGGTCGTGTTGCTTGCTGCAATTCCGCTAGAGGTTGCATCCAAGTTCTTGAGAATCACCTCAACCAGCGCCAAAAACACAGTCATAAAGCCTTCCATGCATGTGTACGCGTTTGACACCCAATCGGGATCCATGCTCGTCTCGTCGCCAAGATCAGCATCGCTGTTCGCCTGGTTTAGTGTAGGTTTAATGCTGGCAAAAGGCACGTCGACAGCCATCCCAACTGTTTGCAATAAAAAAAAAAGCGAAAACATGAGTTTGCGCTCGACAATGCATATCCACAGTCCGCAAATTGTTACCTGATTTGCCTTGTCTTTTTCTCAGCTCGCGAGCAACCTTTGCCTTAGTCTTGTTCACAACGTATCCCAGGAGTTTGACCATTTTGTCGCATTGTATGGCTTGGACGTCCGATAGAGCAGCTGTGCAATCAATGGGCTCCAATTTAGAAGTGTCATCCACATCCATGCTTTCCCAATGTGCGTACTGTGTAGGCAGCATGACCGCTGACTTAAGAAAAACAAACGAAAGGAATGAAAAAAGAAAAAAAATGGAATGGAATGGAATAAAAAAAATAGCCTTTTACTCTCTTTTAAAAAGGTGATGTCGATCCTCAATTTAGTCGATGCGAAGGAACAAAGAGAATTAAACTAGGTCCGCCGCCTCCTTGTTCTACCCTCCCCCTCCCAAAAAAAAGCGGGGGGGGGGGGGGGGGAGTGGCGC
>KV441904.1:138444-224923 GCA_001650995.1 Gongronella sp. w5 | reverse complement strand
CCCCGACCCAATGACAAAAAAAGGTGGGAAACGCAACTCCAAGTCGAACGGGACGCCCAAGGAAGCTGAGTCCACGCCGGCTGCGGTGTTGCTTATGAACGAGAAGCCAAAAAAGAAGTGGCAGAATATGCTGATTCGCACTGTCACGACTCTTATGATGATTGGCGCCTTCTTCCTCGTCCTCGCGTCTGGTTATATCTGGTCCATCGTCGGTGTGCTGTCCATCACAGTCTTGGTCTATCAAGAGGTGATCCAGATCTCTTGTCGCTCCGAAAAGGAGGTCACTATTGGCTGGTTCAAGACAATGAGCTGGTAAAAATTTGCCTCTTTCGCTCTCTCCCTTGGCGTCTCACTCATTCGCGCGCTCTCTTTTTCTAGGTACTTTTTAATTACAACCGAGTATTTCCTATACGGCGAGTCCATTATCTATTATTTCCAAGAAATCATCATGGTCGACGCCTTTTTGCAGCCATTTGCCACACATCATCGCTTCATTAGCTTCATGCTCTACGTGTTTGGTAAGAAATGGCCACGGGGGTTGAAACGTGGAGACTCAATTCCTTTCTAGGCTTCGTCTTTTTCGTCATGAACCTGCGCAAGGGCCAATATCGCACGCAAATGGCTCAATTCGGCTGGACCCACATGGCACTGCTCCTTATTGTTGTGCAGAGCCATTTCATTGTTGACAACATCTTGGAAGGATTGATTTGGTATGGGAAGAAAGAGAGAAAGTGGGGCTAAAATCGCTCAATTGGTGAATGCGAGCTCACAACTCACTATTTTTCTCTCTTCAGGTTCTTGCTTCCCAGTGCGCTCGTGGTGATCAATGACGTCTTTGCTTACTTGTGCGGTTTCTTCTTTGGTCGCACGCCCCTCATCCAATTGAGCCCGAAAAAGACGGTCGAGGGCTTTGTGGGCGCCTTGCTCTGCACGCTCCTTCTCGGCTTTGGCGCCGCCACATTCCTGATGCAATTCGACTATATGATTTGCCCGGTCCAGGTAACGGGAGCGCGAAAGTCATCACAAGATGAGATGGAAGTCTCATGCCCCCCCCCCCTCTTTTTTTTTTTTTTGGCAGGATCTTGGCGCATCGGCGTGGTCAGGTGTCTCGTGTGACCCCAAGAATCCCGTGTTTCGCTCGGTGCCTTGGGTATTGCCGGCCATTGTGCAAATCGCCATCAAGACCGTGTCTGGCTACGAAATTCAACAAGTGTGGCTCGCACCCGTGCAATTGCACGCGCTCAACATGGCTACCTTTGCGTCTTTGATTGCGCCATTTGGTGGCTTCTTTGCCAGCGCCGTCAAGCGTGCTTTCAAGGTCAAGGACTTTGGTGACAGCATTCCGGGCCATGGTGGCCTCACAGATCGCATGGATTGTCAATTCCTCATGGGCTTTTTCGCTCACATGTATTATATCAGCTTCATCAAGGTAAAAGGAAGAAAAAGAAAAAAAAAAGAGGGACTGCTCGAGGGACGCGTGCATTGCTCACGCCCCCTCTTTTTTTTTTTTTAGAAATACAACGTGTCTGTCGGTGCCGTTTTGACTCTAGTCATCAACAATTTCACTGCCAAGCAGAAATTGGAATTGCTAGAGCGATTACAAACGTACCTGATCAACCAGAGCATCTTGGAGAGCGAACAGGTGCCCGCCACCATCCTTGAAAAGGCTCAAATGCTGATTTCCGATTGGGCTTAAGCTTGATCTCTTTTGTTTTGCATCTTTCCCCGCTCTTTTTAACATCATACCTTTCTTAGTTCATGGCCTAGGCCCCCACTTTCCCTGTAGTCTACGACATCCATGTGTTTATTCGACGGTTTCAATAAATTTCGCATCTTGATTCTAAAATCATGGATCATCGTCCTTTGCCATTGCGCCGTCGCTGCCGCTCCATTTCCAATCGCTCTTCGCGCAGATCCTCTTCGCGTGCAAGTCTCGCGCTACACGAAAAAAAGGGAAAAAACGCGTCAATAATGCGGCTGGACATCGTTTTTTTTTTTCACTTTTTTCTTTTTTTCAAACTTACCTTCGCTTTTCTTCCATGAGCACCTGCCTCGAATCGGCCTCCATATCATCATCCGAAAAGGCAGCTTCATCCGCATATCTAAAAACAAGGCAATCGAGGATCAATGACGCGCCCTTTTTTCGATTTTCACGCATTCCAAGTATTTTCACGCGTCGTCTTTGCGCATTTTCAAGCAAAATTCTTACCTCCTGCGATCGTACTTGAACATCTTGCGGATTTCGGAAGAATAATCATTATCGTCGACCTCGTCATCGCGCACCACAAAGTCGTCGTCCTCGTCATATTCGTCCTCTTCCTCGTCATAACGCGATCGGCGCGGTGCTGGCGCGCGTCGGAAAGGCATGCGGAAGGGCTGGTTACCACGTGTCGGTTCTGGGCGACGCGTCGGGGGCGTCGGCACGTCAGGACCGCGTTTTGACGCACGCAATTCCTGCTGAATGTCCTCAATGGTCTGACGATCGCGTTTTGCGCCCACCACCTTTTGTGGCCTCGTGTCGTGCTGCTGCATTAAGCGCTCCCTTGTCGTCAAAGTCGATCCTGCACGACCCAAACCGCCGGATTTAAAGCCATTGCCGACCTTTTTCTTCATAAAGAGGCTGCTGCTGCTGCTGCTGCTGCTAGGCGATCCCGTTGATGGAGAAGATGTCGCCGCCATTTTTTCTCTTGAGCGCGATGCTGACGTGTTGATTGTCGGCGTTGAACGTGCCATGGCTGCGTCGCGTCTTGGAGCTATCAGAAAAAAAAGAGCAATAAATGCAATTGGAATAAGCACGGGACACTTGGATCTTTGCAATCACTTTTTTTCTTAATACCTGGAGGAACTGGACGCGCCATCTTGCTCTCACGACCACGATCCTCGGGTTCTGATGTTGTAGCTGAGGATGCTTCTTTGGGTATCTGTTTTTTGCCTGTCGCTTTATCCTTGGCTGCCGCCATAAGCTCTTGGAACGACATGGCTCTCTAATAAAACGAGAAAAACCCAATAAAAATGAGGAATTGGCCCAGACTGACGCCCAATTTCGGTTCGTACCTTCTTTTCCGTGCCCGGATCGGGTTTCCTTTCGTATACAGGTGCTTTCTTTGGCGTGCGCGGCTTCGATGATGTTGTTTTGCGTGCACCGGCGTTGGCAGTGCCAGTTGCTTTTCGCTGTGCAGGTGTTTGCCGGGCATTTGCACGCTCGGCCGTCGATGTCGCCGGCAATGGCCTGCGCTGGCCCTTTTCGTGGGTCAATTGCTGCATGCGCCGTTCCACAGCCTTTTCCCTGGCCTTGAGCTCTTGCTGGCGCCGTTCCAAGTCTGCCATTTTTTGCTGTTCCTTCTCAAGCCGCCGCTTTTCCTGCAATTGCTTGTCGTTTTGCTTCGTCGTCAGCGAGCTCTGATTTTGCTTCCCAACTTGCGCCGCACGCGCCATCAGCTGCTCATACGTCAGCGCCTTTTCCCTATAAAAAGATAACTCGTCAGTCTAAAATACCAGCAAAACCATCTTTTCGTCTTTTTTTGAATAAGAGTACAATTTTTGTCATTTGCGTCGCTGAACTTACTTCATAAACTGTCAGATCAACAAAAAAGTTGAGTTAAAAGGGGTGTACAAAATCGAAAGAAAAAGAAAAAAAGAGAGAAATTGGCAGGTGGGCTGGACCTCCGCGCCAATTGAGTGCTTGCGGCACCCAATGGCCATTCGCACGGCTCTTTGCCACATGGAGTGGCCCTCAAAGACAAATGTCAACGTTACAAAAAATGTGCCCGGCACCGCAATTGGGCTATTTGGCAGCCATTGATCATGGTTTGACGGATGATCGTGCAACAAAAAAATAGAAATCAGGAGTCCAACTTCATTTATGCTGTTGGGCGACGTAATCTTGCCCCTGACAGACGACTCCTTGTTCCTGGGTCACCATGACAACGGTCCATTCTCTCACTTTTCTTGACAATTCGTCGCGTTCGAGGGGAAAAAATCCATTTTACTAATATTAAATGGCTATTGTCACGTTCAATTCACGCGTGCTGTGCGTGACAAACACACAAAAAAAAAAAAGGAGGACTGGAGGCAATGAAAAAAATGGACGCGCCGCGCGATCATTTAAAATAGGCGCAACATTGCTTTTGCATCCAACTGCTTGGCATCACCACCACCCCTCGCTGCCCTTTTCAACCCAAATCACGACATACCCGCATTTGCATCTCATCCGGATAAGATCGCTCTTATGGAATGAATAGGAGGCGAAGCATCTTCTTGCTTTCTTTTTCTTGGCTTGATTCCCTGTGATTTTCCCTTCTTTTTTGTTGAATTCTGCACTTTTTTTATTTTTTTCTGACGCGCTTAATCGATGGACCAAACGAGCGAAAAATATAGTCTAGTTGACATCTCGTGCAAGAGCTCAGCGATTGTCTCTACGGACGTTGTTCAGCCATCAAACGATCGACACGTATACACAAAGGCTGAAAAAAGGGTCAAGCGCAAGATTGATCGAGTTTTCTTGCCATTGATCTTCATGATCATCTTCATCCAAGTGCGTGCAATGCATCAAATCATACCGTTGGTACTCAATTCTTTTTAAAAATAGTTTCTCGACAAGGCTGCATTGAATTTCGCTGCCGTCATGGGCATTTTGACAGATGCGCACTTGTCAGAGGAGCAATTCGCTTTGCTGGGTGCCTTGTTCTATCTCGGCTACCTGATCTTCCAAGTATTGTTTGCCAAAAAAAAAAAAAAAATGGAGTGCAAAATGCATTGACTGTTGAATTTATGCCTCAACCACCTTTTTTTAAAGTTGCCCAATCACTACTTGATGCAGCGATTCCCCATCAGCAAATACCTAGGCGCCGTGCTCATCTGCTGGGGTGCCACTTGCGCGTGCACTGCCCTTTGTACCAATTTTGCATCGCTTGCAGCCATGCGCGTTCTTTTGGGCATCTTTGAATCAGTAGGGTAAGAAATTGATAGCTCAATGGCGCTCAAGGAGGCTCAAAGATGCTTGCAGATACGCAATTGTGCTAAATGATCATTTTGACATTTTCATTTTCTTTGATTTTGCAGCTATCCGTGCGTTTTTATGCTGATTTCACTGTTCTATCGCCGACAAGAACAAGTTTTCGTGGTGTCGTGGGTGTTCATGTCTAATTGCGTGGCCATCATGGTGGGAGGGCTCATTGCCTATGCTGTCCAGCATCTGCATGGAGTGCATGGCATATCTGCATGGCAATACAGTAAGGGTTCACGCACACAGCGGATGCAGGGGAGAAAAGCGGCTTCTCCCTAGACTAATTGTAACGCGACACGCTTTTTTTCAAGTGTACTTTATATGGGGCGTGACCACAGTGGTGGTTGGCGTCGTCTTTTTCATTTTTTTGCCGGACACCCCCAAGTCGCGATGGTTCTCGCTTAAGGAGGAAGAAGATCACATTGTCGACGAACGACTAAAGGAGAATGGCATGGCGGCAGACACGGAATTCAACCGCGCACACGTCTTTGAGGCGCTCAAAGAAGGCCGGCTCTACGCAATTGTCGTTGTCTCTCTTCTCGGCACTCTGCAAACAGGTGGCGTTGGCATCTATACGTCTCAAATCATCAAGTCGCTCGGATTCGACGTAAAAGAAAAAGAGAAATGAAGCACGCGCGTGAAAATTGGCACAATGTCGCTTCAGTCTTACGTTTTTACGCATCAATAGTCTTTCCAATCGCTTTTGTTGCATATTCCCGTGGGTGCACTGACGGCGCTCATGCTGTATGGGATGTCACTCTTGTCTCAATGGTTCAATGAGATTACTTTTGTGGCCATGGGATTTACCATGATCAGTTTGGTGGGAATGATCTTACTAGCCGCCACATCCTCGGTGGCCGGGCAGATGGTGGGCCTGATGCTTCTCAATCCAACGTATGCGCACGATTTCAAGTATGCTGGCTACAATTGACCTTCAATGCATCCCTTTTTTTCAAAAAATTCCAAAATTAGTGTATACGCGCTCATGCAGAACTGCATCGGGTCCAATGTGAAGGGTGTCACCAAAAAGGCATTTTACACCGCATGCCAGACCTGCGCCTATTGCATTGGCCACTTTGCAGGCCCGTAAGGTCCAAAAATGGAGAAAATAGAGAAAAAAAGGAAAAAGTGAGAGGAGTAATCAGCCTTGTTCACGCCTCTACGTTTCTTGTCATTCTTTTAGACTACTAGTTGAGTAAGAAAAACGCGTGTTGGTGACAAAAGACGCGTCATTTAACGCGTTATTTTCAAAATAGATCTATTTCTCCACGTTTCAAGGGTGGTGCCATGGTCTTCATCGGTAAAAAAATTGTTGAAGAGAGTGAGACGGCCATTTGTGCATCATGGCTGACATTTTTTTTGCCTACAGGGTGCAACGTTGTGGAGTTGGTATTGCTTGTGTATATCCGGTGGTCCATTGTACGCGATCAGCGCGCGCGTTCCGACAAATCAGTGGCAAGCGCTGACCGCGAAATCAACGACATGACTGACAAAGAAGATCTCACCTTTACTTATCGCACATAAAGAGCTAAAAATGCCATAATAAAAGGGCTTCAGCCCCACAATCACCCTCGTTATTATACCGGCCATTTTTAAGTGTCTGATGTTCCTTTGCCGCAGTTGCACTGCACGATGACACGCTCTCCGGTCTTTATAAATGTCGTTTGCTTAACGTGCGCATTGGTGTGCATGAGTGAATGCGCCAATTTTTCAAAAACCGCCATTTTGCTCATTAAGCACTCAAAGCTCTTTTAGTTGTTTGAATTTCTGCAGCAAGATTGGCAGGTTGGGCAGAAAATCAACTTTTAATGCATAAAAAATTACATTTTCAAATGGATGCCATTTGGCGACGACGCGCTCAAGCGCTCCCAAAACAAAAGCTCTCGCGCATCTCAACCACATGTATTCGAACGCACCGGTGGTCATCTAAAAAGCGCGCCTTTGCGTGATTTAGAACGCGTCTAGTGCCATATGATTTTGAATGCATTCAAATTCGCGGTCGTGCACTCTCTCCAGTAGCCTACGGTTCACGGGCATGGACCATTTAACGATTCTTTCCGATAATATACAATGGTGAATTAAATGTTGTGCTGTCACACGATTGTGCGGCTTTTGCGCGTAAAAATTGAAAATCTGATTGTTTTGACCGCTTGCATTCTTGTCTGTCTGCCTTTTATTTTGTATTCAGTTACCTATTGTTGTCTATCTTTATGTATCGTCAACGTTTGGTATATTTGTCTGGTACCATCCGCAAGTATTTTGTAAAAAAACGCGATTTTTTTTTCCAAATTTGCGATTTTTTCTCTGGTAACCTTGTTCACATGTAAAACAGCATTCTTAAATGAAACCGGGGACGCAAAATCCTGTGGTGATGTCATACTGTATTGGCAATTTTATTTGCATGGTTTTGAATTTTTAGCGCGTTTGTTCAAAACTGATGCTTAACGCAAGCAAAATTAGCCTCTAAGTTCATGAATGGCGATTCTAATGCACGATACCAATTCCTAAGCTAATTTAAAGCCGAGTATATTAGCCGTACCATAGCCGTCAATTTGAAGGAACATCAAAGACAGGGGTGCAAAGCCCCTTTTTGAATTTTTTACGCGCTGCGGCGTTGACCATTCTGAGCTAAACAATTCCACAGAGCGCCAGGACGACGGCATTGGGCCTGCATTGATATTTTTGCGGAGCACGGGCTGTTTGCTTGGCTAAATACTACTAAATACTATGTTCACTAGCAAAAGGCGACACGTTTTCGTTTGATCACGCTGCTGCGAGTGGGCCTGGGGCACTTGCATTCATGCAGCTGGGCGGAAAAGCGGCGCCAAGATTTCCAAATTGGGCAGGGCCGCGTACCGACTTTCTTGGCTCGTTGGATTTTTGCAAGTTTTTCGTCTCTTTTGTCTGTTTTCTCACCGTCCACGATGCTTCATTCGCTTCTTTTCTACGCGTGGTGCGTGGCAAGTGCAGCGGCCAAGCCGGAGACATTCCGGTCTGTGCTGCAGGCCATGAACAGCACGAAATTTATCGACCTTTTCGACGCCTACGGTCTGCAGGACTATTTGGACGCCCAGGACGACAAGAACCAGCATACTCTTATCGTGCCGCCCAACGACGCTATGGACGAGACGCTCGTGTCAAAGTACGAACTAAAGGACTGGCTCTTGGTGAGTTGAAAAGTACAAAAGTCCATGTTTTGTTCGTCAACTCACGGTTTATTTTGTTTTTTGTCCGTTTTTAGTATCATGTTCTCGACAGGTCTTATGGCGAACGCGATTTTTATGACAATCAATTGCTGGCGACCGAGGCCGGCAAGATCTTTTTAGGCGGGAACATCAAACAGCGGTTACGCGTCCATGTCACCACACAAGATCAATTGACCGCCGGCAAAAAGTTGGCCCTTCAGTTTGGCAATGCACACTTGACAGGCAAGCCAGGTAAGAAGGAGAAAAAAAAAAGTGAGGGAAATCACGTGCTGTCTCACTCCTTTCAAATAGAATTCGTGGAGAGTCAAGGCGCTGTATACCCCGTTGACCAAGCGCTGCAGCTGCCTGGCGACCTGATGCACCAATTGCCTGCTCATTTGGACCTCTCGACGTTTGTTGCGAGTCTGTTTGCATCCAACACGATTGATCTTGTGCAACACGCGCGCGGAATCACGCTCTTTGCGCCCACAAACGACGCGTTTGAGCATTTGGGCCTTGTTACCAAGTTTTTGCTGCATGCGAGCCACAAGGACAAATTGGCACACGTGATGCGCTTCCAGGCATTGGATAAAGTGTATTATCAAGACACATTGGCTACTGGCGAGCAAACTCTACCAACATTGTCGCTGCGGCACGGCCAAGCAGACCAAATGTATGTGAACAAGACAGACGACGGCAAAATTTACGTGCGCGGCTATGGCGCCGTGGACGGCATGGACAGCGATGTGATTGGAAAAGTCCTCGGACTCGACATGTTGATGCGCAATGGCGTGGTGCAAAAGGTCGATCGCGTCCAATTGCCTAAAACGCTTGTTTTTACGCAAAAGGACGTGCTTGTCTCTGCCGACTGCTGCAATGGCTTCTTGGATCTCATGGAAAAGGCCGGATTACTACCGCTGCTCGATCCATCGTCAGCTGCCGACAAGCAACAAGCTTACACGGTGCTCGCACCAAGCGACCGCGCATTTGCCAAGTTGAATTTGTCTCATTTGCTCCAGGACACGGAATTGCTGCGGCGCGTGGCGCGTCTGCACGTGATACCCAAGCCAATGCCTCGCCTCATCGACGATGGCAAGAAAAAAAAGAAGAATGCGCCGCCGAGCGACAAACAACGCGTGACCATCACATTGGATACGCTGCATGACGAGCAGCAGGTCGTGCTGACGCGCATGGGCGACGGCGATTATTACGACACCGTGTACGTCAAGGGTCTCACACAAAATCGCGCCGATATTCTTTCAACAGGCCGCGTCACCAATGGTGGCGCCGTCATCCAAATCGACCAGGTCTTGCTGCCGCGCGAGGACTTTGACGCGCGCTTGCCGTGGTGGCAGGTCCTGTTGATCGTCGGCATGGTCCTCGTCTTTTTTGCCATCATTGGCGCCATTGGCTATTACATTTGGAAACGCTGGCAGGCGTATCGCGAGGGCTACGCGCGTGTCGAGGACCAGCCAAACCCAGACACTGTTGACAGCGACCAAGACGACGAAATCGACCAAGACCCCCAACAAATCAGCGATGAGGAGGCTGGTCGTCGCCATCATCATCAGCGAAATTCGGATGAGCTTGCACAATAAAAAAACGGAATGGGGTATAAAAGATCGACATGGGGTCATGATTGGCCGAATTGCAACGCGCTATGGCTCTGTGCGTAAGAAAAACATGGGTGCGCACATCCAATTCCAGCTTCCGCATTCTATTTTTTTTTTTTTTTTTTTTATTTTATTTCTTTTTCATTTCCTTTTTGGTTAAGAAAAACATGGGGGCGCACATCCAATTCCAGCTTCCCCATTCTATTTTTTTTTTTTTTTTTTTCATTTTATTTCTTTTTCATTTCCTTTTTGGTTGACGTTATTGCATTGTTTCTTGATTGATGAAGCTGGACAATGTAAGGCATTTCATCAGCCAAGCGACATCAAGCCGCTTTGTCGCCTTGGCATCGGAATCCATGCTCTTGGTAAAATATAAAAAAAAATTTTTTTTTTTTTTTTTTTTTTTTTAAACTGACGCGTGAGTTTTTAGCTGATGGGCCCGGCATTGATTGTCATGAATTTGGTCTATTTTCGGCGTAAGATATGGAAAAATGGGGCAAAAATGGTGCGATTGACCTGTGATTTTGCTCTTTTAGAATGGACGAACAGCGTTTTCATGGTGGACGCGGATATCTATTACGCATTGACCGCACTAGTCACCGTGCTTACGATGGTGCTGTTGGTTTTCACGTGCAGGGTGCGAATATAAAAAAAGACGCCAGTAAAAAAAAAGAAAAAATGGCAAATCTCACGGATTTTTTGTTTGTAGCGATCCGTGCGCAAGATAAAGTACACCTTGTGCTGCACGGTCTTTGCAGTTGTCGTGCTATTGGTTGTGGGTGTGGTGCACGGCAGCCTGGTTCTCTCGCTGTACCGCTTTAGTCTCCTCGTGCGCTGTTTCCAGCGCAATACCCAATCTTCTTGGAGCGTCTTTGGCTATGCTCACCAGCAAAGCGTCGACGAGTGTCAGCAAATGTGGAAAGAATATGGCGTGTTCAGCTTGCTAAGCTGCATTGCCTATGTCTTTGGTGCTGTATGAAAAAAAAGGCAAAAACTATCGCAAAAGCAATCTGATGGATGTTTTTTTTTGTTTTCATAGGCAATCTCGCTGCTTTTCGTGTATCGATACTATCGCAAGTTGAAGCGGCATGAAAAGTCGGAATTGACCAAGCTAGTATTACCCAAGAACGAGTTTGTCGTGAGTCCGATTGAAGAAAAGCCATTGTCTTCTTTTCAAGAGCCTCCGGATCACCTGGGCAAGTATTCGCCACGGATCCCTGAGGAAGACAAGCCTGAGGCGGAGAAGATGGTCACCGAGTCGTATGAGGCGCGACAGCGTCTGTACGACGAGATCACCAAGCGCAAGCGGCTGGAAAAGCTCTATTACGACCCTGGCAGCCCACGGCGCAGCTTGCTGTTCCGCAGCCCGGCCAATCGCTACTCCTACTTGTCTAGCCACGAATTGCCCGTGATCACGAGCAGTAGCGCGCCTACATCGCCGCAGCAGCTGCGGATGGACCACGAATTCGGCATTTACCACGACAATTTGCCCTCGTCCGCGACATTGGGACATCATCCGTTCGGTACCGGTGCTGCGTCGCCATCGCGGCAATCCATGCTGCTAGCAGAGCACGACAGATACAAAGGATGGAACATCCCGGTCGGCTACGACGACTCGGACGTGCAGTACAATACCAGCAGGATGATAGACCACCAGCGCCTGGATCAATTGCACGCGCAACACCGCGAGCTGCAACGCCAGCAAATGCCCACGGCCGACCAAGCTTACCAGGCGCCGCAATCGCCAATGTCTCGCCGCACAAGCAAATCGTTGCCACGGCCCGTGCCAACCATGATCCCAATGCCCGAACCGCCAGACCTGTCAGCCATCGATCCGCACGCGCTGCAGCCGCCCATGGAAATCGTGTCCCCCGCGCTGTCCGATCATATCAATCCATTGGACTCGCTCCCCCCGCCTGCAGACGCATTGCCATCCTCCAGCCAACATCACCATCGCATCCCGGGCCTCTCTCACACCCCAATCTCCGCCTCCTCGGCACGCTCATCCTCTCCCCACCAGACGTCCGATGAATCCACGCCATTGACCTCGGATCACCAATAATAATAAATAAAAACGAGAATTGGGCCATGGTCGAATGGGGGGAAAAATGGGTAAGCAAAAGTCTTTTATAAAGGCATGGAGAATCTATTCAGCGTTATCGGGGCGGGCCTGCACAAGAGAAAGAGAGAGAGAGAAAAGAAAAAAAAATGAGAGAGAGAATGAGCCATCAATGTCATTTAAAAATCAATTTTGAACGAAAAAGCGAGCCAATGGCAAAACTTACACCACGGGGTCGGACGTCGCCTTCGCGGTAACCCATGCTCTTCTTCAAGCCATCGTAGGGGTACGTGCGCTGGACGGCGGGGCGCTCGGGGTGCGTCTTGTAGATAATGCCGGCAACAGTGGCAAGAACACCGGCGGCCGCAACCAATTGAGCAAGCGCCTTGTAGGGGCTGTAAGTGTGGAGATCGGGAGCCCACACACCATACAGTTCATCCTCTTCATGAAGCTGTCACGAGGGGAAAAACAGGAATAAAAAAGTAAAATAAGTCTCTTTCGTCAACTTCGATATTCGTGCGCATGTAATTGCGCGTCGCAAGGCGTTGTGTTCATCGTTTCTGCTGCGCTTACATCTTCGCCAAAGTTGCGCTTGTCTTGGGGATCCCACCAGCCAAAAGGACCACGAGACTGGGCGCTGTTCTGGGGCAAGTTGGGGTAGTCGCCAATTTGAGGGTCGTCCAGGACCTTGCCGGTATCCAAAGTGGACTGCGAGCGCGCGGAAACGACGACAGGGCGTTGAATAAGACGGGTGCTTAACAGACGAGCCGAGGGTCGAAGCATAATATAAGAAAAAAAAGAGAAGGGTGGGTGAAGAAACAGCAAAAGGACTCTTTCGGCCCCCCAGCTCTTGTTTATGTTGTCGTGAAAATCGGGGGATCAATCCAAAAACTGTCCGGCGGCGGCAAAAAAGTCAACTTGGTTGTCCGGCAACGCCAATTCTCGCATGAATTTACAATCCCGACACCAATTCGTCTGCCCGCAGCCATCAATGCGTTCTTTCTTCCTTGTTTTGAGTACCTGCAAAAAAAAAAAAAAAAAAAAAAAAAGAAACACACAAACGACACACGACGTACATCGCACACCAGTCTAAATGCTCTGAAGCAGATGCAATTGATTTCAAACAGGCTAAATAGGCGTGTTTTGACGATTAATGCGGATTCCTCCTCAGGAAAAAAAAAAAAAAAAAAAAGCCAAGGCCAAGAAGTGCTTGACACCTGACGAGCAAGATCTATCTAGCCATGCTGCCGGTTCGAATTGGGGCATTTCGAGCCACTTAATTATGGAAAATCTCAGAAAACGACATTTTAAACAAAAAATTATTTTTTCTCGCTTGCTAGACATTATGGAGGCCATTGGTGCATTCAAACGTAAAAGTGGCAAACTAGAGAGCGCAGATAAACCGAATTTGCGCCGATCAGAATCAGGTAGAGGCCCCTCACTGACCAAACAAAAAGAATCAGCCGTGTCAAGCTCCAAAACCAACAAATAAACAGTGGTCTGCATACTTTATTCACGTCAAGCATGGATGATGATCGCAAAACTTCAACGATGTCAAGTTTTTTTTAGTGATCAGATCACTCAGTCCCGAGAAAATGCATTTTTCATAAAACCTGGGCCAAATCAGGATCAAAACGATCCCCAATGGCTAACTCGCTGAAAACTAGAAGCGATGTCCCCAAACCACAAGCGCTTTTGCCGCGTTTGGTCGCCGATTCATTTGAGGTGATTCACGCGTCGGGGCGCTCAGCCGTTGCCGCAGTACGGGACCAAATATTGGCGATCTTACCCCCTTTGCGCCTATAAAACTGGCGCTTCCGCAGAAACTCGCACATCTGCTCCCAAATTTGGACCAGTTGAGGGTAGAGCCAATTAGCCAGTGATGTTAATGTTTTTCGGGAATCGGACCACTCAGTTTCGAGAAAACTCAAGATTCGAGTTTACTAGTGAAAACCCAGCGTCAAACAATATTTTACGCGTTTCTCCCGGTGAGGCTGACCATCTGGCTCCAAATTTTGGGCAGTGGACACTCGACCCAAAACTTCAACTGTTCCAAGTTTTTCCAGAAATCGGGTCACTCAGTCCTGAGAAAATGCATTTTACGCAAAATCAGGGCCAAAGCAGGATCAAAACGGTCACTGAAGGCCAACTTGCCGAAAACTGGAAGCGCTATTCCCAAACCACAAGCGCTTTCACCGTGTTTGACCGGCGATTCACTTGAGGTGACTCTCGTGCTGGGGCGCTCAGCTGTTGCCGCGGTACGAGACCAAATGTTGCTGATCGATATTAAGTATGTCAAGGGGGATCCTCCCCTTTACGCCTATGAAACTGGCGCTTCCTCAGAAACTGGATCATCCGGTCCCAAATTTGGACCAGTTGATGGTAGACCCAATTCTTCAGCGGTATTAATTTTTTTCGCGAATCAGATAACTCAGTCGCGAGAAAGCTCGCGATTCGTGTTTGCTAGTGAAAACCCAGTGCAAAACAATATTTTACGCATTCCTCCCGATGAGATTGACCATCTGGCTCCAAATTCAGACCAGTGAATACTCGACCCAAAACTTCGATGATTCCAAGTTTTTCCAGTGATCAGATCACTCAGTCCTGAGAAAATGCATTTTTCATAAAATAAGGACCAAATCAGCAGGCTCAAAACGATCCCTAAAGGCTATGATGATATATTGTATGAACGTTGTTCTTCGCGAATTCTTCACAAAGTTCGTTCAATTTTTTACGGACGTTTGCGAAGTCTTCACAATGTTTTTTGTCCGATTTTTTTTCGAATGCTACAAACAGTACGTATCACGTCGTAGTTCGCAAAGTCTTCACAACGTTATTCGTTTGATTTTTTACGAACGCACGTTCGCGAAGTCTTTGGAAACGTTCGTTCAATTTTTTACGAATAATGTTGTTGTTTGCGAAGTCTTCAGAAGAGTGTTACTCTACAACAGCACGGTACTTTTGATTGTTCGAATTCGTTGATCGATTTTTACGAATGTTGTTCTTTGCTCGCGAAGTCTTCAGAACAACGTTGTTACTGTAGTTCGTTCGATTTTTACGAACGTTCCCGAAGTCGTCTAAAAAGGATGGGGGCCATCATCATGTCACTTGCAGCAGGCGGCGGCCTTCTTGTCCGTCAATGACGGCGCTTTCGTGGGTTGGTGCGCGCGCCAGGATGGATGACGGCGGCGGTGGCGAAACGGGTGGACCTTGGGCTGCAGGTGGTTGCGGCATTGCATAGAGCATGGGGTCGTCGTCATCGGAAGCATTGGGAGATTGTCCTCCAAATAATCCTCAAACGCATACAGCCGTAATTGGCGATCCCGTCTCGAAACCACCCGGAGTGATGGGTGTGGCTGGCTTCGCGCTCGATTATGTCGAGCTGGGGGCCAATGGATGCAGGGGGCACAGTCATGTAAATGGGCGCAGTGTTGGCGATGAGCGATAGCGACGCACTTCGTCGGCGACGATGCACGCCGAAAAAGGCGTGGTTGAAGGCGATAACGCCCGATTGTCGTCGTGTGGTGGTGCCGCCAGGCAGGAGATTCGTCAAGCTGTCACGGTCGTCCCCCGAGAGGACACGCGTCAGTGGGGACGCTTATGCACGCTTCCCTCCTGTGGACGGGGGGCGTTGAGACTGTTGGCTCCTGATGACCAGGGCTGAGTGTCACGGCTAGTGCTTGCTGCGCCAGCCTGGGCCGTGGTGACAAAACTCACTTTTTCATAGAAATCTTTGATCGTGATTATATATTTTACAAAACCTTAAGGTACCCCCGATTTTTATTGCCCAGTTTTCATGGCACAGACTCCAAATTTGCACCATCTATTATGCAAAGTAGGTTTTTGAGTTGAGTTGAGAAGTTTTTTTTTTTCCATCGATCCCTCCTTCTTCACGTTATACAGTATCCTTCATTGCATGTTTATAATTGGCCTTTAATAAGCCCATGTTCCAAAACTGACGAGAGGAAGCCAGTTGCGCATCGCTCGCTGAAAAAAATCCATTCTATCAGCCCGGACATTTTGCTCGCACCGCCATCGTGCTCGTCAAAAAAAAAAAAAAGCGTGGCGGCGTGCATCCGGCCAAAAAAAAAACGAGCTTTACGACTCGCTCTTTTTTTTTGCGCGCGAACTTGTACTGTATTGTAGCCCAATGGCCACCATGCACTGCCTTGTCGTTCGAGCCTTTTCATAGCGCTGGACTTAGCCCTCCATCGACATCGCCAGGCACACGGCGACATAAAAGTGCACAAAACAGAAGTCTTCGGTATTTTAACGCGGCTTGCTTTTTATTTTCTGAATACGTAAGATGAACTCGATGAGCCTTTGAGCGTGTGTGCAAAAGTGGCAATACACCGGCTCTGGACGCGTCGCGTGGACAGAGCCGCCGCTAACAAGCCAAAAAACGTGCAAAAACAGTATTTCCCTCATTATTTTTCACGCATTGCTGCTGCCGCACAGCCGCAGACTCTTTCAATTCACCAGTGCGCTTCAAATGCAAGATGAAAACCAAAACCAAAAGAGAGAGAGAAAAAAAGTAAGAAGAAAAAAAAAGGACAGCGGCGGAATTGGACGTGTCGCGTGTACAGAGCCGCCGCTTAAAAGGTAAAAACGTGCAAAAAGAGATTTGCCCTCGTCCTCTTTCACACATTGCTGCCGCAGACTCTTTTCGTTTCACCTGTGCGCTCAGATGTAAGATGAAAAGCAAAAAAAAAGAGAGAGAGAGAGAGAGAAAGAAGGGTCGGCGACTACAAATCTGGGGCAAAGTCAATTTTTTTGGCGCGTCACGTCGCGTCTTTTTTTGTACACATTGGCCCACACCACAAATCCACCAGCGGCAATGTGAGCCACGTGGCTGGCCTCTCTGACGTAGCGATACGCCACAGGTTCGGCATCGATGCAATGAATCAAGTCCATGTATCATGTAATATGAGCCCACACTCCCACGCGTCACGTCGCGTCTTTTTTTTTACACATTGGCCCGTCCACACCATCAGTTGAGGGTAGACCCAATTTTCCGGAGATGTTAATTTTTTCGCGAATCGGATCACTCGTCATTTTTGAAAATCGATGTGGCGCACCATCGAGTGCTTACAGCTCCATGAAATTTTGGCATACAGTATGAGCGTTTTGGTCCCAGTCTTTTTTTCATAACAATAGTAAAAACCGGGGGTTGATCTGACTGTTACTGTATGCTGTTGGCAAGAAAATTGACAATGCTCCATAAATTCACAATTTTGTCTCCATCATAGCGCGTCAAGCTGCTATCATATTCGACCAGGCTTAAATATTACAAGTGGAAAGACACGCACAACAAGGGGGTCATCATTTTATACTTTTTGCCCGGCAACGTCGCTCGATGCGCAATATTATTTGTACGCTTGCAATGCCCAATCAAGCATTTCAGCTTCGTTTTTCTAGGCAATGGACAAGACAAAGGATGGCTGCTGCTATGACAATAAATGCAGAATTCGATTCTCTGTCGGATGAACCCAGTTTCACCAGCGTAGGACTAATAAAAGTGATGCAGAAGTTCCATTTTCTAAAATTTGGCTTGATTGCCCATCCCTCGAAACAGCTTGATCGACCCCCGATTTTTACGTACAGTATTGCAGATTTGCTTAGGAAGAAGAAGTCAACGCACCTAATGATATGACTCTCAGATGTCCAATGTGTAGATTGCCAAACGGATTTGAGAGACCTGATGAGCCTCTCAAAGCGGGGAACAACCCTCCAGATGCATTTTGACCTGACCCACCTCTTTTTTTTCTAAATTTGAAAAAAAAGATTTTGTCACCAAGGACTCATCGCAGCTCCACGACACTTTTACATGTATGATAGTGGATGTTGTTGCTCCTCTCTTCTCAGAAAAAAAATAAAAATCCAAAGGTCAATCATGTGGTTTGTCGGGAAGCACGGCGCATCATTGCTGAAAATTATTGGCTGTAGCGCGTTTTTGTACTGTACCTACAATACTGTAAAATTCATTTCCCGGTACGTAAAATCGTATCATAATTTGATCATCGCCAGACTTTGCCACTTGGCTTTTTCAGCGTCTCTCTTTGAAAGAAAAATACAAAACGTCCAGAAGATGTTGATCGGGCCGTTTTCGTCGCATGCGCCGTTCTCAAGAAGTGGCACAAATCCATGTACTGTATGACCAACACAAAATATAATGAATCGATTGCCTGCCTCCCTCCAACATATTTTGCCCTTTGACTATTTCGCCGCGCCTTATTACAGTATTCAACAACACAACATCGTGAAGAAACCCCAAGATTGACTGGCTGGATCGTTTTGCAGATGAGTTCGAAATTTTCTCGACAACTAGAAAAAAAAATAACCAACGATGCTTTTAATGTGTCAAATGCTGTTGCTGAATCTCCACCGAATGAAACAAGTTTCACGGCGATCTGATCAAACTGGCGGAGGAAATACACTTGTTCAACAAAAAATTCAATGACGATTTGCTCGACAACTGTCTAGTCAACCCTCGATTTTTATTTCAAATTTAATAAAAAACAGGGAGGCAAAAAAGCATCTAATGATGGGATGACTTGCAGGGCGTTACTGTAGCAGTGTAGCTTGGGTTTTAACTTTTTGCATCGGTCATTTCACCAACTTGCAGCCCGCTCTACAGTAGATCCTCGCTATACTGTAACGTCCCTCGATATAACGTCATCCTCGATATACAGTACCGGTAACGTCGCAGATCGACCCTGTCACTTGGCAGTGTGTAACCAAAAAACGTCACGTGCATGCAATTTTATAACGTCATTATTTGGCCGTGATTTTTATACGTAACGTCATTGACCAAAGTCAAAAATTCTGAATGACGTTATATCGAGGATCTATTGTACAACAGCGCACAAAAACCTGCAAAAAAAATACAGAAAAAAAATTCCATGCAATTTACGGTACGCACCTAAATTTGGAAGTGCCAAACCTTAAATTTTTGAAAAAAAATCTTGGCCAAAGTAGGCACTTTTTCTCAGTCGATCGCCGTTCATGCGTCACTCTTTGGACATTTTTCCTACGTTGGGGCAACCTGGCATTTTATCTGCCAATAGCAAATGGTCGCTGTTTGGGATGCATTGATCAAGAGTTCGAAATTTCCCAAATTTGGCATTTTCTGAGATTGAAATGTGTGACCCCTGAGTGACCCCTGAATTTTTCAAAAGTGGTCGTAGCGTGTTTTTTGGGGTTTAAGCTTTTTGGTTGCAATTTTTGCACTGAGTGCGATGCAGGTATTTTTGAGCGGGGTCGACCATGCAGATGACGAGATGAATACAAAATAGTACAAATAAGAGGCTTTTGGCATTTTCGAGTCCGAAAAAAAATCGGGGGCGGGTCCGTCTTGAGCACTGGGCAATTGTTCGTCCCGTGGCGCGACTTTCATCGGCGGGCAAGTAGGCTGTAAAAATTTTTCTGGAGGCACAGCATGTCATCAAAGTCCTGAAAACAAAAGGTCAATGTGTACTTTTTTGTGCAGTATACAGTATCATACAGTAGCAGCGCGTTCCTGCTGCAAGCACCACCCGCCACCTCGGCGAAGACAGCCCGTGGAGCGCCGCTTCAGCGTCATGTCCATGCCGGACAGGGTCCCTGTTGCCGCCGTGGCCGCCTGGGTCTTTTGGTCGGCTGTCGTCGATGATTTTGATTTGCGAAGGTTGCCAAGCGATGCTCGCTTCCTGCCGAGTAAGCCGGTAGCAGGGCGCTGAACAATGGCAAAAAAAAAGGAAAATAAACGAGGTCGCTCGTCAGTCGTCCGGGGGCAAAAACGTTAATACTGTAAAATTAAAACACTGCTATTTTTAATCGGTCGCTTATCGGTCAACCGATAAAAATTCTCAACCGAGCGACTTATCGGTTTCGGTTGAGCCAACCGATAATATCGGGGTCGCTTATCGGTTATCGGTTGTCGGTCTACGATAGTAAACCCTAGTACCCTACGCCACCTGGTTACAGTACATGCCATTTCAAACATCCCCCGGTCCAGTCCTTTTTTAACATTTCATATGATATGGTGCACTGTGCGATTTGACCGTTTTGTTGCAATACAAATCGAAAAATGTGACCTTGATTCATTTCGCCTCTGGCAATGGTTGGATTTTTTATTTAAGAAGGTATCTCTCCAGCGTCTTGTGAGCCGGCAAGGGGCGTGGCGCGTAAAAAATAATATTTAGACATCTGCGTATTCCAGGGCATGCTTGTGTGGCAGGAACGCGAGCCAATCCGAGGTAGTGGTTGGCAAGAGACCCATGGCGTTCACCTTGTACACACCTAGACAGATGACCACGAGATTCAGACCAATATATGCCAGCTTGGCTTGGAGCAGGTCTGCGCTGGTAGAGCCCTTTGTCTCAAAACGCTCAAAAGCTGCAAAAAAGACGAAACAAAATGGTGAGACGCGTCTCCAAGTAATGGCGTGTCACCCGGTGTGGCCGTGCACCTTACTCTGCTGAGTGCCCATGATGGATTTGATGGGCTGCATGAAGAGCATCGCTGTGATCATGACCGAGAAAATCTGCACGCCATTGCCGCTCATGTAGATCATGATGGCATTCATTGGGATGTTCTTGGCCGGGCCCATCGCGACGTCCCACGCGCGCTTGATCTTCATCTCGGTGTCTTTCTTATCCTGTGCTGCAGAACGCTGCGATTTAAAAAAAAAAAAAAAAAAAATGACGCGTCAATTCAGACGCGGCAAATGCAATGAGAAAACGAGTCGCGTGTGTGCCTCTTTTTTCTCGGCAATTGCAGCCACTCTTGTCTTCCTTGGACTTACAGACACATTGCGCTGCTGGATGGCGCCGGCCACAAACCCCACCGGGGATGTCAGCTTTCTAATGGAAGAAACAGATACATATGAGCCTATGGCGCACAATATACGATGGTGGATCGCAAACTTTCGCGTACTTTGAAGGTTCAATGGTAGAATAGTCCACAGACCAAGACGACATGGAGACAGAGGCAAAGTGCAAAAGCAAAAAAAGGGCAAATGGGAGAGAAAGGCACACAAATGCGAGCTGCCAACCATCCTTTCTTTTCATTGTCCGATCTCTACGCAATGGCCAATGGCACTTTTTTTTGGCGTCGGTGAAACCGCGGTTCATCATGGGTTATTATGACCACAGACGTAAAAAGTACTTTTTTTATTAATATTTTAATCATGTAATCTAGTTTGAAAAGAAAAGGCGGCATGGACACGCTTGAACGGCGTCGTCTAGAAGCCGTAATACCAGGCAAGACCAAGAATCGCCAAGGACAAGGCGTAGAAAATGAGCGTGTACGTCAAGCGCACGATCGCGTTCTTGAAAACAGTCTCCACCAGCATAAATATGATGGCAAAGATGACAAAGCTAAGCAGAAAAAGCAACATGAGTCCATATTTTCATCCAATTACACGCGTCGCGATCACGGAAAGCGCGCATCGGCAGGCAAAAAAAAACTTACATCCAGGCAATGATCATGGCGGCAGCCGTCGAACCTCGAGCAAAGGTGTTGATGACCAAGACCGTCAGCAACATGAGCAGCAAATCGCGCATCAAGTCGTGGCAACGGTCCATGCGAGTCTATGAAGAGCATATGAGAATCTCAGAACTTCTTCTTTCTTTTTTTTTTTACCATGGTTTGCTGCAACCAAGGTGGAGTGTTCTGCAACTTTTTGGTAATCACAGCATTTGAGGGCGCAGCCGTCGTGCCGGCGGCGGTGGCTGCGGGATCAACGCCAGCAGCATTGACGGTGGCAGTAGCATTGCCCGCCTCGGCGGCGACGGCATTGGCATCGGGATGCTTTTGGACGCTGTCAAAATACTCGCTGTCATTGGCATTGAGGACGTGGCGGATGACCCAGCAAAGGCCCCAGAGGACAAACAGCGTGGACAGCGCGATCCAAGTGACGCGCACGTGCCAGTCGTACAAAAAGTCTTCAATGGGCCACGTGTAGCTGACCAAGGTCTGCATCTGGTCGTTTGCGGCCTCCGTGACCGCGTCAGTCACGTCGTCAGGGACTTGCTCAGACACCTTTTCAAACACTTTGTCGGTAATGTTGGCACTCATGATAACGAAATGAACGAAAAAAATCTATTATGACTCGAGAGGAAATGGTCAATCGAAACAACAAGTCAGTTTAATTTTTTATTTAGGCTTTTGTCTGCCCCTTCTCCACCCACCCATGTACATGGTTCCTGGGGTTTCAAAGCTGGGTAAGAGGGGTTTCATGGGCGCGGTCAAAAAGTATAAAGAGCAAAAATCGAGGAAAAAGGGCGCCCATGGGATTGGCTTTATCCAAGGGTTGCAGGACGGCCGAAAAAATAAAAAACAGGAGAAAAAGAACACCAAATAATAAAAAAAAAATCAGAAGCGAGAAAAAAAAAAGCGAATTGGATGAAGCAAGGAGACGTGAAAGAAGAATATGTACACAACGGAATGGGACTGAACGAGAATAAATAATGCGCAGCCATGGCTCATTTCTTCTTGCTAAAACTTGAGGCCGTGCTGGATGACTTTTTGGCGGGCGCCGAAGCCGAAAAAAAAAAAAAAAAAAGGGGAGCCATCCCGGGCTAAAAAGGGGGGGGGGGGGGGGGGAGGGTGAAGCCTACACTGCGCATGGCTTGCAAATCATCCAGCAATTCGTCATCCTTGAGTCTAAACATTAGTGTCGGGCGTAAAAATGAGAAAAACAAAGCGAGTCAAGGACATTAGCAGGGAAAAAAAAAAGAACACGAGCGAGCAATTGGTTAGTAGTACAAATGGACGAAAAGGATATCAGTCGCTTGTTTCCGCTTGCTGTTGCTGGATTTGCCATCGGCAGTCTCCATGCCGCGCTTGCGCAAGCTGCGCTTGTTGGAGCGAGTCTGTGTCTCCATGAGGACATCTAACGCGTAAAAAAAGGGAGGTGAGTGAGTAGGGGGGTGAGCCAATGGCAGCGCAGCGTGAATCCCAGCGTGGTCGTACCAAAAGTGAGATCGCAATTGTCCTTGTCCTCCTTTAGCTTTCGTCGCTTGTCTTCGAGAGCGGCAAAGAGTTTTTCCCGCACTTCATGCTTCTCGACCTATTGGCACGAAAATACATCATAAATGAGAAAAGTGGGAATGGGGCTTTTTTTTTCTTTTTTTTTGCGATCCCCCCCTTTTTTTTTCTCTTTTCTCTCTTGCACCCACACCCGCTCGGCATCTGCACAAAAAGCCGCACTGGCGGCTGGCGCGTAGGTGCGTGCGTCGCTATCGCCTTACCATGTATTCTTCCTCGGCTTGGTGGATTTCAAGGGTGAATTGCTTGTCGGTGACGCTCGTCTGATAATCGCGAAACATGCGGCCGTCTTGGATGGATTTTTGTCGGATCGAGTCGAGCAGGACCAGACTCTCTTGGTATTGCGCGTGTGTGTCTAGCGGGACCACAAAAAAAGAGACGGGTCAGCCGGAAATTCCCTTTTTTTCTCCTCGTCGCGGCCCCCCCTTGCATCCCTTTTTATATTTCTTTCCCTCATTGACAGCCCCGTGCCGTCCATGGACACGGCGCCGCGCCTCGCAGAAACACACACACACACACACGCACGCGCAAGAACAAAAACAAAAAAATGGGGCAAACAGCCTCATTTTTGCCGCCATCGACTTACTGTTGAGGGCCTGGTCAATTTCGGTCTGAATCATCATCAGCTTTTCCGCGAACAATCTAGGAAAAATAATGGACAGTGAGGTTTTCCAGGCCGTCATTGAGAATCGCCATTGGGGTCGTACCTTTCCTTGCTTTGCAAAAAGTCATTGTTCAGATACTCGATGCGCTGATTCAGCTCCCTTCGTCGCTTCAATCGTCGGCTATCTGCAGCCGACGTGTCGTAATAGCCGGGAGGAAGCACGCCTAAAAAAGCAAGCATGAGAATGGGCTCGTTCATTCCTTTTTTCTTTTTTTTCCATTTTTCCCAATTTTACCTTGATCATGGAGGTCATGATGGGGTTGTTGTTGGTGGTGAGTTTGCTTTTTTGCATGATGGAGTGGATGTTGATGCAATTGGTGCTGTGACGGATGAGTTTGATGCTGGTGTTGTTGTTGGTGATGGTGGAGGAGCTGATGATGCGCCTGCTGAGGGGGTGGGGATGGCACAGGGGCGGTCGTGGCCTGTGGTGGTGGAGGTGGTGGGTGATGTGGCGCGACAATGGAGGCAATTGAGGTTGCCGAAGACGACGACGACGACGAAACAGCTGGCGGGGGAATGACCTGGGCGTTCTGCTGGCGCGGCGAGGCGTCCTCAAGCTTGACCTTTGTCAGCGCGGAAGGTGGGGGCAGTGTGATAGGGTCGTTGGTGGTATAGCGGTGGGGCAGGTGTGGTGACGACGCCGAGGGCGCGCCTGACGTCGCGGGCGACGACGCAAGCAGGCTGTCCTGCGTGTAGGCAATATGATACCCATGTCGCGAAGGCTCGTAATCCGACGACGGGTAGCTGTAGCGCTCGGTCTGAGACGGCGACCCAAGCTTCGCCTTTTTGCCATCGCTAGACGTCCCGTTTGAAAACATAAACGGCTTGTTGGTCTCTAGCATCGACGCCAAAGGCATAAGAACAAAGTACAAATGGAGGAAGAAAGGGTTGACAACTGGAACAATCAACAAAAAAAAGTGGTGATAAACAAAAATGAAAGGTCAAGGAACAAACGGCGACGAGGAGGGACGTGTGAAAAGTGCTTGTAACTTGACGACAAAGGGGAAAAGACGCGGGCGAAAGAAATAAACACAAAAGATAAACAGGTGCAAAAGGGTAAAAAAAAAAGAGCAGGAAAGAAACAAGGGAAGAGAAAAAAAAAAGCCAAACAACAGGAAAAAAAAAAAAGATGAAAAAAAAAAAAAGATGAAATTAAATCACACAAAAAAGCGAGCACTGAACGGCCCTAGAAAAAGGGGTCATCCTATTGGCCCACCGTCCAATACTCAATTCTCGCTTTCTCTCCCTTCATCCTGCCCGTTTGATTCTTGCAAAAATCACACGCGCGCCTGTTGCGTCCGCAATGGCAAGCCACCTCCTTTTTT
Organism: Gongronella sp. w5; assembly: GCA_001650995.1. Taxonomy (NCBI): domain Eukaryota; kingdom Fungi; phylum Mucoromycota; class Mucoromycetes; order Mucorales; family Cunninghamellaceae; genus Gongronella; species Gongronella sp. w5. The sequence continues at coordinate 200,041 of KV441904.1, read as the reverse complement.
TATATAATGATGCATCTGCTATTTTGTCATTTTTTTTTCCTTTTTCTCATTTTCAATTGGCATCGATTTGTTTGATTCCAGGCAGTGCGAGTCGCACCTTGTTTCTGTACGTGGCCCTGTTTTCCTGTTGCATCGGATTGCCTTCCAGGTATACCGTCTCGAGCGGCTTGATGTGGCCCAATTGCTCCGTCAATTGGTCAAAACACTCGTTTCCAAGCTTGTTGTTGTTTGCCCAGAATTCTTGCAGCTCTGCCAAGTGAGACACGTTCTCAATCTTGCTAATGCGATTGTTTGCCACGTCCAGCGTCGTCAAGTGCAGCTAAAAAAAAAAAGTCAATGAGTCATTTTGGTGGTTCCATAAGCGTCTTTTTCTTACATTCTTGTCAACACCCTCGATCTTTTCAATGGCATTGTGACTCAGATACAACTCCTCGAGCGCCTCGAGCTCCTCCAACCCTTGTATCTTGGTCAGCCGGTTGCTCTGGATGCTTAGGAGGCGCAGCTTCTTCAAATGGCCCAGATTCTGAACAAAAAAGAGGAGAAAATAATGAACCCGACGCGTCACACGGTGTGCAACACCACCAATATTACCTTCAGCTCGGTGATCTTGTTCTTGCCCAGCCACAGCTCTTCCAGATTCACCAAGGCGTCCAGGTTCTCGATCGCCTACGACCCCCCCAAAAAAAAAACGCGGTGTGAGCTACGCAAACGCGCGAAAAAAACGCCAAGCGGCAAAGCAAACGCGCGTCGCCTCCCTCTTTCTTTCTTTTTTCTTTCGTCCCATTCTTACACGGATGCGATTAGCACCGAGCTCAAGATTGGTCACATTGACAAAAGTGTCGAGATTTTCAATACGCGAGATTTTGTTGCTGACAAAGTACAAATTGGTGACCTTTGGCAGGTGCTCGAGGTGCTTGATGTGCTTGATCTTGTTGAAAGACAGGTCCAGCGTATCTAATTCGGGCAGGTTGTCCAGCCCCTTGATGTGCGAGATCTTGTTATCGTACAAATCCAATTCTTCAAGCTCGGCAAGCGCGTCAAAGCCTTCAATGTCGATGATTTGGTTCTGCCGCAGGCAAATGCGCTGCAAAAGAAAACAAAGACGCGTCAGGCATGGCCATCTCGTCTCTTTTTCCTCCATTGACTCACTTTTAAATGTGGGAATCGCGCTAATTGCAGCGCAGGCACATCGCTGATACGCATATGAATCAAGTCAATCTCCTGTTCCATGTAAAAAAAAAAAAAAAGAACGTCAGAGCCCCGATCGTTCCTACGCGCATTCACATCCTTTCTATTCTTTTCTCTCGCAAAAAGCTCCATTGTCCCCATTTTTTTGCACACAAAAGACACCTCTTTGTGTACCTCTGTCTCCGGGTCGTAGTCTTGGAGGTAGTCTATACGATTCATATAAAAAAAAGAAGGTTTGTAAGTGAGTCTTCTATTTTGGGTCCATCGTGGGCCCCTTGTTTCTTAAAAAAAGGCAAAACATACCAGTTGCTTCGGCTTCTTGCACCTCTTGCTCCACATCAGAGACTTCTTCTTCACTTTCCACTACTGGAGAAACCGCTGGCACGTCTTCTTGCTCGGGAGTCACTTGCACTGGCGTCATGGGATTTGAGACAAAACGGTGAAAAAGAGCGAAAAAAAGCGTGTCCGGGGCCTAAGCCCGACGGTCATGGACGAAATCGGAGTTTCTATGTTTGGAAAGGCGCATGAATTTGGAAAAAGTCACGCGGTGCCGTTTTGGTGCCGTGTTTGGACCCTGTAAGGAAGCATGACGGCGGAACAAAGGGGAAACGTGAGCAAACCGAATCATATCATACGCAAAAGACCGACTAAACTGATAGGCGACGAGTCAATTGATCACGTTGCTCTCGAAATGAAGCTTATAAAATTGCATTTTTCCCTGGAAATGCCCTTTTTTTACGCTCTTTTTTTTTTTTTTTCTTCTTCTTCATCCTACAACCACCCTTCAAATGACTAGTGAAAACACATCCACGTATGAAACCAAGAGCCAGCAATGGTATGATCAGCTCTCTTTGTATTACGACATGGATCAATTCCCCTCCTTACATTCCTTTCAAAACGGCGAATGGTATTGGCTTGAGCCGCAGCAAGAGCGCGACGATGTGGTTCAAGGCGACGATGTGGTAGGTGCGCGGGTCTTGATGCTTTCTGCCGCCGACCAACAATGGACGATGGTCGACGACGACAAGGAACCATTGGGCAAAGCTGTACGTTATGCGGACGTCGTCAAAATGGCGGCGCAGGGCCAATTGCGCCCCTTCAAGTCACCTGCTGCAGGCATGATCAGCCCTTTGCCCCTTGCTCGGTCGCAATTGAACCCCGCGCAGCCTGATCATGCTGATCATCACGATGACGACCAGGAGCGTGACAAGGAAAACGTGGCCGATCTGCGGGCTCAATACAAATCGCTGCACAGCCGCCATTTCAATGCGTCACACGCCGCAGACAATGCAAAAGCGACCACGTCCACCGCGACGCGTCCCCGCGTACCCCTCCATGCGCGTGCCCTGGACGAAACCCATCACGAGCAACAACAAACAGCCGATCAACGCCCCCTGACGCCCAATGGCAATAAACCCAACAATGCAAAGCACAATCATTACCAAAATCGTTTCGTGCAACAACACAAGGCTCCTTCCGGAAGGCGTCACCACCGCTGATGAAAAAATTTTTTTTCTACCAGCTGATGGGCGCCAAAGATAGGATCGTCTTTTTGCACCCCTCACAAACTTGACTCTTTCCATTCCTTTTTTTTTTTTTTTCTTCCACGCCCCCAATTGTGCCTCGCAACATCAATCTCCTCCCCATCCCACTCTTTTCGACTCCCGCCCCTTAAATTCGCGCGCTTCATGCGCGCACTCCCACACTCTTTTGTCCCCTCCCTCTTCCAATTCGTGCTGCACTATAGCTAGAAATCATCTCGAAATAAACCAATGTCTCCTTGTTGACGATAGGAAAAAAAAATCGAGGCACGCGCTTGAGGGAGGCGCGTGCTGCTTGGTCAATCCATCTTTTGGCTGACTGAGATGGCCCGCCTCCTTTTAGTCATCTTTCTTGATCACAAAAGTAAGCCGACGTCGCACCAATGCCACAATCACTCCCTTTTTGAGGAGTTTGCTTTTTCCGTAACGCATCCCGGTTCATCAATGAAGCGCATCAAAAGTGTGAAACATGGCGTTTTTGCTCGTTTTACGTCAAAACAGGGGGGAAAAGAAAAGAAAAAAAAACATCCGTCCATTTTTCATCAATGCGGATCGCGGTCAGGCTCAATTGCGTGCATGGCTGTGCATCCGCCCCCAACCTCTTTGCTCACTCTCACACCCGCATGATGCGATCAGGTAAAAAAAAAAAAAAAAAAAAAGAGCTTTGGGCTGGGCGTGTGGGCGCACAAAAGAGGGCGCCGCACCAATCACGCCGTGGCGATTGGGCGTCCGACGGTGTTTGAACTGCGGTTCCGCCGGTTGCGTCATTTCGAAACTATAAAAACGGGTGGGAAATTTCCCTGCTTTTTTCTTTTTTTCTCTTTTTTTTCTTCGTTCTCTTTTCTTTTATTGAACACGCCACTTCTTTTTTACTCTCTCCCAACATGCAAATTTTCGTCAAGACTCTCACTGGCAAGACCATCACTCTGGAGGTCGAGTCGTCGGACTCTATTGACAATGTCAAGCAAAAGATTCAAGACAAGGAGGGTATTCCCCCCGACCAGCAGCGCCTTATCTTTGCCGGCAAGCAGCTCGAGGATGGCCGCACGCTGTCTGACTACAACATCCAAAAGGAGTCCACGTTGCACTTGGTGCTCCGTCTCCGTGGTGGTATGCAGATCTTTGTTAAGACTTTGACTGGCAAGACCATCACGCTCGAGGTCGAGTCGTCGGATTCCATTGATAATGTCAAGCAAAAGATCCAGGACAAGGAAGGCATCCCTCCCGACCAGCAGCGCCTCATCTTTGCCGGCAAGCAATTGGAAGATGGCCGCACCTTGTCTGATTACAACATCCAAAAGGAATCTACCCTCCACTTGGTCCTCCGTCTCCGTGGTGGTATGCAAATCTTTGTCAAGACGCTCACTGGCAAGACCATCACTTTGGAAGTCGAATCGTCCGATTCGATCGACAATGTCAAGCAAAAGATTCAAGACAAGGAAGGCATTCCCCCTGACCAGCAGCGCCTCATTTTCGCCGGCAAGCAATTGGAAGACGGCCGCACGCTCTCTGACTACAACATTCAAAAGGAGTCCACGCTGCATTTGGTGCTCCGTCTCCGTGGTGGTATGCAGATCTTTGTCAAGACTTTGACTGGCAAGACCATCACCCTCGAGGTCGAGTCGTCGGATTCCATCGACAATGTCAAGCAAAAGATCCAGGACAAGGAAGGTATCCCTCCCGACCAGCAGCGCCTTATCTTTGCCGGCAAGCAGCTCGAGGATGGCCGCACGCTGTCCGACTACAACATCCAAAAGGAATCCACGCTCCACTTGGTCCTGCGTCTCCGCGGTGGCCAATAATCGCTGTGCAAGCTTGATCACGCTCCCCTCAAATCCATCTTCACACCACCCCTTTCCTCTCATTGATCAGTCCTTGTACATATTTCCCCGCCCCCTCTCGCGATACACACACTCACACACACTCCACTACCCATTCCTTTCTGAAGCCATTCCCTTTGGACCCCCAAAATGATGCTTTTTTTTTTTTTTTAGCACATTTTCCCTTTTTTTTCTTTTACGCCTTTGACAAGTCCCCCCTATGCCACCTTTTATGTGCTCTCTATGCTTTCAAACAATAAAAGAAAAAAAAAAACAACGACGCGTGTGCGTTGCACCGTCTTCATCCACCTCACTAAATTCGATAAAAAAAAGTCCCAATCTGCGCTGACCACGTATTAAAAGTTTGCTGCGGTACCTCCTTGTCTCATGTGCTCCATTTGCCTACAAGCAACTCATTTGGCTTGTCATTACCCAACATTTTAGGGAATTGTCATCTGCACTCACACATTAAAATAGAATTTTCACCCCAATAGGACTTGCAATGGTGAAAATCACGCAAAATTTACCATCCTGACACCACCACGCGCTTCTGAGCCCCTGGTTAAATCTAAAGCGACCGGCTTGTGCATGCAAATCCAAGGTACAAAAGGTTCAAAAGTTGTAAATTTGGAGGAAAATCGTGTTTTTGCAAAAGTTTGCGGACAAACCTGGGCAACAGCGCCAAAGCTGATAATAGACAATGATGCAGCAGGCAACGAAATGTAAGACGAGCAAAAAGGAGACGGAAGAAAAAAAGGGAAATCGAGGTCAAAACAAGCAGATTTTCAATTTTTACGCGCAAACGCCATACAATTATTGAACGACACGAATTTAATACGCTACTTTGTCACAAAAGAACAAAAAGGAAGCAGACTTTCATTTGAGTCTTGCTACGAGGCGCTGCGGCGCGAGCTCGGGGAGCTATGACTGTTTGAGTCTTTTTTGCGCTGCCACGCCGATTTTTGGAAAAAAAATACTCAATTCCGCAGATCGTCGTCAAACTTGCAGAGAAGGTGGGTGCCACGGGGCACTTGGTAATGAGACACGTTTCAGGCGATTCTACCTTGTAGATTTCGAGAAAATGGGATTTTAAGTCGCCGGAGGCCTTCATTTCAAATGCACATCTTTCGACGACAACACACGCCAGAGTCACGCTGTCGACATTTCCTTGAAGAGGCTCCTTCGTCGCGTTATGTGTATGCATTGCGCGGTGCAGTGATTTTGCACGAGCCGGAGAATCAGCGCGTCCAAAACCACCTTCAAAAATAGCGGTTTCGACGCGTCACCATTCACACTCAAAGCGCGTTTTTCTCGTGATCACGTTCATCCACGTGTGCGCACGATCGATAGGCGCGAGATATATTTGTTTCAGGCCGCTCAAAGCACGTCATCGATTCATGGTATAAGAGTCAAATTACAGTGTTTTTGGTGCTCTTTTGTCGATTATCTCGTCAAACCGCTTTACGTACACTCCTGGGCCTTGCCTGCCCACTTTTTGACACGGGCAGTGCGTTCCTGCTACCCTCCAAGTTTCGCGGCGATCCATCGACCTTCTTTGATTTTCGAAAATCGGCCAGGGGGTCTGACAAGGTTGGCCCATTTGTGGGCATTTTTGTGCGATTAGCGGCATGTTTCCCATCCTTTTGGTCGCGTCGCTCACGGTGTTCGCTTGTGCATCCCTCCCCATCCCTATTTATTCTTTTCGACCCTTCTTTTTTTATTCTCTCTCTTCTCCACTTTTCTCCCTTTTTTTATTGTTCTTTTTATTTTTAACCGTTTGACCACCTGCTTGTGGTAAGCCGTACAGTATTGACACGTCTCTGCCAGACCCGGTCACTAACATTTAAATAAAAGTCTTATTATATATTTCAAAAAGGATAATACTCCAAAAACCCGCCTTTTCGACTTCCCCTATATCAGGGTCATCCATGGATTTGGACAGCCATTGTGCATTTTATTCGCGCCTAATTACGATGCTCCAGTACAAAACTGATACCATTCGGGAGCTACAATGCTCTATTATTATTTGTATGCTCTGCACAAATGCAGGTTCCTTTTTGTTTCTTGGGCAATTCAAGTAAAATCCGGCTTTTGGCGCTGCCACTCTTAACATTCTTGACTGTGGCTTTCAAATCCATGGAGCTCAGGGTTGCGTGGTGGTGCCAGAATAGCACTGTCACCATTTATCCTGGCTTAGGACCAGAAGAGCGGAAATTGAACGAATATAAAGTAAAATAGACGGGTGTCGCTTGTAAAAAAAATAGTCGTGAGTGGGTATCAAGGATCATTCCCCTGCTTAAAACGGACCTGATCAGATAGGATAACCCGTGTTGAAATTTCACATCGCACGGCTTACCACGGTGTGCTGTTTTCATCCATTTTTTTGTCATTGTGACAATGTAGCGGCGGAGATGCGCATTGACGCGAGCTCGTGCTGGCTATTGCATGATGCAGCTGTCGTGGCAATGGGATGCGTCACGGGGCGGGCACGCCCATACGCCCGAGATGCAAGTATCGTAATGAAAATGTGGCATTGATTTATTGTTGAATGGAGTGCATGAGACAAAATAAAGAGAGATCTATGAAAACGAGGGATCGTCGCGATGGCGCTTGGCTTGGCGCGCCCTAAAGACGTCGTACTCTGGAGGCCGGTTGGGGCCCATGCCTAAAAAAAAGAAAAAAAAATGAGCATCGACCCAAAAATTGCGCCAATTTACTCGCTGCTTTACCCTTGTGATGACCGCCATAGTCATCGTCTGCGTCATCTCGATGTCCACCCTTGCGCTTGGCTCCTCGGCCACCACCGCGCCCGCCCTGGAAAACAGAAAAGAGAAATAAAATAAGCGAAATGCCCGTCCATTGGGTCTCTTTGTCATGACTTACGCGTTTGCCGTCGCCACGACCACGCATACGCGGATCTCTGCTTGGCGCTGGGCCGCCTTGGCCGCCCTTGCGATGCGCAACAGGTGGAGGAGGCGCGTTTTGCGCGAGAGGCAAGTTACAAAGCACGTCGAGCAGCTCGCCGGGGTTGATGATGGGGCCATGATAGATGGGAGCCGCGGGCAGTCTGCTCAGAATGTAGCCAACCATGCTGGGCAGCCCATTGGACGCCTGCGGAGGCTGTTGCGGCTGCGGTGGTGCCTGTTGCTGCGGCTGCGGCTTCTTGGAGAGCGCGTGCGAGTCGCCCGAATCGCCCTGGGGCTTGCCCTTGCCCCTTTTGCCGCCATCGTGAATACTCGATTTTGGTGGCTCTTCCATCTCTTCGTCCTGAGGCTGCTTTTGCTTCTTTTGTTGCCGGTCAGATGTGCGTTTGACTGCAAAAAAGGGAAAAATGGGGATGAGATCACGGAAAGTCTTTGATATTCGTTGTTTCGTTACCTTGTCGCCCAGGGGCATCAAGCTCCACCTTGGGATTCAGGTCCAGGTAGCTGTAGCGTGCCATAAAGGAGTCGGTCGAGTTCACTACGGTTAAAAAAAAAAAAAAAGACGCATTGAGTACCATTGCCATTGCCATTACTATGGAATGTTGAGGCAGCCGAGTGCAAATCGTGCCCGACTTACTGCTTGGAATGGCGGCCAGCATGCGCTTCTCAACGTTCTTGACACTGGTCAAATCACCATATTTGTTCTCATAGTCCAAAAATTTTTTCCACACAGGCATGGCCTTGTCGGCCGCCAAGGTGGCCAGTGAGCGCTCAAATAGGGCACGGGTATCTAGCGTAAATGAAAAGAGAAAAAAAAGAGATAAAAAAAGAGAAAAAAAGGAACATCAGCGCTTGATCATCAAGAGGTGCAGGCAATGGGGGCGGCTTACTGTTGTCGTCGTTCATTTGAATAAGAAAGTCGAGGTATTGACACACGAAATCAGGGTCATCGCCAAAGGATTTGGCGGCAAGGCCAAAGATTTTGCCTGCGACGACGGCGTCCTTGCTGTTGTGGTACTCCATGAGCGCCGATGCAATGAAGACGTGGAACGTGCGGTACGGCGACTTGCGCGCGCGTGAAAAGATGCCGCGTGCCGCTTTGATGCCCTATAAAATTTCGTCAAAAAAAGAGTCAATTTTCAATTTTTTTTTTTTTTTTTTTTGCATTTGCTTTTGTGTCTTGCCTCGACGCGTCGCTCCATGCGCATATAGGCGATCCAGATCATGGTGCATTGGCGGCTAATGTCCTCGACGCGCTTCTTGCCCTGCAGCTGGATATCCTCTTGCTCGCGCTTGACTTGACGTTCGCGCGCTCGGACTTTTTCGCGAAGCTCACCGTCGACGTCGTCGCCGAGATTCATGTCGCTGATTTCCTGGGTGAGTTCCTGCTGCAATTGGTCGACCTGGTCTTGCGCGTCCTTTTGTGCCTTGATCGCTTGCTGATCCAGACGCTCAAGCAATGCGTCATACGCGACTTTGACATCATCCATCTTGTCATTGGCCTCGCACAGCTCCGCGTACGCGAACGTGATCACCAGGCTCATCGGCAGCACGTCCGTGGCCTGTTTCAGGATCGTCATGGACCGGTCGGGCTTGCCTTGTTGCATGAAATACATCGCATAGTCGTACCACAGCTCGGGAAAGTGTCGAAACACCAACAGCGCCTGCTGGTACGCAAACGAGACGCGCTCCACCACGCCCGCCGACTCCTCCAGATGCAATGGATTGCCCTTTTCCCATGCAATGTACTTTTTCCACAAACTCAGCTAAAATGAAAATAAAAATGAGACCATTGCCCTCCACCTCCCACCCGCTGAGCTAAGCTCCTACCTGCTTGGCTTCCGAGTCTGTCCCTCGAGGCTTGCGCGCCAAGCTTTTCTTCAAGAGAGCATCCGTCATGGACCGCGATTCGCGCAAGGCTGTACGAGCCGTCATGTAAGCCGTTGACCGCTCAGACAGAAATTTTTTGGCCTAAAGGCAAAAATAAAGAGGATGAGCATGGTGATGTCAAGGGGGGACGCTTGCCGCAGCACGAGAATGCGCGACAATTGCTACTTTTTCTTACCGTCAAGCGATTCAAATTGTTTTCCCATTGATCATAATCCTTCCACAGCTGCTCGACATTGTTCAGCGGAATCGAAATGGCGCGCTGGTATGTGCGGCGCATGTTGTCCATCTTGCGCTGCTCTTCCCATGTACCCGATGTCTAAAAAAAAGGCGCGTTTTATCAGCATACGTCTGTAATTGATGCACGATTTTTTTTCGTACCTCTGTGGAGCGCAAAAAGTAAAGATAGTCGACCCAGATGGATCCTGCGTCCTTGTCGATGCCGACGTGATTGAGAACATATTCAAATGCTTTTTCAATGACGGTGCGCGCCTCCTCGGACAAGTCATTGCCGCCATTGATGCGTTGGATATACGACAAATAGAACTTCCACAGATCCACGGACAAGACGGACTTTAGACAACGCGTAAACAGGGCCTCGGCTTCTGTAAAGTTGGAATAGCCAAGCTCCATCTCCAAATAACCGATCCAATGCTTCGCCTAAAGATGAAAAAAAAACAATGAGCCATTGCGTGCCCATTACATTCCTTTTTTTCCTGGTCTTGACGCAGGCTGACGAGCATTTGCGCAATTGGAAGGAGGGAGAGAGAGGGGGGGACAATGGCGCGCCATTCAAAGATAAAAAATAAAAAAAAACAAGGGAAAGCGTCCGCCCACGGTTGGATCACCCTCCATGGTTGCTCAATGGCCATTCCCGGATGATCCCAACAATAATAAAACAAGGCAGACAGGAGAGAGGAGGATGGTTTTATTGGGGCAAGGATCCCATACAACAAAAAGAGAAAAAAAAAAGAAACCACAAAAAAGGGCCCAAAAAAAAGCCCCCCACTCTTGCCCTCCTCCTCCCAATGCACCCTTTTTTCCTCTTCTTTTTCCGTGTTTCTTACCGAGGTGGGGAAGACCTTGAGCAAGCGTTCATACACTTCGCGGATGGCGGGCACATCGCCGGCTTGTGACGCGTCGGAAAGAAGAGATTCCCAAGCATCAATGTCTTCTTCATTGGCACTGAGGCGCTGCTCGAGTCTCTCACGTCGCTGGGAGTGCTTGTCGATGAATGCAGCGGTCGGCTCATAAGGCTGGTTGCTGGAGGATGTGGAGGGTGGCGCCGCTGGTGGCTTGACAGGCGCAATGGGGATTTGCCACGATCCGGGCGAATTGTCGTAGGTGTCTTTGTCAAGCGGCGACTCGGTCTTACTACGCGGCGGCGGTGTTGGCGTGGCAGACAACGGAGTCGACGTGCTAACCGCGTCGGTGTTGCTTGTAGCCGTTGGCGTGTCTGCAGCAGCCATTGAAGCGACCGCAGGAGAACCCACCGCGTAGACTACTTTGTCATCAGGTTGCGCACCCTCTTGCGTCGCAGCAGGCACTTCTTGCACCTGCTGGATGGCGACTTGGGCCTCGTCCACAGCAGTCGGCGCCTCCTCAATGGCATTTTCGGTCGCAATTTCAGCAGAAACAGCATCAGGCCCTTCCTTTTCAACCACCATGGCTTGGTCTTGCGTGTCGTCGCTTACAGGTGGCGTTGAATCCGTGTCCATGGCTGACATTTTGGGAATAAAAAAAAAAAGAAGAAAACGAAAGAGAGCGAGGCGAGCAAAGAAAAAAAAAAACAAGCGCAAATGCCTTTTTCCGCCGGATTAAAATTCCGCATCTCCGACGCGATGTGATTGGCTTTTGCGCAGTCTGCTCCAAAAGCCCTTGTGTCTTACTTGGAGCGCGCGCCTTTGCCGTTTGCCACGTCGACAACGCCCGTTGTTCACTTCTTTCTTCTTTTTTTTTTTCTGTCGTCTCTTTTTTCATTGTAATGAATGTCGATGGCCCAATTGCGGCGTCTGATGGCTGAATTGGCGATTTGGAGCTATGATACCAAAAGGTTGCTTCCTCGGCATCGTTCAAATGGGGCCAAGATGGCGTGCTCCTTGAATTGAGACAGGAGAATGCGTGTGTATAGGTCTAGCATCATTTGTTGTGCAAACACAATTGACTCGCATCCCACACTATCACCTGCCCATCCAAGGATGCGCTTTTCAAGGAGGCAAGGAGCGCAGGGGCAGAAAAGCAAAAAGAGAGAAAAGAGAGTGGCAGATGCCTGCTGTCGGAAAGCAAGGAGCAGCTCCCCAAAAAAAAAAAAAAAAAAAAAAAAAAAAAAAAAAAAAAAAAAAAAAAAAAAACCTGAATAAAGTACGCTCTCTTGTTGCGTGATTTGGTCCTTTTTTCTTCTTTCTCTTTCCCATTTCTCTACTTTTCTCCTTTCCCCCAAGAGTCAGGCACTCTTTTTCTTTGTCATGCTGTATTCCTTCAATTTTGGCGCGCAAGTGACACGAATATGCATGGATGAGATTAGACGACGCGGTAAAAATGACACTGATATGATGGACGCGCGCGCCGCTCACCCCTTTTTTTGTTTTTCTATGAATTGTAGGCATGGATGAGCGAAAGCTTCTGCGCAAATCAGGTACAGGTCTCACATTGGAGCGACGTTTTTATCAATGCTGATGGAAATTTTTTTTCTTTTTCTCTCAATTTCTCTATCTGACGACCATTCATCCCTCCACAGTGCCGAACAGCGTGCTACTCCTCAAGGTGTTCCGCGATCACAAATGCTCGCCCGACGATCTCGCGCCCGTCAGCATCCACTCGGTCGCAACATTGATGCAAGATATCCTTTGGTGCTGCCATGAGCGCATTGTCCCCAAAAAGGTGTGGAAAATGATCAACTACGAGAGTAAGTAGGAGGCTCAATTGCCAAGGAGACGAAGCCTAAAAAAAACCAAGTCGGGCCGGGCTAAGACAAAGGAGGGAATTGGCCGTGGATATCCAAGGTGTGATGCCATGGCATGTGTTTTTTTTTTTTCTGAAAGCCTCCTTTTGAAGGTCCACCGAGGGTGCGAAAAAAAAAGAACGAGGGGGAACTGAAAAGAGAAGCAAGGAGAGTGAGAAAAAAAAAAAGTGACATCCCAAGGGGAGGAGACGAAGGGGGAAGAAGGTGTGTTTGTGTGCTTTTCGGTGTTTCAGGGGCGATCCCAATGGCATTCACTTTTTATTTATTTTTTTTCACAGCGTGCTCGCTACCCGAGCTCTCCAAGGTGCTCACGCGCAAGGGTGAGGAGCTGCTGGTGGAGATTCTTGATTTTCTGGTGGAATTGATGCAGCACAAGGCAAAGAATCTGATGGATGCGTATCATTTGGGCGAGGCCATGGGTAAGGTGACCCTTGGCCCTGCGGATTGCGACCCGATCATTGCCGAGAAGGCCGGGCATTTCATGACGCGGATGATCATTGAGCATAGCAAATGGCTGTCGCAAACCAAAAATCCGCGATCGCCCCTGTATATCGCCAATGCACAGCAGCGGCAGCTGTCGAGCCCCCTGTTCACGCCCACGACCGCCATTGCCCAGTTGCGCATGGTCAAGCCAATGTCCAAATCAGAGGCCGCCAAGGCAAAGGCAAAGTCGTACGATCGCATCATCCACCGCATTTGCACCTTCACCATCGATTGGAGCGACTACGCCACCGTCGCCGTCCACGCACTCATGGAGGACGACTTTGAGATTGAGCCAGAGCCAAAGGAAGAGCCATGGATCTCCGTCTTTTCCACGGAACTCGATCCCGCCTTTGCAAACGCGTCGCCCCTCCTTTACAGAATCATCTCCCAGGCCGCAAAGCCAAAGCCATGCACCGTCTCCGATCCATTCGCCTCTTCTTACTGGTTCCAGCATCGTCATGTTGGTAAAAAAAAAAAAAAAAAAAATTGAAAAAATTGAGAAAAATGAGAAAAATCGGATGCATGTAGCGCCTCCTGCGGCTCCCTCCCTTTGATGAGTCGCGTCCTCTGACCTCCTTTTTTTTTTCTTAATCGTTGCTTTGCTTTTTTATTCCCCAGCGGGCGAGGCATTCTCGCAATTCAATGCGTATTTGGAACCAACGGTGCAAGAGCCGTATGCAACCGTGGTGGTGGACGCGTCGTGGCACGACAAGCTGTCGTCAAAGTCGCAAAAGTTCTCAAAAAAGAAGTTTTACATGCGAAAGAGCAAGGGCGCGTTGGCGTCGGCCGCGATTTCGCCCACAGAGAGCGTCAACGAGACATCTTCACTGGCCATTGCGACACGCGACACGCTCGCCACCACCACCGACCGCGCACCACGGGAGCGTGACGACTCGCAGACACTCAACGACAACGACTCGGCAATCCAAAAGACATCCGATTACAAGCTATCCACGGACGATGACAAGGAATTGCAGTTGTACGGGGGATCAAAGCGCCAGGTCAAGAGCATCATGCGCAAGGTCATCAAGATTGGCCAGTACGGCTCCTCTTCCGCGTACAAAAAGCAGCTCCATGCATCCATTTTTTAGGCGGCATCGTGTGTCTTTTTGCCCCTCCCCCTTTTTTTTTCTCTCCCCCCTCCCATTCTCTTCCTTTCCCTTCCCCTCACATTCCCTTGCTTCCTTGCTTCCTTGCCCCCACCCCCCGGACCTTCGCTTTTCTCTACCTTTTTTCTTTCTTTTTACGCACATTACATTATAATTTCTTTAATCTTGTGTAGCCAATAAAATCAGATCAACGATCTGTTTTCAATGTTTGCTACGAATTCAACAAAGAGTGGCGTCTCCAAAACAACCAATGGCGCGCGTCAAGGGCATTATCAACGCGACAAAGGATAAGGATAAGACGAAACAGCTGAGCATGGCAAAAAAAAAAATCGAAAAAGCGAAAACGCGAAAAAAAAGTTGGGGATTGGCATTTTTGTTGTGTGGTGGCGTGTAATTGTTGGAACAGGCAAGGCTTGTCATGCACACGCGACGCGCAGAGGCCCTTAGTCACACCAGTTCCATTCTTGCGTCATAGAGCACTGCAGACAAAGACATGGAGCCGCATTGCACAGGATAAAATGGAACAATTTGATAAAAGGGCCATTTTTCACTCACCCCTGCGCCGGCCTGGTGATTAGTCAACCATGATATTTGATGGGGGAAGTAAGACCGATGACATGTACAACGGGGCCGGGAGCGAAAACTTGGCACGTTCTCTTACTGTAGCACTGCCATCTTTTTTTTTATGTTGTGTTTGCGTGAACATATCGGCTCGCGTTCCCTCGGGAGCCTTGTTTTGGCCACGATTGCGTCAAAATTGAGCGACAGTGCTCTTGCGACGCGTCGCTGTATAAAATTAGAGTTCGGGGCGCCCGATGGTGCCCTTAAAAGGCCATTTTGCTTTATTTGGGGGTCCTCTTCAGGCAACATGGCGCCTCAATTATGTCCATCACATGATTTTTCTGCATGAAATGACAGCAAGGAGCGCGCGACACCTGCAATTCTGCACATGCCTCCATCATTTTTTCTCTTTTTTGTCGTTGCAAAGAAACATCACACCATTGTGTGCGACAACGGATTAGACTAAACAGGCTTTTTATTTCTCTGCCACCAGGCCAGAAATCTGGCAACTACGGAGCGTATAAAAGGATCAAATTGGGATGTTTTATAATCATCCCTCTCCTTGATTTGGGTCTTTTTTTATATTTTTTATCATGGCGGACGCAAAAATTGAAAAGGCGGAGCAAGTCGAATGTGCGCATGTTGAGAAGCGAAGCTCGCTCGAAGAGTTGGCCACGTCGACGCCCGACGACGGGCACAAATACGTCTATTCCCCGGACGAAAAGCGTCTAAGACACAAAATTGACCGCGTCTTTGTCCCATTGCTATATTTTGTCGTGTTTATCCAGGTACAGCTTGAAACACCAAAAAAAAAACCCCCTCCTCTATGACTCTCATGCTCACGCAACTGACCATACTGTATATTAGTTCCTGGACAAGTCAATTCTTAATGTGGCGGCCGTGATGAACATAAGACAAGACGCGCATCTGTCGGCCAACGACTACTCATGGCTTGGCAGCATGTTTTACGCGGGCTATCTTGCTTTCCAGGTACGAGAAAATCAGTGGAAAAGCGTTGGGGAGGCAACTTTTGAGCGTGACGCAAATGGCGACAGCGAAAATAAAATTAAAACTCCTTTTTTCGCGCGTCGTGGCATTTTTTCTGCCAGCTGCCCAACAATTACCTGGTGCACTGCGTGTCAATTAGCAAGTACATGGGAGGTATCTTGTTCATCTGGGGCGCAACGCTTATGTGCACGTCTCTAGCCAAGTCGTTTGCCACCCTCGCCGTCTGTCGCTTGCTTTTGGGCGTCTTTGAAGCCATCACGTAAGAATTGACACGCGTTCAGCAATGCTGGATCCCACTTTTGCACGAAAAAAGCATACTAAAAAAGTCAATTGATTCGCTGAAACTTAGATATCCATGCATTTTCTTGTTGATCTCCATGTTTTACCGCCGCACCGAGCAGGTGTTTTACCTGACACTCATGTTCGTATCTAGTGCGACGGCAAACATGATCGGCGGCCTTGTCGCCTATGGAATTGAGCATTTGCAAGGCGTCCATGGCCTGTCAGCGTGGCAATACGGTAAAATCAAGAAATAGTGACACAAAAAAAAGTCACACAAGAAAATGACCTTTCCCCCTTGCTTTTTTGCGCTCAGCGTACCTGATCTGGGGCAGCGTGACATTTGCTCTAGGCATTGCCATCTTTGCATTCCTGCCGGATAAGCCAAAATCGCGCTGGTTCAACTTGACCAAAGAAGAAGAGGCGCTTGTGGAGGAGCGACTCAAGGACAATGGCAGCCCCATTGAGACGGGTCACTTTAACAAGGCACACGTCTATGAGGCGCTCAAAGAGGGCCGCTTTTATGCCATTTGCGCCATCTCGTTCCTGGCCAATCTCACCAATGGCTGCACAACCGTGTTCTCGACACAAATTGTCAGCAATCTGGGCTTTGACGTAAGTTCGACGCCGGACGAAAAAGTGGCCCGTGACGCGTCCAAAAAAGAAAAAAAAGGCATTGACGCGTTGATTTTGCAATCTTAGAATTTCCAATCCATCCTGATGAACATACCCATCAGTATCTTTGCCATCCTTATTCAATTTGCAGCCATGTGGGCCGCCAGGCGATATCGTGAGGTGTGCTATGTTGGCATGGCGTCGGCTTTTCTCTGCCTTGTAGGATGCGTCATCTTAGCCGCCATCCCCGACGGCTACACTGTCAAGATCATTGGCCTTTACATGGCGTTTTGGACAACACCGTAAGACCACAAAAAGATGAAACAGGCAAAAAACAGCCCGTCTGACGCGCCAATTGATTGCATTTTAATAGAGCATTCATCATGATGCAGACCCTCGTCAACTACAATGTAAAAGGCACCACCAAAAAGACTTTTTACTGTAGCGCCCAGCTCTGTGCATACAGCTTGGGCAATTTCATGGGCCCAATCTGCCTATTGTAAGCCATTTGCAATAGTGTTCCGCCGTCCATCGATCTAATTTCGTGACTCTTTTTTTTTTTTTTTTGCACGTAGAAACCAAGCGCCGCGCTACACATGGGGCATGACGGTCTTTTCGATTGCCAATTTCCTTGAAATCTTCATTTTTGCATACATCAGGTGGAGCCTGATCCGCGACCAACGCCGCAGAAAAGAGACAGCACTGCCAGCCCGCAAGCGTCAAGTCAATAATCTCACAGACAAAGAGGATTTAACCTTCTCATACCGCCCATAATAAAAGATTGTTTTTAATTGGCACGACTTTTAATACTTTTTTTTCACCTCCATTTGAGTTGAAAAATGATGGCATTTTATAAATGGTGATTTTCTCGATAATTTACTTATTTTGCGCTCGTTTTTTAATTCAAGGTACGCGCCTGACGTTGGGTTAATCATCCGCAATAAGCATTGACTAAACGCGATAATCTGAGCCATGCATCAAACGTGCAAAATCACTACAATTCATTATTTTTGCCGTCAAGACGCCTGTTGCTTGCCAACCAGTCAACGCCATGCTCCGAAACGGATCTCATTGTGAACAAGTAAACCAGAGGCACTAAACTAGACCTGAAAAAGATGCGAATGAGGCATTTTTCTGTAATTGAACATGAATTAGGGTGGCGCCGACGGCGTGGGAAAAAAAAAAAAAAAAAAAAAAAAAACGCCATCATCTTGGCCCCGACGCCCCTCATGTTCCTTTTTCTTCCTGACTTTCCTGCCACTGCCTTGCCGTGTCTATGCTCTCCAAAGCCAAGCGTAACAAAATTAAGGCGTGTTTGTTGAGTGGGCTGCGAATAAGTGAAACGGCGCTCCAATGTGGCGTGAGCTCCTACTTTGTTAAACTCGAGCACCGCAGGCTCAGCCTTCCCAGCCCATACCACTCCAACCGAAAGGCCAGCGCAGAAACAATCCAAAAAATCCAAAAACTTGTTTATCAAGGCAAGACGATTTCCCAGGTGGTGGCAGCATGTGGTGTCAGCCGGCAGTCGGTCAATAAATATAAAAAGCAATTTATTATCAATCTATCGACCATGTGGAAACTCAATAACGCCAGAAGGCAGCTGATACAGGAGCTCGTTCAGGATGGAGTTTCCGAGCATGACACAGCACGCCTCTGCAAAACATCAAGCGCGACCGTCAATACGATAAAATTCATCAATGATATCCGTCTCCCTCGCGAGAAAACGTCGTTCAGCACATACATTATTGAAAAGGTTCAAAAGCAACTCTTGGCTGGCAAATCGCTCGAAAAGATTGCAGCCGATTGCCATGTACCGGGCATTTTGATCAAAATGGAGAAAACAAAGCTCGGCATCAGCGATCTTGTCAATTTTAACAGACTTAGCGACGACAAAGTCGACAAAGCCTTGAAGTGCGTGGCCAAGGGGATGACGGCCGCCGAGGCAGCCAAAGCGTGTGGCATACATGTTACCACAGTACGAAAAATATGCAAAGATCGCAATATTCCGCTCCCTCGCCCTTATCTTATCTCTCTGGCCACCAAGGAAAAAATGAAAAGACATCTTGAGCAAGGCGAGTCCTTCTTGGCTGTGGCTGCTGCATGTGATGTCTCCATAAATAGCGTGAAAAAGTTCAAAAAGACAGCCAACATCGTCGCATTACCATCAAAACAGTCTGAATTCGGTCGTCCGACAGCGCGCGGATCTGCACCCCGCGTTGCAGACCACGAAATTCAAAAAATCAAGCACCTCTTACTTAGCGGGATGTCAATTTACAAGGTGGCGGTCGCATGTGGCCGAAGTGATACGACCGTGAAAAGAATTATGAAAAAAATGCGGCAGTCCAAACCGTTAATGGCATCCGTGGTCAAGCTGGAAGAGATCAATCAGCTCCTTGCCGAGGGGGAAGAACCGTGCAATGTGGCAGCGAGGTGCGACACTGACATTGTCACTGTCAAACGCGTGATCAATGAGCGCAACATCCAGGGACTGGCATTCATCAAAGAGGAACAAATCGACTTGCCGGCACAAAGCACGTAAAGGGCACAAGGCATCATATCTGCCAGCGCTTCAGTGATGCACATGTACGTAGCTTTTAATTGAAATTCCATTTTATATTCTTATTTGATGTGTCGTCGTCCTTTAATTTTTTTTCTGTCTATAAATCTTGCATTTCACACTCTGTCTTTTTTGTTCTTTTGCTAGTGCTTTAAAACTTTGCGCGCGACGAGACCGCCAGTCGTAAAAACGCAACATTTTAGCCGTGTACCATGAGCTTTGAATATATTATGCAAAAGCAAGCACCATTCAAGAGAGACCTTCTCGGGAATCCTTTTTCTACTTGGGTATTTGTGACTGGACGTAAAATGGATGTCAAAACGCTGATTTCAAGAAAATGGCTGAATTATATATTGTTCGAGCTCAACCAAGCACCAAATAATTCGCCCAAAAGTAATCTGAATGTAGTCTGGAGAACTGGAAAATTGAGTGACGCTCAATTTGAAACTGTCAAAAGTATTTGCAGGCGCATCATGTACAAATAAAAAAAAAAGTCATGTCTGGGGCTCAAATCAAAAATGAAAAAATCAGGTCTCAATAACGACGCTAGCTCCTCACTAAAGGCACATCGCATTGTGAAAAGACGAAATGCAAAACAAGAGCGCGATTGATCTGCTCGTTGACGCGCAATTATCAATTTTAGTTTGAAGTTTTCACGCGAATCTCACCGGAAAAACGCGCTACAAAGTCCTTTTTAACGCGTCCACTAGGAAGAGGCAATTCAGGAGCATAAATTTGATGCAAAAGCTCAAGTAAAACTAACAAAGCTGACGTGCGTTTGTGGCGCGTCAAAAATCATAATGTATTTGCCACGCGTTTATTTTGCCAAAACTCTTATATTTTCACTGATCTTGGATACTAACGTAATTGCCAGCTTCAGTTCTTTTTGATGATGTGTTTTTTTAGTCTTTGTGACCATTTGTTGTTGAGATCACCTTGTACAGAAATTTTGCTCTCAAACGGAATTTTCGCCAAAACCAGTCAATGGATTGCCGGTTTTTATTGCATTTTGATCTATTGACAGGCAACATTTACCATGGATGTGAATGGCATGGTAATCCGAGGATCTAAATTTATCATGTTTAAAATCCTCAACCGCACCCCTTGGAAAATCAGTGAAAAATCGCCACCTTTTTGAAAATGGACATAGCGTTCCATCCAATGACTTTCACAACATAAAACTTTTACAGTAGGACATTTCGACCTTGAATTTTTCATAAATTAGGTTAAAACCAGGTATAAATTAGACCGCCGGCGAGAAAATCAATGTTTGCCATAAATCCACAATTTTAATTTGGGCGAAGTGAATTGTCATTCGATCAGACTGAAGCTTGCACGAGTAGAAAGAGACGCGCTCGCGTATCGTTTTATCTCGCCGACGAACCTGATGCGCGACCTTTGTACACTTGGAACGTCCGATCAAAAATTTCAAGCATGATTTTCTCGGAAACAGACTAGATAACCTAGAATGGCGATGCTGTGACAAAAGACGCAGAATTCCATTCTCTCTAGAAGGGACTCAGTTTAGCCACTGTACGTCTAAAAATAGTCGAGAAATCTGAGTTTTTCAAATTTGTCTTTAATCACCATTTGCTCGAGAACGCTCAAGTCAACTCCCGGGTTTCATTGCAGATTTGCTTAAGAAGAGGGGGTCAATTTATGCGATTGCATGACTCTCAGATGTCCTGTGTGTAGGTTGCCAAACTGATTTTACTTGCTGGCTGCTCTTGGACCTCACCAAGCGGGCGACCCTCCAGATGCATTTTGACCTGACCAACTTTTTTTTTTCCAAATTTGAAAAAAATATCATTCACCACCAAGAATTCTTTGCAGTGCCACGAAACTTTTCTATCTATAGGATTTGGCTCCTCTCTTTTCAGAAAAAAATTAAAAACAGAAGGTCGATCAAGTGGTTCAACGAGCAACTCGACATTACTCAAAATTAGGCTCTAGCGTGTTTTGCAAAGAAATCATTCGTAGCAAAATCATGATTCGATTGTCACCAAACTTTGGCACTTAACTATTTCAACGTCTCTTTTTGTAGGAAAAACAAAAAAAACTAGAGGCTGACTAGTCGGTTTTTAAGTCTTGCATCGTTTTCACGAATTGACACAAATCCATTGATGGCCCAGCACAACATATGATTTGATTGCCTCCCAACCTTTGCCCTCTGTCTATTTCACCGCCTCCTGTTTCAGCAAGGCATTGAAAACCAGAAGTTGGCTTGACCATTTTGCAGATAGTTCAAAACATCGACATTTGAACAAATACAGAATTAAACACATCATGTCGGCTATAGATGTAGTTCACCTCTGGCGTCTTGCAGATTGCCGACCGTGTCCTCTTCATTTATTTCTTTTTTACGCGCCGGTCATCGCCGTGCGTACGTAACAAGCTGCTGCAGCCGCAAATTACTTAACGAAAGTATTAAAGTGTCCTTTGTTGACGTGAAGTCTATCTAAACTCATTTTTTTCTTTTATTTGCGACATTTTCCCCCCTTTTTGCGAAGTTTTTTCGAATTGTGACATTATTTTATGATTAAAATGTAAAGTGTAATGCACTCGGAATTGGTGCCTCGGCAAACGACGCGTCGGGACACTCGGTGATTGAAACGTATCGATCAGGTTACGCAGTTGGTCGCACCACAATGCTTTTGAGAGGCGGCCAAAGTCGAAAAAAACAAGGGTGGTCGGCGTATGTGTGACAGGTTGAACGACATTGATGTCACGGCCCTTGATGTGGTTCCATGCCACGACGCGATCTTGCAACGGTTGCCTTGGATGTCCATGGATCCCCGATGTCCCTGTCTCATGACGCCGTGCTTGTAAACAGATGAGACGTGGCGTGGGTTTTGGGTGACGTTGATGTGTTGCCAATTGGGCATTGCGTCATCTGTTCCCAATTTTTTTTTTAAAAAAAAAAGAACAAGGGTATATGGGGTCATGGTGGCACGGGCCAGCCGGTCCATGAAAAACGAGGTCTCAGACACTGCCCCTTGCATGTGATAAAAAAAAAAAAAAAAAAAAAAAAAAAAAGCCTTTCCTTGGGGAACCACATGGATGCATGGCTCTGAAATGTCATCACTCCTTGTTTTTTTTGGCTCGACGCGGGGTTCTTTACACGCGTCTCCCTAAACAACCGTCCCGAAGCTTTGGTTGCGTCCACGCACCACCACCTCACCAAAAAGCCCTGAACGTGTCGATGCTGATGAGAAGGACCAAAAATGCAGAACTTGTCAAGTGGGAAAAAAAAAAAGAACGGACCGTTCCAACTTTTTTTTTCGCATTCCCTTGCTCAGGTGTTGCGTGAAATTGCTTATGGGCAAGAATTGGACACGCACAGACGCGCCAAAACAAAAAAAAAAAATAGCAGTGGGAAAATTAAGGAGACTTTTTTTTTATTGTTTCATCGTGTTGAGGTACAAGAACAAATATGGTTCTTTGAGTTGGGGGACGCGGACCCCTCCCGTGGCAACAGGTCGTACACTGTTTAGAGGTGTCGCCAGGGGTCTACCATGTGACAATGGCTCGATTGCCCTCTTTTGCAAGTAAGAAAAAAATCCCATCCGCAAAAAAACAGGCAACAACGTACCGGGGAAGCACGGCGCGACATATCACCTGCGGGATCGTCAGGCAACATGCACGCGCGCCGCGCGGCCGCAGGCGCGCTAAAAGAATAAAAATAAAAATGGAAAAACGTGACGACACAGTCAAGTATTTCCCCATCCCCCTCTTACATTGACGCGCATCTCGTTTTTCTCAGGGTCACAGGCTTAATTAAGTATGCCACTTCATTTTGTTTGCATTCTCCGAGCCAAAGAAGGGCTGCGTCAACGAACACTCGATGAAAAATAAAAAAAAAGGGAGAGAGAAGGGCTGCGGGTGTCCATTGCACAAACGAGTCATGCGTCGTGTCACCATGGTGATTCCCGATCCTCCAACTCCCCCCCCCTCTTTTTTTATTTCTCCTGCTCGCTCTTGACGTGTTTGGATTTGTGTCACGCTGTCCTGGGATCATGCAAGTCCACCTTTTTTTTCAAAAGAAACACGCTGCTGCAAAAACAAACTCACCCGTCATTGGGAAAACAAGGGGATGGGAAAAGGGGGGGCGAGCCGATGATTGTTCTAAAGCTGCGCAACAACTAAAAATAAGCTCGACGCAATAACACGCACGCAAGGCAAGATGCAATGCATAAAAAAAAAAAAAAAAGAAAACAACATGCCATACGGCTTCCAGCAAGAGCAAAAAGCGATATCACGTCCTTTTGTGACACATTGCACACATGCCACCTGACAATTTTTTTTATATAGCATGGATCTTCGTCAGGAGACCAAGTTGGGTCTTTTGTTTTGAAAAAAATGGGAAACGCAGGCCACGAAAACAAGGTTTTTGCTGTGTTTATCATAACATAGTTTGCCTTTGAGGCCGTGACACCATTGGAATGACACGTCAGAATCAACTGGCAACGTAAAAAAATGAGAAGTGGCAGAAAAAAGAAAGAAAATATAATAAATCAAGGTTGAAAACAAAAGCATGGACAAAAGAAACATATATGTACGTGAAGAAATGGGTGGATTGGGGGGGGGGAATCAAAGCTATACAATAATCAACGAGACAAGGTATGAGTGTGTGGGGGAGGGGGGAGGGGGTGTTAAGGATTGGCAAAAGCATATCAATCATGGAAGGACAACAATTCATCGAATTGCAACAGAATAACGATCATCTATGTTTGGTAATCTGGTTCTCCTGAAAGCCCAGCGCCCGGCGTCTTCGAAGGGTTCTAAACAGGATTTAGAAGAGTGAGTATAATGCGGCACTTGTATTTTTTTATGGGGGGAGGTTGCAAAAAAAAAAAAAGATTTTTTTTTACCGGTGAGATTCTGATAAGAATAGATGTCCATTTGCCTTTGACGACGCTGGTCCATGGATGATGTGTTTTGCTGTTGCTGTTGCTGATGAGGATGAGGATGAGGATGTTGATGTTGATGATGATGATGGGGCTGGTTGCTATAAGAGAGCAGATGTGCTTGGAGACCCTCGGATTCCAACATGGGCTGCAGGATCCGACGACGCGCGTTAATGAACCAATTGCTGATTTGGTTGACGGTCAGGCCGGTGCGATGCGCAAGATCTAGCTTTTCCTTTTCCGACGGGTACGGGTGCTTCTTGTGCTGGACCAGCCATTGTTTTAGAAATTCGGTGACTTCCTTGGGCAAATTGCCACGACGGCGTTTCTTTTGAGTCGGCGACGTGGCCGTCGTCGCCGTTGTTGCCGCAGAGGGTGGAGCGGCCGCTACGGAAGCTGCTGCCGCGGTCGCCGGAGAAGGAATTGGTGGCGATGGCGGCGATGGTGGGGTGTGCATGGGCTTGAGTGCCGATGCAAGCGCGGCCTCGCCGGCGTGATGAGGATGGGCATGATGCGGATGACGCAGAGTAGAATGGTCTGGCCAAGAGGGATAAGATCCAATGACCAGGGGATCCACATGTTGTTCCTGACCTTTGTCGATCGTCTCAAGGCTGTCACATGAGCTGGCAGATGACGACGACGTCGTGCTGGTGCTTGGAGATACATTGATGTCTGTCAAAAAAGGTGGGAATATAATTAGTTTGGATGGTCACTGGATAAATGCTCGGTTCCCACAATGGCTAGAGTGATTTTTTTTTAAAAAAAAAAAAGTGTAGCCACTGGCCCCTCCACCCCCTTTTTTTTTACACACTCTCCCCCATTTCCCTTTTCGCGTTGCCCACGCGTCAACAAGCGCGCCGTCCCCCCGCCATGTCGACAAACATTTGTTTTGTTTTTTTACCTTGATCGTCGTCGCTTTGCACCCAAAACTTGGCATTGCGTTCCATCATCTTTTTAACGCGGTCCTTGTACTCCTCCAGCTTGACAGGCTGCTGTTGCTGCACGGGATCAAAGCGACTGGAGCTCTCATGGTATAAGATGAATGGCCGGAATTCTCGTCCCTATTATAAAAAAGGAAAGTGTCTTGGTCAATGTGGCCTCGTTGCCGCAGGGGGAAGGAAATCGTACCATATTTGTTGTCAAAGAGATAAAAAAGATGACAAGTAAAAGATAAAAGAAGGGGGAAATAAAAAAAGGGCTGGAAAAGAAAAAAAAAAAAAGAAGAAAAAGCGAATAGATGAGGAACAAGAAGAAAAGGATGATGCCACATGAAGCTCTTTTTTTTTTATATAATCAGTGCAAAGAGGGCTTGCCAAATTGGTTCAACTCGTTTTTTCTTTCTTTTTTTTTTGGGTTGCTGGGACCAGCCCTGCCAAGTTCCACACAGCAAGCTACCTGTCATTTTGAGAGCGAGAGGTCAGACGACCTTTGTTCCCCTTTTTACAAGTTTTGCGCGGATTTGCAGAGCTGATTGCTGCTGATTTGACCCCCTCCTTTTTTTTTTTTTTTTTTTGGAGGCCTCATGATCAGTTTTGGGCACTCGCACACTCGAAACACACATACACACGCACCCACACACACACGTCCAATGGGCCTCACCCTAGGCCCATTGACGCCCCATGTCCCCCCCCTTCTTTTGAGAGAACAAAAAAGGGCAACATACTTCGATATTGGGATGGTAGGCATGATACTGAGCCGGCACTGCCTGTCTGTCCATGTATTCACAAATATGAGCTTCCGCAAGTGTGAAAAAAATCGATCAGTATCTCTTTTACACCGCTCTTCTTTTGATGTAAGTTTGACCAGATTGATCTAGGAACCCAAATTTCTGATTTGCTTGTCATAGCTCTTGTGACAGGTGCAACTCAGCTTCCGGGTAAAAAGGCAAAAAAAAAAAAAAAATGGCGGTGACACCATCTTGGCTCTCGGACCAAAGGAAGGGACAGGGGGATGTGCGTGTATTTTTATGTTTCTTCGGTTGCATCTTCCATGCTTGGCTGAGGTAAAGAGGCCGCACGCACGCGCGCGCGCGAATCATGGTGTAAGAAAGAGTCATTTTGCAACAAAGAAGCCATGCAGCGAATCAATGACAGATTCATGCATGGCTTTTCGAGCTCCGGAACTCGTGCAGTCGCATGAACACACTCGGTTCGAATGGTCGTAAAAGTCAATGATCCTATTTTTGGGCAATTCCCATCCAGGAGCAGGGGAGATTTGGCGCTTTCTTATTTTTTTTTAAACAATGAAAAGGTGAAACGCCCACTCATTGACCATTAAGAGAGACCGAGTGAGGACGCCCAAAGGAGAAGAGCAAACAAGGAGACGTCGCGGAGATTGCGCTCGCGCAGCGGG
Organism: Gongronella sp. w5; assembly: GCA_001650995.1. Lineage (NCBI taxonomy): Eukaryota > Fungi > Mucoromycota > Mucoromycetes > Mucorales > Cunninghamellaceae > Gongronella > Gongronella sp. w5. The sequence continues at coordinate 173,848 of KV441904.1, read as the reverse complement.
ACCAAAAATAAAAAATCCATTCATGCAACGTGGTGCGCGCCTTTTTTTTTTTTTTTTTTTTTTTTTTTTTTTTTTTTTTTTGCTTCTGGCACTGGCGACAGGTGATGGTCAATTTTTTTTTCCATCATTCTTTTGATGCAGCCGATCAACCCCCAATTTAAAGGCATGCCCAGAAATCAAGAGGATAGCAAGCAGTCTTGCGTTTTTTTCTTTTTCTTCTTGCAGATGATCCGTCACATTTTGCTCCACGAACCTTAAATTCAAGAAATCCATAGCACTGAGCAAAAACGCATTGACCATCATCTGACTATTTCAAGACAAAGTGGACGGGGTGGGGATGCCCTTGAAAAAAAAGAGGCGGCTCCTCTTACTGGGCTGCCTCATTTGATTTACATTTTGTTCCGTCCATTGATCCTTGCTCTCAGTCTCTCATTGCACTTTTTTCTCCCCCCCCCCTTAATTTCATGGGGACAAGCCAACACAGAGCGTGTTTCATCTCCTTATTTTTCTTCAATTGGCCATATGATCGCCTTTTTTTTTTTTCTTTTTAAGCGCCCTGCTGTTGCCCAATGAGTTCGCAGCGAAGCCCCCGAAGCACAAAAATGGTTTAGGTTTACGCAAAACCTTGAAAGGCAAATCCAGGCGACGCTTTTTAAACAAAAGGAACAGCGCGTGGAGGCGTTCTATGCATGATCAAAGGCATGATGCTCAAAATAATGAGAAAGCCGACGGAGCCCGCCATTCCTGGATTACATTGGCATCGTTCCTCCTTATTCTTGATGTAGCCGTGACATTAGGGGCGAGATCACGGACAATTTGTTGAAAAAAAAAAAAAAGAAAACTCTTGGCCCAGTCTCTCCTTTTGTCCCGGATGGGGCGTAATGCGCCAATGTAGCATATTGTGTTCCCTAACCCTATTATTGCTCTTTTTCTCATTGTAGGAGATGTGAAAAAAAAGTGAACAGCTCCCCCTCAGCCCTCCTAGTTTTTCCTCCCGGTGTTTGGCCCGCAGTCGTGCGCCTCCTTTTTTTTTTCTCTTTTTCTTCTTTGCGCAAAAGATGCACGCGCACATTCAATCCGATGGCAAAAAGTCTCAATGAGTGGGGTTAAGGAGAGGGAGATTAAGCAAAAACAGCTAGATGAAGATGAAAAAAAGACATCAAAAAAAGGGGGCAAGGGCGCGGACCGGGATCTGACTTGTCAGGATGTCATGGCCATGGCTGTAAAAAAACACGTGTTGCCTTGAAATGGTGAGGGCCGCTTTTCCCACCTTTTTTTTTTTTTTTTATGTTGTCGTGTCATGCAAAATGACCCAAATGCATGACATGGGCGCAGAGTCGCGCGACTATCCTGTCAACGAGCCGTCAAAAGATGATGGCGGTGCCCCCGGCCGCGCACAACCCAACACCATGGAGCCAGCAGCACACTCACCCCACTTCAAAACGGACGCAAAAAAAAAAAAAAAAAAAAAAAAAAAGATCAATGCAATTATGATATTTATTGAAAAAGACCGGAGGGACTAAAAACACAAAAATTTCTTTTTTGCTTGCAGCAAAAGATCCAATTGTTCCTCCAGGGCCCGGACCTGGCGCTGTAGCTTGTCTTTTTCTTGCCTTTCGTTGCGCAAATCTTGCTTTTGCTGCTGGATCACCTGTTCGAGTTGCTCAGCTGACGTGGTCGATGCATTCCCAGCATGATCATCGGTAGGAAGATGAGTGGCCTCAGCAGCAGCGTGATGTTGCGCTGCTGCCGCTGCGGCCTCGGCATCGGCCAACTGCTTTTTGCTCGCCTCTAGCGCCGATGTAAGTGATGCGAGCTGTGTGCTTTGCGTGTCAATGGTTGCGTCCTTTTCGTCCATTTCCATGACAATGCGATTAAGGTCTTGCGTCACGCGGTCCAATTCTTGCTCCAGCGCGCCCATCAACTCGGCGTACTCACTGTTCTCATTGGACAACCGGTCAATCACCTGCTGATGTTGCTGCTGTTGCTCCGTGGATGGCTAAAAAAGGGGCAAAACAGGAAACATCGTCCATGGGGTAAATAGCATGCCTTTTTTTTTTTTTTTTTGCTATTTTACCTGCAGCTTTTCCAGTGCCTCCAACTTTGTGGCCAGCGTCTCGTTTTCCTGGACGGCGTCTTCAATGACCTTTTCCAAGTTTGTACGCTCCATTTCAGCATCCTTGGCCGCGGACCTGGCTTGTTCAAGCAGGTTCTCGGATTCCTCAAGGAGTCGCTCCAATTCGGCCACGTCGTCACGGGTTTCGGCCGATTCGCGCTGTAATTGCTCGATTTCCGCTTGAGCGCTGTCACGCGCTTCGGTGGCGGCGGCCAAATCGGCGCGCAGCTGGTCGACGCGGTCTTGCCACGCGTTGTCCTTGTCGACAGCACCGAGTGCGGCCGAAAGCGCGTCGGCATGCACGTCGGCGGCCATTTGCGTTTCTTTTGCGTGCTTTTGCTTCAATTCAGCCAGTGCCGCCGTATGTTGCTCGGCAAGACGCGCCAATGCCTGCTCGTGGTCTGCATTTGCAGAGGCAAGCTGCTTTTGAAGATCGGCCGCGGCGCTCTCACGCTGTTGATCGAGCAAACGCACATGGTCTGTTTGGAAACGCGCCAATTCCTGTTGGTGGGCCTCCTTGGCAGCCGCCAGCTGCTTCTGATGGTTGTCCATGATGCGTGCATGTTCGGCAGTTGCAGCGGTGAGTGCGTCGTTTGCAGCTGTGAGATCTTGCTGCCATTTTGCCACGTCTGCGGCATGTTTTTCGGTCTCGGTTGCGTGTTCTTGTCGGAGACGCGTCAATTCCTCCGCGTGGTCTTGTCCGAGTCGTTGCAATTCATCCGCGTGGCGCGTCTTGGCGGTTGTGAGCGCGTCTTGGGCAGCGGCAACCTGCTTTTCAATGTCGGACATGCGATCTGAGGCGTCCTTGTCACACTGCTTGAGCTCCTTGGTGTGCTCATCTCGTACACGTTTCAATTCGTCTTCGTGGCTGGCCTTGACCGCGGCGAGCTGCTTTTCCAGCTCCGACATAGTGACTGACGCGTCGGAAACGTGTTTTTCGAGGACAATCGCATGATTTTGCTGGAGTCGCGCCAATTCCTGGTTGTGTGAGTCCTTGGCCGCGCTGAGCGCGTCAATGGAGACAGCGAGCTGCTTTTGGAGCTCTGAAGAGGTGGCTGAAGCGTCGGACGCGTGTTTTTCGAGGATGCTCGCATGATCTTGCTGGAGTCGCGCCAATTCTTGGCTATGTGCATCCTTGGCTGCATTGAGCGCGTCAATGGAAACAGCGAGTTGCTTTTCAAGGTCGGAAATGCGAGTCGACGCGTCCTTGTCGCGTTGCTCAATGACTTTAGCATGCTCTTGTTCAAGACGCTTCAATTCGTCTTCGTGGCGAGAATTGGCCGTCGTAAGCGCGTCATTCGCTGCTGTGAGCTTCTTTTCGAGGTCAGAAACACGAGCCGAGAACTCATTATCACGCTTCTCAAGCACCACCGCGTGATCTTGCTTGAGCTGCGCAATAGCCGTCGCATGTTCTTGCTGAATCATTGTCAATTCGTCCTTGTTGCGGCCCTCCATAGCGACGAGAGCATCCTTGGCGGCTAAGAGCTGTTTATGCAAGTCTGACGCGTGTGCGGACGCGTCGGTGCCATGTTGCTCAAGCGCCGTGGTGTGAAGTTGCTGAAGGCGCGCCAATTCTTGCTTGTGCGAGTCCTTTGCGGCGGTGAGTGTGTCCATGGATGAAGTGAGTTGCTTTTCAAGGTCAGATATGCGAACAGACGCGTCAATGTCGCGCTTCTCGAGATTGTGTGCATGCTCTTGCTGAAGATGCGTCAATTCTTGCTTGTGCGCGTCTTTTACGGCGTTGAGCGTGTCCATGGAGGAAGCGAGCTGCTTTTCAAGGTCAGACACGCGAACTGACGCGTCAGTGTCGCGCTTCTCCAGTGTGTACGCATGCTCTTGCTGAAGACGCGCCAATTCGACCTCATGGGCGTTTTTGGCGACAAGGAGTGTATCAATTGAGGCGGCAAGCTTCGTTTCAAGGTCTGAGACGCGAGCTGATGAGTCATTGTCACGCTGCTCAAGCACCGTGGTATGATTTTGCAAAAGATGCGCCAAATCGGCCACGTGTCTTTCCTCGGCAATGGAAAGTGCGCCCACAGAGTCGGAAAGCTGTTTTTCAAGATCAGCAATACGAGCTGACGAGTCACTGTCGCGCTTGTCGATCAACATGGCGTGTTCTTGCTGGATTCGCGCCAATTCGGCCTTGTGAGCCTCCATTGCCGCCTTTTGAGCATCCATGGCCGCGGTCAGCTGGTCTTGCAGGCCCGAGGCGTGTGTGGAAGCGTGCGTGCCATGCTGCTCCAGGGTGCGCGCGTGCTCGTCGCGCAAACGTCCGATTTCGTCGTTTTGCTTCATGGCGGCGGCTGCGAGCTCTTGTTGGACTGTCGCCAGTTGCTTTTCCAGCTCCGACACGACCAGGGTATGCTTTGCCACGATGCTGGCGTGATCGTCGTGAAGGCGCGCCAATTCGTCCTTGTGGCCGACTCGCGCGGTATCGAGCTCGTCTTGCAACTTGGCGACAAATTGAGCATTTTCTTCTTGAACACGCGCATGGTCATTGTGCACACGCGACAATGCGTCCTTGTGGTTGCTGGTGGCCTTATCGAGGGCGTCCTTTGCTTCATCAAGCTGTTGCTGCCAGGCCGACGCGTCTTGAGCGCGTTTTTCCGCGACAATGGCGTTTTCTTGTTGGAAACGTGTCAATTCGGTGTCGTAACTGAGCTTGGCGGCGGTCAGAGCTTCGATGGAGGCGGCAAGCTGGCTTTGCAGGGTTTCGAGAGCGGCGGCGTGCTCGTCGTTGGCAGCGGCCAATTGAGCCTTGAGACGATCATTGGCGGCGATGGCGTCGTCCAATTGGAAGATGGTGCTTTCCATGGCATCGTCATGATCATCGACCTGCTGCTGAAGCATTCGAGCGCGATTAGACGCGTCTTCGACCTCGGTCTCGAGGCGCTGCACGTTCGCCTTTAATGCGGCGATTTCGTCTTGTTGTTGTTGCGAAAGCGCGGCGCGGCCCATTTCCTCGTGCAAGAGAAGCATATCGGAGCCATTGGCACCATTGACACCCTTGGCGCCATTTATGCTATTGGACACAAGGTCAGTGGATGGCGCATCCAGCTCCTTGTTGTCGATGAGCGCATCTTGGATAGTGGACGATTGAGAAGGATTGGCCGACATGGCCATGGACTCCTGCTCAAGATGTTCAACTTGGTCGACTGCCTCTTGGTATCGCTCCAGTACCGATTGCAGCTCGTCCACTGTCTTTGCATGTTTGGATTCAAGATGTAACACCTGTTGCTCGAGTTGTTGGATCCGCGACACGGCTGATGCCGTCATGGTCGGGTCAGACACCGACGAAGAAAGCCGCTTCACCAATTTCTCCTCTTCGGCAAAGCTGCGGCGATTCGCATGGTCGCTGCCATCATGGAAATTGTCATGTGCAACATCGCCCATTGCCTGCAAAAGTGGTGCATGTTGGTTGCTATGGCGATTATTTGCGGTGGCGACCGCGCCGAATTGTTGTGCTTGGTGCATCCAATTGGCCTTTTCCTTCTCGAGACGTGCACACTTGTCGTTGAGATTGTCGATTTCGTCGAGAATGAGCCGATGGTCTTTTGCATCCACCAATGGCCGCGATGCCTTTTGCAATTGCTGCTTGAGCTTGTACACCACCACATCCGTGTCTGCCTGCTTGACTTCAAGCGCCTCCACCTGCGAATTGAGCGTTGCACGCGCCTGCTCGCTCGCCGCAAGCCGCTTTTCCAAATCATGGATATATTGCTCAGAACTGGCATCGCTGTCTTTCCACTTTTGAGCCAGCGCTTGCAACTCCGACACCTTGGACGCGTGTCGCGTCGCGTCATGCGTGGCGTCCGCCAAATTCGCCTCCAATTGCTCAATGTAGGCATTGTTGCTCTGCTCGCGCTCGGCAATAATGTTGTATTTGCTCTGCCAATCTGACGCGGCCTCGGCGTGTCGTTCACATTGCAATTGAAGCGCGGACTTGTCGCTGGCCGCGTGTTTTTGGGTCGCCACCAATTCCGCCTCGAGCACGGCAATGCTCTTTTCGTATTCTTCAATCACAGGCTCCACTAGCCGCTCAAACGACATATCGCTTTCTGGATGGTGTTGTTGTTGCTGTTGTTGTTGCTGACGCAAATCTTGAATGCGCCGAATCCGTAGCAATTCCGCTTCCACGGCGCGGTTGCGCTGCCGCGTCACCGACACTTCGCCATCCATTTCTTCGATTTGATGCTGCAAATCAGCAATTGTCAAGCGATAATCTTGCAATACTTGGTCCATGTCCTCGTCTGACAAGGATAAACGTGCCGCACCATCGTCCGTCAGTTGCGCAAGGTCGTCGTCGTCGTGATTGTCGTCATCGTGGATATCATGGTCTTCTTGTGAATGCAGCAATCGCCCAGTTTTGCTGTCCATGGCTTGAGGCAGAGTTGACTTTCCGCTCTTGAGCTGCTGCTTCAGGCGACCCACCATGGTGCGCAGCAACTCAATGTTCTCCGTGGTCATCCACTCCTCGATCTCGTTCTTTTCCACGCGATTCTTGATGTTGCGAGCGCGATTCGCGTACTGTAGCGTATTCAGCGTTTCTGACAAATTGAATTCCATCGGACTGACGCACGCAATCATCAATGTCGTTGCATTGCCGCCCAGCGAATCCTGCAACAGCCGCGTCAGCTTCGAGTCGCGATACGGCACGTGCGTCCCACGCTTCGTCACATCGCCAAGCGCAGAAATCACATTGCCAAGCGCCAAAAGCCCAGCATTGATATTGATCCCTTCTTTGCGCCGGTCCCCCTTGGCATCTGTTCTTTTCAACTATAAGTATATTAAGAAAAACGTCAATTCCCTGTTTTACAATGCTATTCCTTTTTTGACGGTGTTTTATGCATACGCGCTCGCTGCCGGCCAAGTCGACAAAGTGGAATTTGGATGTGGTGATCACGGTGTCACCTTTGCCATTGGTATCAGAGGTATTGGTCTTTTCTTGCTGCAGCGTGACCGAGAAAATCGCGTGCGACCGCGACGATTGCTCATTCATGTCCGTGGACCCCGTGGCGCGCGTCTTGGTACCTTGCTCAAGGAAGCTAACCCATCATGAGAGAGAGAAAGAGACGCGTCAGGCAACCATTGTTGGGAAAAAAGTGAAAAATATAAAAACAAAACATTTTTCAGCTTACAAGAGGACATCGTCAGCATTGTCCACAACCATCTCCTTGACGCCTGTCCAGTAAATATGACCCTTGGCATCCTCGCGGATTGTGACAGGCGGTCGCTCGTCGGCCGGTGCGTCATTGAGCAAATCCTTCAATTCCTCATTGTAAATCTCGATAAACGACACCTTGACCGTGAATTTCGGCGCCAAGGGTGTCGACGAATACCGCGAGCTGCGCGACGGCGTTGGCGTCGGCACCATCGACATGCGCGACCGTGGACGCAAACGCGATTTCGATGTGGTCGACGACGAAACGGACGATGTTGGTGATACGGGCCGCTGCGGCTGCGGCTGCTGATGTTGCTGCGAAGCCGCCGTCGCTGACAGAGACATCGCCGGCGACGTAGACGTGTGCAGCACCTTGAACAGATGCGCCATGGCACGCGGAACAATGCCAACATGCGCGTCATTCACGCGCCCATGGTGTTGCATCGTGCCCATCGTGTATGTTTTCCCGGACGACGTTTGTCCCTAGATACAAAAAGAAGGAATCAGCAACTGGCGAGGCACACATGGCGAGCCCCATGCTGAGAATGGCCGGCAAACGTACATAAGCAAGAATCGTCACATTGTAGCCTATGATGATACAATTAAAAAAAAAAAAAGGAGGATAAGCGTGTCGTGTCGTGCAAGGAGGCCCACTTTTTGCACGCCAATTTGCATCGATGGCGCACATCAAGGCACAGCGTGATAACAAACACGCAGGTAAATGGTGATAAATGCCTCACCCTCGATGAATTTGTGCACCATCTTGGACGCAACGGTGCTAAAGATTTCGTCCTGCTGCGAGTTAGGGCCAAACACATGGTCGTAGGTGAACAGCCGCTGCTGAGGTATCACGCGAATGGTATTTTCTATCGTTTTCAGGCAGTCGTCGTCGCTCGCGCGCGCAAAACGAGGCTGGCTGCGGTCCTTGTCCGTCAACGGCCGTATCCTCACAGCTAGCAACATAAAACAGCAATATTAGGAACGCACAAATAAAAAAATAAAAAAGCCAAGCGCTAGCTTTATTTTACCAACTTGTACGGCCGACGTCAGCGGCGGTGGCAAAGGGCTGCTTTTGCTCATGGTGATGGCAGGCACATAAACGCAGCGGGGCGACTAGAAGGGGGAAAAAGTATGAAACAGTAAAGGGCAGCCAACAAAAAAAAATGAAAAAAAGAAAAAAAAGAAAAGAGAGAGAGAGCGAGCGAGACAAACACACCAAGAAAAGAAAAGGTGGCCAAAAAAAAAAAAAAAATCAAGTGTTTGTGTGACCCGCGTCTTGCCCACCACCGTATATTTCCTTGCAAAGCAGTAGACATCGATGGTCTGTGTCACATTGCATTTTGCCTCGACGGGTGGCACCAGGGCACAAATAAAGGGCACAGGGCATTGTGCGCCTTGCAAATTGAACCGGCGCGCAATTTAAAAAAGGAGGCACAATGCGCCAAAATTCAACGCAAAAATAAAGCGTTTCTCCTTTTTTACACATTTAGCACATTCATGATCATCATGCCCGGACACGGTCATGAGGCGACCATGTACCCAAATTGACATTTGTGTGCTTTCCGCATTATTGTGTTTAAGCTGTCGGTCTTTTTTTTTTTTTGTACTGCCATGGAAAAAAAATACGACAAGTGGAGGTGTAGTTTCATAGAGGGCCTTTGTTGGTACAATGTGTTGAAATTAAGCCTGGGTACTAGAATTTTAGATGTTTTCAATACACCTAATACTCAATCAGCAGTTTTTTGTCAATGTCGATACATGTTTATGTCATTTAGATATTTTCGTAGAAAAAACAAGTCGTGGCCATCCTCCTAAAAACCAAACCAATTCGAAAATACAAGTTCTCAGAGTCATTGCACACCAAGTCACCGAGATTTCAACGCAATCTCTCCAACCACAAGCACTTTTTTCGCTTTTGGCCGCTGATTTATTTAAGGCGACTTGCGCATCAATACGTTGGGCCGTTGTCGCGTGCGCTACCAAAATGAAAAAAACCCGCACCCCCTTTTGCTGAGCGCGACCTCCGGATCTTGTTCATCGGATCCTATAATTGAACTAGAGGATGCTGAACACAAAACTCCAACGAAGTCCAAGTTTTTCAGTAATCGGTTCACTCACTTCTGAGAAAATGCATTGTGCGTAAAATCAGGGCCAAAACAGGATCAAAACGACCCCTAAAGGCTAACTCGCCGAGAACATGACGCGATGTCCCCAAATCACAAGCGCTTTTACCGCGTTTGCCCGCTGATTCATTTGAGGTGACTCATGTGTAGGGGTGCTCAGCCGTTGCCGCGGCACAAGACCAAATAGTGCTGATTTTACCCCTTTACGCCCATGAAACTGGCGCTTCCTCAGAAACTTGCTCACCAGGCTTCAAATTTGGACCAGTTGATGTTAAACCCAATTCTCCAACGTTGATAATTTTGTTCGCGGATCGGATCACTCAGTACTGAGAAATCTTGAGATTCGTGTTTGCTAGTGATTAAAACCAGCGCCAAATAACATTTTACTCGTTCCTCCTGATAAGCATTACCATATGGCTCCAAATTTAGACCAGTGAATAATCAACTCAAGACTCCAATGATTCCAAGTTTTTTCCGCAAATCGGATCACTCATCAGTCCTGAGAAAAAGCATTTTGCATAAATTCAGGGTCAAAAGAGGATCAAAATCGCCTATCATATCACCGTGTATTGTTTTACTGCAAGATTTTTTGTTGCAAATTTCGTGTTGAATGCGAAGCGATTGTTTTTGAAAGAGATTAACTATACAGATGGCGAGATGAATGAAAAACAGGCCAAATTGAGCGTTTACGGAGTTTGTTGGTTCAAAAATAATCGGACGCACCCATCTCACGCACAGGCTTTAGCTCATGCCATGACGCAACTTTCATCTGTGGGACGTAGGCTGAAAATTTTTTCTAGAGACACAGCAAGCCGTCAAAGTCTGGAAATCACGCTTTTTCGTTTTAATCAAGTGCAAATGTGTTTTATTTTTGCGCCGTGTAGCGTGATGCTGCAAGCATTCAAGTGATGGCACGTGTCAGGCTCAGAGTTACAGTCAGCTTAAGATGCATAAAACAACTACTCTGATATAATTCAGCGTCAAAATATATCAATGTTGTTTTTCTCCCATTGGCTGTGCCTAAACAGCAACGTGCACTGCAGATGTTTTGAACCGTTGACCTCATGGTCGTGCATCATTTATTGAAAATGGGAATGGATTTGTTGCCTCGCGAGAAAATCGCGACTTTCGTATCATTTCGCCTTTTTCTTTATTTTTCGCCAAAACTACAACGAGAAGGTAAACCAATACTTTGAATCAATGCTGCAGACGCTTCTCGTTCGAATGAGCCTACTCTTGATGCAATGCGGCAAATAGATGGCTCACAATCATGTTTTCAAAAATTGCCATTTTTCCAAGGGGTGCAGTCGTGGATTTGAAAAATCTCAAACTCAAGTCCTCCGATCGCCATGCCATTCAACCACAGGGTACTCTCATCTTGTTTACCGACAGAAATACAATAAAAGCCGAGGATATATGGGCTGTATTCGGCGTAAAATGCGTTTGAGGTTATATTTTCGACTCAAGGTGATTTCTACGAAAAATACCTGAATCTGCAAGAAACACACATCTTCGGAAAGAGCATTGCTCGCTGCGTATGTGGATATCCATGATCTGTGAAAAATATGAGTTGCGGCAAAACTAGCGCGCGGCAAAGTTGATTAAGATTTTTGACGCGTCGTAAAAGCGCGTCAGTTTTGCTTTCCGTGCTCGGCTTTTTGCATCAACTTTTTGCACCAAGAGCTTGTCTTGCAGATGAACACGGTTTCGCGGTGCACTGGCACTTGCCGGTCGCGCCATTCGTATGCAAAGGTTTTAGTGTAGTTCGCGATTCACATTGAGCAAGTGGAACGCGCCCCCTTTTGGCTTTTTTTCTTGGGCTCCCACTCCGGTTCATCTATTGTTGTATGTTTGGCATGTTTCTGAGCACCTCTTTTTTCGATTTTGGTTCGAGCGCCCGGCATGGCCCACATTTTTGATATGCGAGGGCAGCAGCCAGACAGCTCTCATTTGGTGTTTTTCGCTTGCCTTGTTACGGTGGGACGCGTTTCACGCCATAACAACGCCGGATTCGCGAATACAAAGCGATTTGAATCGATAAAAATGAATGAACCAATGTATTTTTCCAAAGAGAAGGCATTGAGATCTCAAACTTGACATCACGCTTTCAAAACCAAAGAGTGACGACTGGTCCAAATTTGGCCGAGATTGAAGCATGGCAACGCAAGAAAATTCGAATTTGAGTGATTTCGCCTTATTACTTATGCTCACTACAGTATTAAAAATGATCTCAAAGGACCCAGGACACACTAAGGTACGGAAACGCGCACCTGTGGCACGGCCAATGGTGCGCACGGCACGGCTCAAAGGGCACATAAAAACGTTTAAATTCGGAAAATGATTATTTCGCGCTTTTGTAAAAAGAACAGCGCGGGTGGGCAATTGGGGCCTGAAAACACAAATAATAGACAAACATCTGTTTTTTTACTCATGGGATGATGCGAAAAAAAGGGGGAAAAAGAGGGACGCTTAGGCGGAGTGGAGAGTCTCCAAGAACTTGGCGGAAGCGGCGGTGTTGGCACCCTTCTTCTTCTGGACCTTGGCGACCTTGCCGGCGGCGCGCTTCTCCTGGGCGAGGATCTCGGCGCGGCGGAGGACCTGGGCATAGGGGTTGAGGCGGTTCATGACACCCTGGTTGCGGAGGGGGTTCTTCTTTTGGGTGAAGGGACGCTTCTGGGTCTTGGAGCCGGCGGGGCGGACAACGGATTGGATCTCGGTGGAGTTGATGAGGCGGGTGACATCGGGGTTGGAGATGACGTTGGCGGGAAGGACATAGCCCTTCTTCAAGGCGGAGGCCTTCTCGTAGGTACCGTAGATGGCATCGAGCTGCTCAAAGGCACCCTGGGTCCAGATGATGAAGCGACCAACGTGGCCACCGGGGGCGAGCTGGAGCAAGTTGAGGCGGCGGACGTTGACGACCTCGACACCGGGCAAGTTGCGGAAGGCACGCGAGACGCCATTGTCCTCGTTGTAGATGACGAGGGGACCACGGCGCTGGCGGTGACGGCGGTTACGGAGCTTACCCTTACCGGCACGGAGCTTGCGCGAGTTGGAGACCTTGGCGACATCGGCGTAGGCCTCGAGCGACTTGAGAAGGGCAACAGCCTGCTTGGTCTTGGTGATCTTCTCAACCTCGTTAGAGACGACGAGAGGAACCTCCTCGATCTGCTCAATGCGGTGACCACGGGCCATCACCAACGAAGGCAAGGCAGAGGCGGCCAAGGCAGAGACGGTGGCGTAGCGCTTCTGGTTGACGTTGGTGATGCGGTGCCACTTGCGCCAGACCTTGTTGGGGGCGAACATGCGACCACCACGGCACATGTTACCAAAGGCAGCCTGACCAGCACGGTGCGTACCAGAGCCGTTGACACGGGGAATACGGGCAACAGCGCGACCGGTACCCCACGACTCGGCAGAGGTCTGCTCACCAGCCTTGGTGGAAACGGCATAAGCTTGACGCTTGTTCTTGGCCATGTTGGTGTGGACGAATTGCACAATATCGGGACGGATAGGGGCAGTCAACACGGCGGGGAGAGCGACAGTGGCATCGGAGGCCTTGCCGGAATCGGCGAAGACGCTAACAACTTGACGAGCAGCCTATTTAAAAAAAAAAAATAAGTTTGCATATCCTATCCCTACGGCCATCCATCCATCCCAATGCATCCATCCATCCATTCAAAAAAAGACAAGCCATTTGTTCCTCCATCCATCTCATCCATGAAGAATAAAAGGGAAAGCCTTTGGCAAAACAAGTGCATCGTCGTTTTGTTCTTGCTCGTCGTGGAAAATCACAACTTACCATTTCAATTGTTATCAAGGGAAAAGAGGAAGAAAAAAGAAAGAGGAAAAAAAGGGCAGCCCGGCCAAATTATAAGAAATGGCTTTTTCGCCCCCGCCACCCCGCCAAATGGCCCAATTCAACTGCAAGTTCCCGCCGACTTTCAATGGCTCATGAAATACAGCCAATGGCCGTGGCCAAGCGCACAGGCACCGCCCTCAACGGCCGCGATATATCGTCTTTTGAATTCAAATGATTCAAATCATTTCAAAAAAAGCGCGGTCGTGTGCATGCCCATTTCAACCCGTGGCGCATCTCATTAGAAACTTGACGTGATTTATTTTTTTTTTCAGGTAAAACAAAAGGAAAAGAAGGCTGACATGTATGATTGGAAAAAAACAAATAAAGGGTGGTGGGGGGGATATGTTTGAAGAGCAAATTGGAATTGGACAAATGTAGAGGGTGTGCGGGGAAGGAGAGAGGGGGGGGGGACCATCTAACTTTTTCTTTTACGAGGAGGAAGCGGCAGGCTTGGGCCGGCTAAAGGCATCTTCTGAGCCTGTAATATAATACATGTGATAGGTTTCTTGATCGATCTTGTATTGGAGCTGGGACTGCACGTAAAAGTCGCCATCATCCAAAAGCCTCTCCTCGTTCAAGTCGCTGGGCAGGTTGCGCTGCAGAAATGCGCGCTTGACCTTGTCACTGGGCACGCCATCGGTCGAATTGGCCCAATCCATGTAGCTGTTGACATATTGCTCGTACCGGTCCTCCTTGGTCGGCTCCAACATGTAGTCGTCGCTGTCCACAAGCTGGATCGACATCACATTACCGCGTGGCTCCTAGCAAAATAATCAGAAAAAAGCGCGTCAGCGCGTTTTTTTTTTTTTTTTGTTTCCTTGCTCGTTTGCTTTACAAAATTAATGAGGTACAGATTCTCCTCGGCGCCAATGATCTCCTCGGAGCGCATGCGGTATACAGACATTGTGCGTGGCGACACCGTCTCCAATTCGCAATCGCTGCGGAACAATTTGATCAATTCCACGGAATCGGCGTCGGTCGTCACCGCTTGGACCTGGAAACGAGAAAGAAGTGAGCCAAAGGCAAAAAGAGCATCATGAATGTACCTGTTTCACAAAGGTATGCACCAGCTTGTCAATCGTAAAGAGAATGTACGCGTCGGTCACAAACAAGAAGCGCGTCGCCTCCTCAAACATTTGCGGCTCGACCTCGCCCTCAAAGAAGCGATCAATCAGGTCCAAGATGGCCTGGTACTGGCCCTTTGTCGTGTCAATGTCTGGTAGAAAAGTAGAAAAAGGATCAATGGTCTGCTATCAATGGTCTGCTTTTTTTTTTTTCTTTTTTACAAGTAGACTAATTTTTACCATCGTATTTGCTCGTATAGAGGCCCAGTTGCAACGCAATCTTATTTGGCTTCTTGTCATGCTCCTTGGGATGGCTAATATAATCTTGATCCAAGACCTTGAGGCGTAGCAGGCGGCCATAAATCATCTTTTTTTTTCATAAAATGAGGGGGAAAAGTGAGTGTTTCCATGTGTTTTTACGCGTTTTTGCGCGTTTTTCACGCGATTTCTGCATGTTTGCACCCCGTAGTTCGTTTGCGTTTGTTATTTTTACCTCAAAGAGCCTGAAAAAGGCATAAAAGGTGGTGTTGCAGAAAAAGTGCAAGACGGACCTGTGATGAGCTTTGGGGTGAGGAAGGTCGATGTCCATGGGCTCGCCCTGCGATGCCGATGTGGTTGTCGTGGTAGTTGTGGTGGTGCCATTGGGCTCAGGTTTTGCACTGGCATTGTTCTTTGTGAGGACGTCGCGCAGCAGGTCCATGGTATGGTCGTCTTCCTGGTTGCGCCCCCGGCGATGATGTCTGCGTTGGGACGGGGAGTTTTTCGTGGACGAGCTGGAAGACGGGGACCGAGCGGCATCCGAGTCCGAGTCGCCCTCTGTGTTTGTGGATTGGGCGTCGTCGTCCTCGTCGATCATTTCGTCGTCATCATTGTCCGAATAGGGCACCAGCCCCTCGGGCTCGACATTGTCAACGGCAAAGCACATGGGCAAGAACGAGCGCAAAAAGGTGCGGATCTTTTCGCGGTCGTGGTGTGTGAATCCGGCCTGGCGATCAATGTACGAGTACACGACGCGCACCGCGTCTTGGAAGACGGACGCGTCGGGGAACCCAAACATGAATTGCTGCGGCAGCTTCGTCGTCACGCTCTTGCCGGCCTGTTTGATCTTTTTGTTCTTGTGCAGCGCCTCAATTTCCATCGTCATGGCCTTGACTGTCATCGCCTTGCGGTCATTGCCCTTGAACGTAATCCCCTGATAGTCAAGCGCGCGATAGTAATTCTTGTTGTCCAATTCGCGCCAAATCTTGTTCCATTCGCGCTGGTTTTGAGAGAAAGAGAGAGAGAGAGAGAGAGAAAAAAAAAGGAGGTGTTTGTGTTTTTTTTTTTTTTTTTTGTTTGTTCTGGCCTTTTACCTGGGCCTTTTTCCACTCCTCGTCCTTTTGATGTAGACGTTTAAGCAGGATGGGCACGACGTGGGCGGGGTTCTCGTAGAGCAAGTGGATGATTTCGTTGCCGCGGTCCTTTTCGTACACTTTTTTGATAATGCGCTCGTAAATGCTGACAGTCTCGCCCCCAAGACCCGGACTGAGGCGGAATTGTGCCTTTTCGTCCATGGACATGGCTTCAATCTTTTTGGCAATCGGTTCCAGCAGCGCAATGGTCCACAAGTTGGCCTCGATCGTCATGTTGTAATCGTATCTTTTTTTTTTAAAAAAAAAAAAAAGAGAAATATGAGCCCAATGACCCTCTAGCCCCCCCCCGCGCCTCTTGTTTGCGTGTTCTTACCTTTCTTCTTCACAGCGATGCATGGCTTCCTCATATTGGCTCTTTTTAGACGCGATGAAGCCATCGTCCTCACTGGCCCAGATGGGATGCGACACGTACACGTCATTTAACACCTCCCAAGCCAATTGGTCGCGACCCGAGCATTGCTGATGTTGCCACTGTTCATCATGACATTAAAAATAGAGGAAAACGTGAGGAAAAAAGAGGGAAAAAAGAGGAAATCGAGAAAAATAGGTGCTTACCTCGACGGGGGCGACGCGATAACTGGGGCTGTCAGCGACAATGGCACAATGCATGAGATCTGGCTTTGGCGGGAGATGCGCGGGGCGCCTAATGGGCCTGTGCTTTGGCTCGTAGGCAAGGACGCTTTGGAACCAGTCAAAAAGCTCGGCATTGGAGCCGATGAAGATGCGGACCTGGTCCATGAGCTGGTCCAGGGTGACGATCTGCTGCGTATACAGATTGAGTGTCTTGAGGAACTCCTCGTACGACGGCTTGTTGCCAATGTACTTGCGGATGCGCTCAAAAAGCTCGACTTCCTCAGCAGACACTGTCGGATGCACGGGATCAAACGGCGACGCAGGGAATGCGTATGGATCCGAGCGCAATCCCTCCATGTCCACGTGTTTGAGATGCGTCATCTTGGACCGCTGCAAAAAAAAAAAAAAAAAAAGAAAAAAAAACGTCAGAAAATGGTCGCGCGTCGCATCGCTCGCTTCCATTTTTTTTTTTTTTTTACCTTGTTGCCCGTGGTCCCTGGCGCAGGTCCACGCTTCTTTTTGCCGGGCCTGAATTGATCGTCTGGATAAAAATCGTAGGTGGCCGACGATGGCGTGAGGTCTGGTGCGCTGCCCGTAATGTCGGGCAAGAATTGCTTGAATTCGTCGAGCAAGTCGGGGCTGCCATTGAACAGATATTGGACGTGCGCATAAACCTCCTGGATGGGCTTTTGCTCCTTTTGATACGTCTGCAGGATCTCTAGGAATTGCTTGTACGTATCCGGGTCATTGGCAAAGCGGTTCTAAAATCAAAAACAAACGTGAATTTGGCGATCCTTTTTCCTTTTTTTTTTTTTCTCCTCATCCCCTTTTTTTCGCTTTTTCGCTTTTTTTCATCTTTACCTTGATCTTGTTGACGTAATTGATGGCGTGGTTGAATTCAACAGGCGAGCGCTTGCCATTTTGAAGCGGGGACGTGGCCATTTGCGCGGGTGGGACGGTGGAATGCGGCGTGGACGCTGCAGTGGATGATGCGGGCGTGGCGGGCTGCGGCTGAGGGGGTTGGAGCGCCTGTGGTTGTGGTTGTGGTGGTTGTGGTGGCTGCTGTTGCGCCGGATGGTGTGGTGGCGCGGGTGGGCGGCCATGGGGCGCGTACGCAGGGGCATTGGGATGCGGTGGCGGGGGCATGGACGACGATGGCGGTGGTGGCGGGTAATGGTGTGAAGGATAGGGTGAGTGTGCCGATGGAGGTGGCGCGTGAGGCATTTGCGCCGGGTGTTGCGGCTGGGGAGCGCTAGGCGGCATGCTATGATGGGGTGGCGGGTGGTGGTGGTGATGTGCCTGCTGTTGTGGCTGCTGTTGCTGGTGTGGGGCTGGTGGGGGCGGAAACGCGGCCGACGTCGATGAAGAACGATAGTAATCGACGGCTGGCTGGAGGCTGCCGCCAGCCGTGGTGGTGGTCGTCCCATTGGGCGTGGTGACACGAATCACATCGGGTTCCATGGGATCCGTCGAGCACTCGATCCTGTACCCAGGCGGCAAAAACGTGTTAAATCCCGAGATCAGCATCGGGTGCCCTTTGAAAAGCGTCGATACGCGCTCAATCACGCCGGGCGTATCAATTCTAAAAAAAAAAAAAAAATCAAATCGTCAGCCAAGCAAAAATCAATAGAGAGAGAGAGAGAGAGAGAAAAAAAAAAGGAGAATGGACGAAAAAATAAAAAAAAGGAATTGGACAAAAAAAGAGGGGAATTGACGAATATAAAAAAAAACGGAATTGGAATTGAATGGACGGGGGCTGCTTACGCTTGGCTTTTGAAATCCTTCATGATATCCAAAAAGCGATTGTAGACGTCGGGCTGCTCAGAGAACTGAATTTTCACCTGATCAAGATAAGAAAGGGCGTCGCGCACGTTCAATGGCCTGTAGCCTGCTGCTGCATCTGCTGAGGCGGGTGGTGCAGGGGCAGAAGACGCAGACGAGGGCGCGGCAGGTGCCGCAGGGGGTGGGGGAGGCTGTTGTTGCTGCTGTTGGTGGTGCACAGGTGCCGCTGCCGATGGAGGAGCGGGAGGAGGAGGACCAGGGGCTGGCGCGGGTGGTGCTTGCGCTTGCTGAGGAGGTGGGGGAAGCGCCTGGTGCTGCTGTTGGTGATGATGCGGCGGCAACGAGTGCAAATGCTGCTGCCGTGGCGACGGTTGCGATGGCATTGGCTGTGCCAGCGCCTTTGGGGGCGACAGGTGATGATGCGGCGCGTGGTGCAAGGGGGGTTGCGTGGGCGGCGGGGTGGATGAGCGACGGAGAGGCATGGGCGGAGGAGGTGTGGCCTTGGAAGGGGGCATGGCCGCCAATGGATGCTGCTGTTGCTGTTGCTGCTGCTGCTGCTGCTGCTGCTGGTGATGTTGTTGTTGTTGCTGCTGTTGATGATGGTGGTGGTGCGCGTGATGATGATGGTGGTGAGGATCGTCATACGGCGATTGTGCGCGTGGAGGTGGCAAAGGCGGCAATGTCGGCTTGTTGAAGATCTGTGGCCGTTCGGCATGCACAAAAGGCGGCGGCGGAGGCAGGTTATAACCTGAGGACGACCCAGACCCAGACGCCGGCGATGACGAAGGCGGAAAAGGACGGTCCATCGATGGAGGTGGGGGCAAATTCATCCCGCCCAATGGACCAGGATATCCACCCGACGAAACATATGCGTTGTTGCTGTTGTTGCTGCTGCTGCCACTGCCGCTGCCGCTGCTTCCACCGTGAGGAGGACCACTGTATAAAAAAAAAAGGGTCAGCATCCAATAACAAAAACACGCATCGCCTGTTCCCCCCAACTTGGGGCGAAAAAACACGCCCTGTACACACAAGAGCCCTTTTGGTGCAAGAGGGCAACTCGCATAGCATACGTGTCTCAACTTACCGGTGGTTGTTGGGTGGCTGTAAGGGAGACGACATGAGCCTTTTACAATAAAAGTGGCAAAGAAAAAAAAAAAAAAAAGCGAAAAAGAATAAAAAAGAGAGTGAAAGAAAAGGGTGGTGAAATGTTTCCGCATCTGACCTTTCTTTCTCTCTCCCCCCATTTTTTCCAAATACACGCTCCGGCGGAGTTCGGGCGGCGATTCAATTGCCTAGCAAGCCACTTTTGCAAGGATGTCCGGCCCATCCCTGCTTCTCCGGCCCATTTTTGCTTTTTGGTGCGTTTTGTGAAGCGTTTGTTGTCCTTTTTGCATGAAGCGTCACGCGACCCGCTTTGAACAACCGATCACAAGGATGCGTTTGGACTTTTTTTCCAAGCCCTCGCGTATGCTAGGCGTAAAACAAGTGTAGATCACCTGACATCGCTACGTTTTTTGACAGAAAAGCAAACGAGGTCACACCAAAACTCAAAAAGCGGGCTCGTGTCACCAACGGCCATCACGCACGCGCCGCGTCAGCGAAAAAATAGAAAGAAAACAAGGGCCTTTTTTTTTTTTATTCAGCACGAGGCAAAAGGAAGGAGAACAAAAAAAAGTGTCCTAGGGAATATCTACACAATTCAAGGGCGATAAAATGAGAAAAGATAACGAGGAAGGGAGGGAGGAGTGGCATTGTCGAATTCTATGTGTTGGTGTGCCAAGTAAGCGTCAGCTTTGTACCGCGCACCTCGGCACCGAGGGACATGGCCTAAAAAAAAGAGAGAAAATCGACCCAGTGTCAGCGCGTCGCGTTTCATTTTCCTTTTGTTTTTCATCAATTTACCTTTTCGGCCTCGAAGCGCTGCGAGTAGCGCGCAAGGTGGCCTTGTTCCGTGGTGTCCCAGGCTGCAAGATGGCCGAATTGTGCGAAATGGGCCTTGAGCTCCTCATCGGTCAACGGCGCGTCGGCTGGCGACTGCACGAGCAGCGTCGTGGGTCGGTTATCCAGACTGCGCTTGGCCGCAGGCGCCGCAGCGGGCGCGCCAGGCACGTGGTGTGGGTGTGCCGTCGATGGCGTCGACGCGTTGCGCACCGCCGCAGTGTACGTGGCAAACAGCTCGGGGGGAATCGTTGGCGGCTCAATGCCTAGCGTCTTGGCCTGGTCGTAATAAAAAGACACAAAAAAAAAAAAAAGAGTCCATTTTTTTTCTTTTTCTTTCATTTTTTTTTTTTTTTACCTCTTTGCGCAATTGGGCGACCTTGGCAAGCAATTCTTGCTGGCTGGCAAGACGCGCGGCATCCATTTCTGCCGAGACGAGCTTGAGCTTTTTAAAGAGGTCTTCCTTTTCTGCGGGTGCGAGGGCCTTGTTGTCGAGTTGTGCAAAGAGGTCCTTTTGTCGTTGAATGTGATCTTGCAGCATTTGTTCCTGTTTCTTTTGCAGATCCAGCAGCACCTTCATCTGCTCCTTGCGCTGCTTGTCCTTTGCGGCAATCAACTTATTCATGGACGCAAGTCGTGCAGCCACCAATTCGGGATCAGGCTCATTGCTATGTGCCTGTTGTGGTGCTTGCATCTGTTGTGTAGGGTCGGGCATGCCTACGGCTGCTGCTGCGGCTGCGGCTTCATCGCCTTGCGGATACCCGTCTTGTTGGTGGTACGCGCGAGGTGGTCGTGCATTGTACCCCTGAGATGGATGTTGCTGCATTTGTTGCTGTTGTTGCTGGCGCATGGGATTGTGCCAATACACCTTGACAAAGCGATTGTCAAAGATGGCCTCGGGTGAATCCTTGGCGGCCGCCGCCTCGTCGTGCGTGCTGAATTGCACCGTTGCGCGATTGCCGTGCAAATTCACATTCACCAGCGTGCCAAATCGCTTGAAATAGTCATTGACCGACGTCACTGTCTGGTGCTCGGGCGGAATGTTCGCCACATCGATCATCGTGCGCTCTTCAAGTGGCTGTTGCGGCATGGAATGATACCCGCCGTCGTAGCCGCCACGGCCACCACGCCCACGCCCGCGACCACCACGCATCCCACCGCGTCCTCCGCGCATTGGCATCCCGCCGCCGCCCATCATATTGCCTTGCATCATCTGCATCATCTCGGGATTCATCGCAAACGCTTGCTGCATCGCCTGGAACATGGCAGGATCAAACGACCCGTCTGCACCCACTAGTTTTTTTTTTTTTAAAAAAAAAAAAAGAAATGAGCATCCCATTGCGTTTTTCTTTTTCATTCTTGTCCACTTTACTTGGCATGTTGGGCATGTTGGGCATCCCCGAGAACGGCATGCGATTGCCTCCATAGCCATTGCCATTGTTGCGGCGGTCAGGCCCAGGCGCTTGCTGCTCTTCATGGCTGTACGGACAAAGATCGCCACGCATGCAAAAGCCCTTGTCTGCATGAAAAGAAGAAGAAAAATGAGCACCCATGGCATCCATTTTCGTTTTTTTTTTTTTTGTCGCTTTTACCAAAGTAATCACGGCACCTGCCGCGTCGGCCGCCGCCGTCGCGGTAATTGGGACGTGCGCGATAATCCTGTCGAAAGTCATTTTGATGCGATTGGTACGCGTCGCGATGGTGGCGCGTGTGCTTGGCTGGCCGCTCGTCGCTGCCGCCGCCACCAACGACATCGCGCGCACCCGCGTCGCGGTCGTCATCGTCCGATTCACGCGCACGCTTGTGCTTGAAGCTGCGGTCCCCATTGTCATCGTCGTCGTCGTCATCGTCGTCGTGGCGCCCGCCACCGCTTGACGGCGCAGAAAGGTGCGATTGCAGGCGCGAAAGGAACCCGTCCGTTTCTAAAGCACGTGAAACAAGAATTAAAACGAGCCCTCTTTGCACACCCACAATAAAAAAAAAGGCAATAAACTCTTACCTTCACCAAAGAATTCCTGCAAATCCTCCTTGACCGCCGACGTGTCGGCAAACCGGCGCTGATCCCCTACGAGCGCCATCACATAGTCCGTCAGATTGTGATCGCCGTCGCAGCTAGAAAAGAAAAAAAACAGACGTAAGCAACAAGTCGCGGTCGTTTGACGCGCCAATCTCTCCTTCTGCTTACTGTAGCTCGACTTCACGCTTGACAAATGTCTTGAGATCCGTCATTTGTAGGAAAAATGAGAATAAAAAAAAAGAAAGAAAAAAAAGTAGAAGAGAAAAAAAAAGTGAGTGAACAAAAAAAAAAAAGAAAGCGGGTTTGAATGACTGGCTTTCCGTTTCAATCACCGCTGCCCTTTTTTCTGCTTAGTGCTCTTCCGTCTTTTTTTGCTTCTTTGTCGCCCTTTTTTCACACTCCTAATGTCGTTCAAGAGCTTCGTGTCGCGCTCCGTTATCACGGAAAATGAAGAAAAGGCAATTGAGGGCCAAAGTAAATACCACTGGGAGGTGAGGTGCCAATTGGGGCTCATTTTTTGCTTTTCTGCTCTTAGGCGCCGGCCAGACGGGCGGCAGCAGCGGTGCCGCGCAGGCCGAGTACGATCCGCGTACGCTGTACGAGCGGCTGCAGGAACAAAAGCAGATCAAGGACGACGAATTCAAGGAAAAGACAAAATTCAGCAATTTGGTCAAGCGCATTGACGAGGAGGACGCCGAGTACTACCAGGCGCTCTCCGAGACGCAGCAGAAACTCGACGACGAACGGCGTCTCAAGGACCAGCTCGAATTGGAGCAATTCCGACGGTAAATTTCGTCAAAAAAAAAAAAAGCACAAAAAAAATTGCTGACACGTGCTTGCCCTGTCTCTTCTTTTGACAGCGCTGTGGAAGACACGCACACGCCGCTGACGTCCAAGAACCATGCCGCTACCAATACCACAGCCGCCGCCGCAAATCACACCACGGCGCCACGGAAACTATCCAATCCGCCGAAAAAGGACCACGCCAGCAAAAAGCTCAGCGGTCTCGTCCTCGTCAAAAAGAAGCGTGACCGTGACGACGACAACGACGACGACGACAAAAAGGATGACAAGAGCAGCAAGGATGGCCATGAAAAGACCGCGCATGATACCAAAAAGCAAAAAACAAGCGATTCTGCTACCGCTGCCGCAGCACCCGCAGCCAAGGGAAGCCTCGGCTCTCTCTTGGCCGACTATGGTGACAGCGACAGCAACAGCGACTCGGACTAGAGAACTGTGGATCAATAAAATCGATGTTTTGCAGTGCAAAGGAAAAAAAAAAAAAGAGAGAGAAAGAGATTCTGTGAGCCATGCTGCCAAAAATATCACGAAGTTTCAAATCACCATGACAAGTGATCGAGCCATGCCAGATTCTTGACACTTTGCAGTTGGGTTTTTGCCCTCTCTCTCTTCAGAAAATGCGTAAAAAGTTGGGATCAATCCGGTCGTTGACAAGAAAATAGACATTTGTCGATAAGTTTACGTTTTCGATCATAGCATGATAAATTTTGCCTCGATCGACCTGACACTTGCACGTGCGGAAAGATACGCGTTTGGACGACATTTTGCTCCCGCTCGGCATAGTCGATGCGTGACCTTTGTACACTTGCAACGTGTGATCAAACATTTCAATTCCAATTTACTCGGCAACTCACAGTGTAGAAAAGAGCCGTGTTGCTGTGTCAAAAGATGCGACGCTCAACAATCTATCGAAAGAGCCAAAGTTCACAGGCGTGCGACCAAAGCTGATGGAAAAATCCAAGTTTCTACAATTTGACTTGACTGTAATTGCCATTTGCTCGAGACCGCCCCGATTGACTACAGTATTGCAGACTTGTTTAGAGTGCCATTTGATCATTTTCTTCATGCGTTTGAATCATTGAAAACCGGAGGCCAGTCAGCCGAGTTGTCGACAATTTTGAAATTTTATTTGGCAGCTTTTTTAAAGATTTTCACAAATCCGTATTAAAAAATATTACAAACGTTGACTGAATCGTCTCTCCAAACTTACGGTATGCAGCCGGTTTTTCCACGCGCTCTTTTAACAAGACATTGAAAATCCGAGATCAATTGGGCCGTTTTGCATATTATGAATCCAAAATACCGGTATCGACAACATTTTCACTGTTGTTTCTTGTTTGGCACTGTCTTGGTCAATTTTTTCTTCAATCGCAGTGAAACGTCCATCGTTCGAATCATGCGAGTTCCGGTGGTGCCCTTTCTGAGATGTTTGTTTACCCGATGAATGACTTTTGTACGCTTGCAAAATCGGGTCAAACTTTTGATTTATTTCTAAATCCCATTTTCTCGACAGCGGAAAGAACGACTTGTCATGCTTTTACAGTACAGTACTGTACAGTAACGTGTCGTAAGCGCCTGTTGGTTCTCTATCGAATGAGACCAGTTTCATCGATGGTTGGCTGAAACTCGCAGAGAAAATCCATTTTTTCGTCAAAATCTTTGTTCGCGAATTGCTCGACAACGGTCTAATAAATCTGTAATTTTTATTTCAGTTTAGCTAACAAACAGGGAGGCAAAGCACCTAATGGGATGACTTGCAGCGCGCTAGCTTGGGTTTGACCATTTTGCATCGGTCATTCCTCCACCAGGCTGCTGCAATGAGGGTAGCTTTTGATTTTGAGCAAAAAGGGTGAAAAAGATAGAGACGTTGAGAATAACGAGAATGAAGTAAGTCTTTTGTTAAAATGAAAAGATCTCGATATTTATACAAAAATGAAAAATGCCTAGACGAATAGGCTAGATGCGCAGACGCGTGAATTGAAGCTGTCGCGGCGTCTAAATAAGGAAACAGGGGCGTGAGACCAAGATATGGCCGCGCAGATCTCGAACAAAACGTTATGCCCATCCCAGAGGATTCAAACATGCCAATACTTGCAAGCACCGTGTTGTTTCATTTGGTGCGCAAGTGTGAGAAACATAATGGTTCGAGTCCTGTTTGCCAACATGCAATGTTTGGCACGGACAGGCCATTTTTTTATTTTTTTTTCTTTTGTTTCTCAAAGGCATTGATCACTTGGTGATCACTGCTTGCACACGCATTGCCACGTTAAGCGCGTTTAAGACGCGCTTGCGCTTTCTTTCATTGACAGACCAAGTGTCTGTTAGGCTTTTCTTATTAAATCAAGCTCTGTAAAGCAGGCAAATACAACACTGCAGTCCACAGCCACTCAGCACGCAAAAAAAAGTGCAAAATAAAAAAAATACGTAAAAAAATGCAAAAAAAATCCATGCAATTACGCACCTTAATTTGGAAGTGCCAAACCTTAAATTTTTGCAAAAAAAATCGCACCAAAGCAGGCAGGTTTCTCATGTCGATCGGCGTTCATGCGTCACTCTTTGGGCATTTTTTGCAGTTGGAGCGACGTGCCATTTTGTCTGCCAATCGCAAATTGTCGGAATTACCTGTTTGGGATGCATTGTTCGCTCGGAGTTCGAAATTTCCCAAATTTGGTATTGTCTGAGATTGAAATGTGTAACCCCTGAGTGACCCCTGAATACAGTATTTCAAAAGTGGTCGTAGCGCTTTGGGGGTTTACAGTAAGCTTCTTGTTGCATACAGTATTTCGCGCTGAATGCGATGCAGTGTTTTTTGAGCGGGATTGGCCTAGTACGTAGACGGCGAGAAAAATGCAAAATGGAATAAATTTGGTGCATTTGGAATCGCGGGCTGAAAAAAAATCGGGCAGAGCCGTCGCGAGCACAGGGCTGTTGTTCGTGCCGCGACGCAATTTTCATCGGCGGGCAGGCAGATTGTAAAAAAAATTCTGGAGGCACAATAAGAATTCAAGACATCAAAGTCTGAAAAAACACGCATTATCGATTTCCAAAGGCAAATTTGCACGTTTTTGTGTAGTGTAGCGCGATGCTCCAGGCATTGAAATAACAGCACGTGTCAAGATCTGTCCAATGAGAATAAAAAATAGATGAATCAAACAGTTTACTGTATTTGTGTGAATTTCGTAGATCAAACAGCATGATGTCCCAAAATATTCAAGCAAATTGAGCTTTTGTGCATTTTCTTGGGCAATGGCTGACTGATTTTTCTTTTCAACCGAATACGTACTGTGAATGAAAAGGACAAATGATAGGACTAAAGGTAGGCTTTTATGTCAAAAGTGTGTGAGAGAGAGAAAAGAAAGGGAAAATAGAGGGGAAAGAGACGTTTAAATAAGCTATGGAAATACAGTAGGCTATGATATGAGGCGAATTAGATGTCAGGCATCACACGTCAGAGCGTGTGTGCAACTGAATGCACAGGTCTGATCTGCTGCGCATCATCCAGATCAATGCCAAATTTGACACGTACGTACAAAACTGTACTGTACCGTACGTACAGGAGAGCCAATGCGTATTTTGTTTTGATATGATACAGTAGGTACAGTAACATGCATGGGTACGTATGATAAAAAATGGCGCACATTTTTTTATTTTTTTTTTTTTTTTTTTTTTTTTTTTTTTTTTTTTTTTTTTTTTTTACATTTTCAAAGAAAGAGCGTCAAGTTTAATGTGCAAACTACCAAAACGGTGTAATCACAGGGACACGAGGAACAGTGAATCATGAATAATCTTTTAATGTTGTTGATGTAGTACAAAGGCGTAAAAAAAGAAAAAGGATATATAATTTGATGAAGAGAAAAAAAATAAAACGAGGGACATCTATTCTCTGCCCTGGAGGATGGATTCAATGCTGGAGTTGATAAAGTCTTTCTTGAGGGCCATGTCAAAGCCAAACTGGGTGGCGAGCTTTGAGCGGACCTGCTTTTTGGTGATGGTCATGAGGTCTGCATTGGCGAGGATTTGCTTGATGGCCTCATGGAGGTCGTCGTCGCTGGGGAATCCGGGGGGCATGGCGTACATGGACGGGTGAGAGAGGGGGGTGTTGCGGCCGGACAAGCTGGTGCGCTCCTGATCATAGTCCATGGAAGGCGGGGCCATCATCATCATGGACGGGGTGCCTGAGAAGCTGTGAACGGAGCCAGTCGATGGGATATTGTAGGATGGCGGCGCGTAGAATGACGCATTGGACGGGGGCAGCACCTGCGACATGGGGACAGACATGCGATGCTGCTGCTGTTGCTGGAAGTCATCGCCTGGGCCGCCACCCGCGACAGAGCCGGCATACGAGGGGCGATAGTTGAACGCGCTCGATTTTTCGTGCGCCTTGGTGTCACGATAATAGTCGTATTCACCGCCACCGGCTTGGCTGCCGCCGTACACGCTGCCGCCATTGCCACCGCCATAGACACTGCCACCATTGCCGCTGCCAGGCATGCCGCCGTACACGCTCTGCTGCTTGTTGTAGCCAGACGCGTAGCTTTGGTTGTCCTTGGACCCGAGCTCCCACAATTCTTGCTCGTACACGCTCCATTTCTTGAGAGGGATCATCTTTTCGTCGAACTTCTCGTCGTCGGTGACAATGATCTTCTTTTGCTTGTTGTCACCCACGACAACACGCGTGTTACCCCAGGAGAAATCGTCAAAGTGCCAGAACGAGTACACGGGCAGGAAGAACGAGAACACGGGGATGGCCAGAATGTAAAAGATCATCCAGCCAATGTGCTGCCATTGACGCTTGAGGATGAACAGGATCGCCTGCAGCGCGTACACGCCGGCGAGCATGCACATGGCGATTGTCGGGAACGGACCATTGCCCGAGGCCATGACGTAGATCAGGTAAATCAGGTACAAACATGTCACGGGCAACGTCAGCGTACCAATGAGATCCAACAGCACCACAAAGCGCATCGAGAAACAGCAAAAGCCACACAGATCAGGCAAAAGTATGACTTCGGCCAAGTTGTGAATGGTGGAATTGATCCATCGACGACGCTGCGAGAGGAGAATCTTCCACTTGTCGGGCGCGACGGTCTGGCAGGTGGCATGTGGGGTGAATTTCATCTTGTAATTGGGGAAATGCTTCATCATGAGGGTGGTCAGGTAACGATCTTCACCAAGGTGCAGCAGATTCTTCTTGTGGAGCGTGTCGACGTGATTGTCCTTGTAGTCGTTGATGACCTTTGGCGAGATGATGAGGGGTTCGTTCTTGACGGGCGTGCGGATGCGATACATGCAGAAACAACCGGGCAAACAGGTGACGGAGCCAAAGAGCGATTCAAACGCCTTGGACAGGTGATGCGAGATGTAGTATTCGTAAACCTGGATCATGGTGGTCCACGATCGGTCTTCGTTGGACAGCTTGGTCTCGCCGCACAGGCCAATGATCTTGCCGTCGTGCAGCATGACCGAGATCATGTGATTGAGCGCGTTTGGCGCGACCTCCGTGTCGGAATCGACCATCAGGATGTACTCGTAGAACGACGGATGCACGCCAATGACATTCTTGATCTGGTGGTACATTTCCAGCTCCATGGGCGTCATGGGGCTGTCAAAGTGCACCTTGTTGAGGAAATTCATCAAAATCATCTGCGAATCACGCTTGCCACGATTGCCAGGCTTGGCGCGCTCAGACGCCTTGCCGACCTTGACAATGACCAAGTAAGGCACGACGTGGCCCTGAGAAAAAAATGAGGGGAAAAAAAGAGCAGGTTGAGCATCATTTTCTTTTTTTTTTTTCTCGCTTTGATTTTTTCTTCATTCCATTTCATTTTCATTTTTTTTTCTTTTCTTCAGGCATACCTCGCACTCATAGAGACCAGAGTAGATCTTGCCATAGTTGAGCTGCTTGGAACCCTCGCCAATGGCCTTGAACATGAGTGGGTCGGGATCTTGCGTCGTGTCGTAGCCAAGAACGTCGAGGACGATACGCGGGGTGGGGCGGTCGTTGCCTGAGCCCATGATCATGCCGTCGGCGATGATGACGAGCAGCTTGCGCCTGTCGTCATAATTGAGGACGGTGAGCGAGTCAATGGTCTTTCGCAGCGAGTCTTCGTCCTCGGTGTAGCATGGCACCTGGCAAATGACAAACTTGTCGTGCTCCTCGGGGGTGGGCGCACCGCCGAATTGAAGCGCCGCCAAGAACTTGACTAGGATGGTCAAGCACATGAGACAGGCAAAGGCGAGCAAGAGGTAATTGCTAAATGTGCACTTGATGTCGTCGCGCACATCGATGTCGCCGACGTAAAACACGTTGTTGAGGCAATTCATGTTGGCCTGCTGGTCGGCGGGCGACAACTTGCTAAAGTATTGCTTCCATTGGCTGGTGGCGTCGGTGCCACTGTAGGTTTGGAACAGCTGCGTCACAGTCGAGGACAAAAAGTTGTACTCGGCATTGGTGCTGCCGTAGCGACTGGCCGTGGTGAAATAGTCGGTCAAATCATAAATCTTGCCATTGATGGCCATGGCCTTGCGGCCCCAGGATGAATAATCGCCCCAAATGCTGGACAGCTTGATGACGACGTTGCCCTTTTTGTAAATCTTCATGTTTGGCAAAAAGGTATTCCAATACCAATTGTTGTCCTTGAACGGCGTGAGCACGCCGAGCTGGCCAGACGTGTGGGACAATTGGAGCACGGGGTTGCTATTGTTGACGGTGATAGCAACGCCCACACTATTCACGAGGCCCTGACACGCGACGGTAAGAGGCAATTGGAAGGACGCGGTCACGTCCATGCCGGCTGTCGCGCCCATAGTCTCTTGGTTGGCCGGGTAGCTGGCGCCACCGTGGTCGGACATGGCGAAATTCGTCACATCATAGACAATGCCGTACACGGACTGATAATTGTCGTTGTTCACGCCGTGTGCCTGAACATTGGCCGGCGAATACATGGTGCTCGTGCCCGGGCACAAGATATACCCAAGACCAACAATGAAAAACAGCGTGACGCACGAGAACAAAAAGATCATCAGGCAAAGCGTCACCTTCTCGCGCCAAGCCATGCGGATATCTTCGCGCTTCATCTTGCCCAACCACGCAAGAAGCGGTGTCGGCAGCCACCACGTCATGAACCACACAAAGCGCACCCACCAGATACGCACCGTTGTGATTGGCACCTCTTCGACGTTTTCAATCTGTGGCGCTTGGTAATCTTCCACCATCTTGCGCATGTCCATGTTGGGGCCGAATCTATTTTCATGCAAGGAAAGAAAAAAAAAAGGAACAATGATGTGAGCTTTTTTTTTTTTTGGCATTTTCATGGCAATTGTTTCTTGTTTTTTCAATTTTTTTTCTCTTTCTCTCCTTTTCACGTTCATTTTTTTTCTTTTGTTCTTACCCTTCGCCAAGGCCGTGGATGCCCCATTCGGATTCATCACCCCATTGACTGGCCATATCGTCGCGACGAAGATTGTCTTCGCTGGCGGCAAAGCTGCCACCGTAGACACTTGGCGACGCGCCGAGAAGGTACGCGTCGTGGTGCTGGCCGTCGTCGAGCGGCATGGCGTGCAAGTCTTGGTACGACGCGGATGGTGGCAAATCACCGGAATCGGCGAGTGCGACACCAGCGGCCGCGCCACCGGCAAGTGCAGCGGCCGAGGGATCCTTTGCACGCGTGCGCGCGTCTTTTTCCATGGCGCGCAGGCCATCTTCCAGGTCTTTCCACGGCTCATAGGCAAGCCAGATCAATTCGTGGCCAATAAAAGCAGATTGCTCGTTCCACGTCATAAAGGCATACAGGGTCTCTGTGATTTCGCGATCGGACTTGTGCGACGTGTCAATCATGGACGTGAGCAAGGGCTCGTAGCGGGTGGCAAGCTCCGTGAAGGTGTAATTAATGACATATTCGCGCGACCGACGCAAAGTCAAGTCGGACATCAAGAATGCGCGAATTTGCGTCATGACGCGGCTTGTTTCCCATTTGTCGGGGACCTGGGCGTCGTTGGGACGCACATGGATCACATTGTACAGCTGCGTGCCGGCCATGGTCACAAACAAATCATTCAACGTCGTGTACAATTGGTCAAGGACGGTGGCCACCTTGATATCTTCATAAAGCAAATCATCGTCCACGGCCTCTTTTTTGCCCAGCGTGTCCTCGCCAGGCGCAATGGCGTCCACCGCCGTGGCAGGCGTGCTGGGCGTCACCGAGGCAACGGCCATTGATTCGTCTTCTTCGGGAATCGCGGGTTGTTTGACGGTATTTTTGCGTGCAAGGCGTTTTGTGGTCTTGCGACGCATGGAGGGTGCACGCGTGGGCTTGCTGGTCAGCTGCGCCTTGACAATGGTGCGATCATCATTGGGATGCGACTCGGTAGCCATGGCGACGCCCTGGAACAGCGATGTGACGAAATTGTTCGTGCTATGATCACGCAACAGGCTGACAAAGTCGGGCGACATGCTGTCCATGTTCTTGTCCAAAAAGTGGTCCATCGAGTAATGCACGGTGCCGCCAAAGTGGTGGATGCCAAACGAAAACGCTTGTGCAGACACAAAAGACGGATGCCCATTGTATTGTCGCTGAATGTCGGCAAGCAAATTCGCGTCGGTCGCGTCGGTTGCACCGCCCTGGAACTTGGCACTGGCCTTGTTGACCGCGCCTATGAGCCCGGCGCCGCCAGAAGAAGAATTGCCGCCGCTGCTACCACCACCGAGCAAATCAAGACATCCAATGTTGTCCATTGTCACAATCTTGGGCAGAGCAAGCCCGTCGGCCAATTGCTCGTTGGTGTCGGTGAATTGCTGCTGGATCGTGAATTGATGGAGACGCTCATTGGCAAAATTGAACCCGAATTGCTCAAATGCATTGTTGTTGTTGCTGAAATTCTGGAAACCAGGCATGTCCAGCAACCCAATAAAGTTGGCAGGGTCGCCGTGGCAAAGCTTGGTGTTGATGTTCTCCACAATCCACGTAAAAAGCGATTGGTACAATGCGCACGCAAACACATCGCGCTGTTCCTCGGCCGCGCGCGGATTGAGGAACATGGTGCACAATTCGTTGCGAATCAGACGCAGTTTGTACGTCAGTGCCGTCTCCAGCTTGGTCGGCGACACACCCAAAAGCGCAGCGACCGCTTGCAACACGTCCACGTTCTTGACACAGCATGCATCTTGCACCATGGCGTCCTCAGGCTCGGCAAATTGCAAATTGCCCATGTGCAGAATCGCAGACAACAGCTGGAACATGGCCGTCACCTAATTTATATTTTATTTTTTAAAAAAAGGGGGAGCCGCGTGTCAATTTTTCGTTCCCAATTTCCTCTCCATTCCCCTCTTTTTTTTTTCCAAGAGTTCTTACGGTGGCAGACTTGAATCCACAGGTCTTTAGGGCCGTCTTGAGCGTGCCAAACATGATTTCGTCCTCGGAAGTGGTGCGCTGGTGGTGCAGATAGCGGAAATGGTCGAGATCAAAGTTCAGGTACAATGCCGTCTTTTCCTCGTTGGTGGTGCCTGCAAGGAGTGCATAAAGCACATTGAACGTGCGCTCGTGCATGGATGGCTTGGTCACGGGCGCAAGCAGGCGCGATTTGTCAAGCGCAAATGTCAATGTCTGCGCACCGACGAGATGCCCACGCTCATTGAGCTGAATTTCTTGGAAAAGGCCGAACTGCGACGCATTGGCGTTTTGTGAGGTGCGTGCATGACCAAAAGTCTCGAGGATGATGGACGCGTTTTGGATTTGCTGCTGCACTTTGCGCTCCTTTTTCGTATGCGTCGACAAGTGCAACAATTGCTTCAGCA
Organism: Gongronella sp. w5; assembly: GCA_001650995.1. Taxonomy (NCBI): domain Eukaryota; kingdom Fungi; phylum Mucoromycota; class Mucoromycetes; order Mucorales; family Cunninghamellaceae; genus Gongronella; species Gongronella sp. w5. The sequence goes on along the minus strand of KV441904.1, from coordinate 141,209 downwards.
GGTGCGTCCGCGTCGTGCTTTTGCCTGAGCCCGTAAAACCACTGATAAAATGCGAGAATGGAAATGCAAAACAAAAAAAAACAGAAAAAAAAAGAAACGTTAGAGTTCAAACGTGAACAAGGGACCAGCCTCAGCCATAAATAGTAATTTCAGGATATTTTTATATTTTTCACCCCGTTCAGCGCTCTCTTTTTTTTTTTCTCCAAAGAAGCCAATTGCCATGGACACAACGGGGCGTGATCTCGTTTTCTCTGCATCTCTCTCTCTCTCTCTCTCTCTCTCTCTCTCTCAGTCCATGTACCTGAGAATAACGGATTGATCCTGACCGGTGCGGCGCATATGGAAATACACCTTGGCGGCGAGGTCATAAACGTGCGGCTGCAACGCAGGCTTTGAGCTGGACAGATCACGATAGCATGCGTCGGCATACGTGTTAAGTGTCGCATCATTGAGCAGGTCCAATGGCTGGTACGGATTGACAACAACCAGCGTCGAATGGCCGAGTTGGGTATAAGGCAGCCTCTGCTTGTACCGCTGGTGCAGCAGGTGCAGAATAGCGCTCTCCGACGGGCCCTTGTTGCTGTTCTCCCGCGGCAAGCTGGCCAGATTCGTGCGCGTTTCGTCTTGCATAGCAAACTAGACGAAAAACAAAAAAACAAAAAAAGACGAAAAAACGAGAAAAAGAGAACGTGAGCCTCGACTCGACCCTTTTGTGTTTGCTCGGGGAACCAAACGACGGGACGCTCGGAAGCGTGGGGGTGTACAAGGAGTGACAGCCACCCAGCTTGGAAGAACACGCTCTCGTTTTTGTATTTTTACCTTTGTTTCAGGGACAAACGAGGCGTCAACAGTGAGACAAAGAGAATGAAAAGAGAGGAAAAGCGGGCGCCGAGGCTAGATAAAAAAAACGAGAGAGAAGGAGGGGGAGGAATAAAAGGAAAAGGCTTTTGAAAGACAAAGAAAAAAAGAGAAAGAAGAAAAAAAAAAAAGACAAAGACAAGTAAAAATAGAAACACGGTTTGCCCTGGGACGAGTGCACGCGCGGCCATTGAAACAGGGGCTGCCGATACCCTGATTTGGACGCAAGGTGTGACAAGGCCCACATCAATCAATGGCTTCCAAACGAGCCATCGACCAATCGCAAGATCAAAATAGAAACAAGCGTCCCTTTTTTATTTTCACTTTTTTTTTTGCATGGGACTCCACCTCAATCAGAGTTGGTCTGGGTCGATTTCCTGCAGCGTCGACACCGCTTCCGCCAATTCGCTGCTGGAGGCATACGCCTCGTCCTTCTAATTAAAAATAAAAACATGAAAAATTAGACACACAGCGCGTCATCCTTGCTTCATCCCCTTACTATCATCTCCTGCAATTCCTTGTACGCCACTCCTAGTCGCTTCTTCACATCGGGAATCATCTGATATGTCTCTTCCAGCACCTCTTTCTGCTCAAAAAACAATGAAAAAAAAAAACGTCAGTGTCTCACGTGCGTGTTTGATGCCGCTTTCTGCCTTGCCTGCTTGCGAATATCCGCATCGTCGGCACCCTCGGCCACCAACTTGTCAATTCGCTTCTGCTGTGTCTCGGCTTCCTTGCCGTACGCAATATGCTCCTTGTAAATTCTAAGCAATTTCCGCGTCAGCAACCTTTAAAGTAGCAAAAACACCATCATCGCCGTCATCTTGCCCTACCGCTTGACCACGTTGGTCTTGATATTGAGTTGTTTCAACGACATGGTGCGGGATCCGAGATAAACACGCGAAAAATAAAGCAAAAGAGACAAAAAAAAAGACAGGCGACGCAATGAAAAAGCAACCTCGTGTTCGGGTTTAAACCCCCGCACTGGCGTGCCTGATCATTGCGACTCGCTTTTGCACCTCTGGCGTACGACCAACGCATGGCTAAAAGAAACATTTACAAATGCTTCACCAAAATCCATCTTTTGGCTGAAATCCATATCGTGAAATAGCGTCATCCCTGCTTCATGCAACCCAATGGGCGTTGACGCTCTGTTTTTTTTATTTTAAACATGGCGTTTGCAGTGACCAAAGATTAGCCGCTTGCACGTGGTTTTCGATCGACTTTTATGCTATCCGAGCCCCGCAGCGCGTCTCCAGGGACCGCAATTGAAACAAACCACGCGTCTCCAGCTCGATTCTTCCTGGGACGCGCTTTTGGCGCGCTGAAAATGCATGACTTGTTTTCCCCGGTGGTCCTTTTGATCATTTTACTTTATTTTGTCATATCATCGCAATTTTTATGACATCCTGTCCATGTCACCCTCGGTGAGCTCGGTGTTCATTGCCTTGATCCATTCAATGTCTATCCTAAAAGGCCCCTCGGTCTTGTCCATGATGGACAAACCCACGGTTTTGACCTTTTCGCGGTACATATCGATCTGCTGCTCCTGAATCACGCCATTGTTCGTCAGAATAAAGTCGCGGAACGGAATCTACATCAAAAGGGGCGCGTGTCAGCCTGAAAAAAAAGGTCGCATGTTTCGCTTACCATGATGGTTTCCCACTCGCCAGGGCTGCGTAAAAACAGACGATGTTGGTACAAGTCGGTCTGAATGACGCCGTCTGTCTGAATGTTGACGAAATATTTGCGCTTGTCGCCGCGCACACGCAGCGCAAGGTATCGGAAAAGACTCGTGTCCCAGCACGGTGTGCCAAACATGGATGATGGCTGCGCCTACAATGCAAAAAAAAAAGCCATTGAGCCTTCTTTCTCTCTCTCTTTTTTTTTTTTTTTTTTGAGGGTCA
>KV441904.1:70597-138322 GCA_001650995.1 Gongronella sp. w5 | reverse complement strand
CTTTCTCTCTCTCTTTTTTTTTTTTTTTTTTTTTTGAGCGTCAATGCAATGGCGCGTGCCCGTACCTTGCTACGAATGGCCGCATAGCCGCTCTGTTTGATATCGGGATTTGCGGGCAGGTCTAGCGACAAACGGCCATGGAACGAACCATAGGCGCCGTCGCCCATCTCTAACGCTGCTTCCGAGAATCCGCCAATGTCCTTGTCGCACCCGAGCGCCCACTGGTCAAGATCTGCCTTGGTCGTGAGCGACAACATGGGCATTTCCTTGCGCCATCCTTGCAAACCGTCCATTCGCAGCGCTGGCAACGCAAAAGGACAAAAAATGTGCGTAAGACTGTGTTCTCGCGAGTCGCGCGTTCAAGAGATACCTTTGGCCGTCGAGTCGGCTGCCACCGAGGCTGTGCGTCGCAGGTAAGAGAGCATAGTGTTGAAAAAAAAAGAAAAAAAAAAAAAGCGGAAAGAGAATGTCAAAGCAAGAAGGGCGGGAACCAGGGAGGCCTTTTTGAGACAAAATGCGGCGGAGCTTTAACCAACAGGTTGGACATCCGCCCAGTTTGTGCGGATTGGCGTGCAGACTCCAACTGTGCTTTTCTCGCCCCAAACGGCATCGCTTACCAAGATGTCTACGCATTGAGCGGGATGAGAAGGCAAAAATCAGAGAGGCTTTTTTTCATTGTGCCCATTATCGCTGCATTTTCAAGATTCACGTTATTCTGATGGCTTTCCGTGTAGAAAACGTATGAAAAAGTCCAAATCCTCGTATTTTCAAAAACATTCACTCGTAGGCTTGGCCAAATGATTTCAGACTTGAAATAATTCATTTCTCGGCGCAATGACTTTATGGCATCCATTTTGACTAGCACTTGATTAGCACATTTTTATGACATTTGCATAAATTAGGGTACAATGCCTATTTTTCGTATTTCATCGAGATTACAAAGGACTCGTCCCCGGGTCAAACTTTGCAAAGGGGCCATGACAGCTATAACGGATCTCTGGTCCAAGTTTGACTGTATATAGAATCACTGTATTATCGGTAATCTTGAATTAATATCTTTTGAAGTGTCGATGCTTTGACAGCCACTGTAAAAGGTAGATTTACATCAAGTTGTACTACAGAGGTTTTGAGCATTCAATGACAGAGTCGCGTATTGTGCATTAAAAATGGGAGATTGATCAGTTGGCTCTCGAAACACCATGATTGGCATATTTATTAATTTTTTTCATCATTTTCACCGAGTTAACAAATTACAACGAAACAGACACATTGGATCAATGCTACATGAGCTTGTCGTCCGAATGATCCCACCCGTGAAGCACTGCAGACACTATATGGCTCGCAATCGTTATTTTAAAAAACCACCATTTTTCCCAGGGGTGCAGTCGTGAATTTGAACATCCTGAAATTTAGGTCCTCAGTTCGCTAAGACACTCAACCATGTGATAAATGCAGCTCATTCACCGACAATAATTAAAACTAAAGTTCCATTGACTGGGTTCGGCGTCAAATGCAATCTTGGAGATTTGAGAGAGAATTTACGCACAAGAGCTATCTCGATGAAAGTTGACAAGAGCGGCGGAAAACGCGTCTTGCCAGAAAGAGCGCAATCTGATGTATCCGCAATGATTAATGATTTGTGAAAAATGGAAGTTTCAGCAGGAATCGACGCGCTTTTAAAACATGCTGGTTTTGGGCCAAGATTTGACGCGTGTTAACTCGCGCTGCAGTGGTCCAACCGGCTGGTCGTGATCAATCAAATCGATGCACCAGGAGTACGATTTGCAGATGAACGCGGTTTTACAGTTCCTTGGCGCGTGCGAGTTGTACTATTCTCATGTAAAGATTTTTGCAAAATTTGCAATTGCTTTTGACTGAGCAGAAGAATCGCGCTCGTTTTTGACTTTTTTTCTTGATTTTGCCCTCCGGCCTATCTTGTGATGCAGGATTGGAATGATTCTGAGGACCTCATTTTCCGATTTTGGCTGGACGGCTCGTTTCCGCCAAAATTTTCAATATGCTTGGACAGCGGCCATTTGACTCCCAAGTGATGTTTCTCGCTTGCCTCATGGCGGTGCGACGCGTTTCGGGGCCTGGCAAAGCTTTGCTTTTGAGAAACAAGCGACTGAAGGCTAAAAACAACAAGTTTTTGCAAATTTCTCCCATTCTCAAGCCTTTTGCGCAATTTTGCGTGTAGCATGGATGAAACCCTGTCCTTCACTCACATTATGTATTAATTTTCCAAGCAATTGGATGGCAACATCGCTCGTAATCTAGCATTCAAGTTGTTAAACTGCAACCTCTCCTTTACAAGTCATTTGCATTCGCAGCTGGTGCCAGACAGCTAGCTGCCTGTGGATGCTAATGAAAGAGTTGATGCTCATCCGTCTCAAAAATGAGCCGGAGGAGTCGATGTGTACAGACATAAACAGGCTGTGGTCAAAAAACGTGCTGTCGCGCGCAAATAGCCCTTGATGCCCGCGACACTTGAGCACCCACGACGCGCATGGTATTTCATTGAATGCTGCATTGACCCCTTTGCCTGAAAACATGCACATTCCAGGAGCCTGTTTTGTTTGTGTAGCACTCAAAAAGTCTCAAAAAAAAAAAAAAAAGAAACGCGCCATTTTTACCCTCTTTTCACGTAACAATCGCCTTTGCACCAGGATCAGGAAATGTACCACGGATTTTTTATTTATTATTTATTTATTCATCTTGACAATTGTATACTGTAAGCAAGGGGGGTGGATGAATGTATGAAACTTATGATTTTTTTGATTTTTGATTATTCTGATGGAGAGTACACCATGTCCTTGAACTTTCTGCGCATAAATTTGGGGTTTGGACCGCAATGGCCGTACCCGTCGTCTTCTTCGATGCAGATGGTGCCGTCTGGGCAGTCATTTAAGCCCACAATACACGCGCGCCCCGCGTCCGTATCCACAGCAAGGATGCCTGGGGTCGGTGCAACGAGCGCAGAACCTGTAGCTCTTGCAGACAAACTACCTGCTTCCGATCGCTGCTTCATGGCTATCATTCTATCATTCATTCATTGTCCCGCCCCCCGCCCAAAAAAAAAAAGAGCAATTGAGGTTAAAGGCGCATTTTTTTGACTTTCAGTGACTTACGCAGCACCAGACACGTGCCCAAGGACGTAAACAGAACATAGCATTCTATTAAGAGGGTCCAAATACAAGCATGCATTATTTTCTTGGTAAAATGACAAGCTTTTGGAAGAAAATGTCAAAAAGAAGAGCGTTTCAATGAAAATTGTTGAAAAATACTTGGCTGTCGCATCTTTTGTTTGTTACTCGATTGGAAAAAACACATTAGAAAAAAACAGGCTATGCGATGAAACAAATACGCACATCAGGAGGCAATTGCTGGAACGATGATTGTCGCCGTGAAGTTGGCAATCAATTCCAACTTTCATGCACACGGGGCTATGATATGATAGCGTGACAGGGGACTAGGGCGACGCGCCATTGCCCAATTTGGAACAAGGGCAGTTGTGGGCGTCGCTCGTCGAATGCCCCCTTCTCTTTTTGCCTTTTCCCCTTTTCTTCATATATCCATGACCTCATGACAGCGTCCTTGCCTCAGCAGCAGCAGCAGCCGTCGCAAGAAAAGGAGCAAGGTGATTCAAAGTGGCACGAGACCGAGCTGCCGACGGAGCAAGAAATGGAGCACACGTTATTGTCGTTGGCGGCCGAGCCGTCGATCCTCGTTGACTATACCCCCAGACACACGACCGGCGCGCGCGCGTCAACGGCTCTGCCCGGCTCCATCAGCACATACCGAGAACGACGCGTTCAGCATTATCAGCAGATAGCAGAGACGGAAAAAGGACACAAAAATGCAAATTACATGGATTCGCCCGTGGTGCGACGCGAGCTCGGTGTCAATCCTGCTGTCGCAGACATCGACGCGCAGGCCAAGCCATTGCCAGCCACTAAAACTGCACCAGAGTAGGAATGCCACGAGCAAAAATGATCAAAAACAAGGAAAAATAGAGAAAAAAAACGCGCGGAATTCACACATTGTTTCGTGCCATTGGTGTAGGAAACGTGAGTGGCAGGCGAGTGACTTTGAGGTGGGCAACAACATTGGCACAGGCAAATTTGGCAGCGTGTATGTAGCGCGTGACCAAGCATCGCGCACGGTCGTTGCCCTCAAAATCCTGATTAAAAAGGAACTGGTGGACGCTGCGATTATTCCCTTTGTCAAGCGCGAAATTGAGATTCACGCACACCTGGAACATCCCTATATCCTGCGTCTGTACGGCTATTTCCAAGACAAGCATCATTTGTACCTCGTTCTCGATTATGCAAGCCAAGGCTCATTGTACGACAAGCTCGGCCAGCTTGGCAAATTGGACGAAGTGCTCACAGCCAGGGTAGGCACTAGGCAGCTCGTTCCTCGGATCAAAGAATCACCATTGCGGGCCAGGCCATCGCGGATCTGACCTTTTTTTTTCTCTCTTTTTCTTTTTTTCTTTTTTTAGTGCATTTCGCAGGTGATTGATGCGCTATCCTACGTGCATTCGCTTGGCATCATCCACCGCGACATCAAGCCGGAGAATAGTAAGCTGATTGAGATGAGGGGGGGATCAGGAACGAGGCTTGCCATTTCTTAATTAGCTTCTTTTTGCGGACTAGTCCTAGTAGATCGCAATGGCACGCTCAAGCTCGCGGATTTTGGTTGGTCGGTGCATGATCGACATGGCCGGCGCAGGACATTTTGTGGCACATTAGATTACATTCCACCAGAGATGATTGAAGGGCGACCGTACGACCACCGCGTCGACATTTGGGCGCTGGGCGTCTTAGCGTACGAATTGGCCGTTGGTGTCCCTCCCTTTGAGCATGACGACTTTAATGACACCTACCAGCACATCCTGCGCGTGCAATTCACCTTTCCAGACCATCTTTCAGCGAATGCCCGCGATTTTATCTCATTGGCGCTTAAACGCCTCGCTTTTGCCCGCGCATCCCTCGAAACATTGCAGAATCACCCTTGGTTAAAGGCGGTCGCAGCAGCATGAAAATAAAAAAAAAAAAAGGCGAAGCCATGTTTCGTTCTATTTTTTTTTTTTGGGTTTTAAGGGTTTTGCCATGCTTTTTTTTTTCTTTTTTGTTTCATTTGGAATTTGAGAAGCTATTTTTACACGCGCTGCTGCTGTGTGACATGGGAGTCTATCGTCTGACAAAAATAAAGCAGAAAAAAGAATGTTTTATTAGACGCATGGTGGGCAAAACAAAGAAAAAAAAGAGGGTGACTATGACGTAAAAGAGACGAAATGACAAATGACGAGGCAAAAAAAAAAAGACAAAAAGAGATATACACGAAGGAGGAGGGAAGGAGAGGGAGAGAAGGCGGAAAAGTGATAGGCGCGTTTACATGACGATGCGAGGCTCGGTGATGTTTTCAGCAATGGACTTGTGGGGCAGGATGGAGCCACCATTGACCGAGACCTCGTCCTTGATGGTGACGTCGTCGCCAAGGACGGAACAGCCCTCGAGGCGAGACCATCGGCCCAAAGTGGAATGCCAGCCAACAATGGACGAATGCACCCAGGCATAGTCCTGGACCTTGACGCCCTCGAGGAGAACGCAGCGATGCAGGCGCACACCGTCGCCAATGACCACATTGGGACCAACAACGACATTGGGGCCGATCTGGCAACCCTTGCCAATCTTCGCGGAGGGGTGGATCAGGACATTGCCCTTGTGGATGTAGTCGAGCGTGGGATTGGCAAGCTGCTCAGGCTGCGTCTTGGCCAAGTGAGTGAGATACAGGCAAGTGCCCGTCAAAAAGTCCTTGGGCTGACCGACATCCATCCAGAAACCCTCGAGATCAAACGTGTGCAATTGGTTGTCCTTGGCAATGAAGGGGAAAACGTCCTTTTCAATCGACGTGGGCTTGAGCTGTGCCGGAAAGAAAGATAAGTGATCTGTTTTTTTTTTTTTTTTGCCCGTTTTTTGTCGTTTTTTTTTTTTTTACCTCGATGCGGTTCAAGACAGAGGGATTCAAGACGTAGATGCCAGCATTGATCTTGTTACTGATGAAGTCCTTGGGCTTCTCGACGAAGCGCTCAATCTTGGAGGGGTGGCCTTCTTGGTTGACAATGACACCATACTTGGAAGGCTCCTCGACGCGGGTGGTCACGATGGAACCCTCGTTGCCGTGACCCAAGTGGAAATCGCGCAACTTCTCAAAGGGATAGTCGCAAATCACGTCGCTGTTCAGCACGAAAAAGGGCGAGTCATCCTTGGCGAGGATGTCGCGCGCCAGGGCAAGGGGGCCGGCAGTACCAAGGGGCTCCGTCTCCACAGAGAAGGTGATCTTGACATTGTACTCCTTCTCGTATTCCTTCAGCGCCGCAACCATGATCTCGGGGCGATAGTTGACAGCCAACACAATATCTGTCACACCAGCCTAGCAAGCGAATAAAAAAAAAATAGGGACCACATTGTGAGCCACGCCCCGTTCGTTCACAATTGCTCTCTCTCTCTCTCGTTCGCCTTGCATCGCCTCCAATTCGCGTTTGTCGCTCTTTTCATCCTCTTTTTACCTTGGCCAAGCCTTCAATTTGATGCAAAATCATTGGTCGATTCGCGAATTCGACGAGAGGTTTGGGAAGAGTCAAAGTAAGGGGTCGCAAGCGAGTGCCGAAACCTGTCAAGACGAAAAAAAGAGGGTGTCAGACCCGCCCGAGGCAATTTTTTTCTATGCACAGTCATCCAATGGGCCACTTACCACCGACGAGAATAATGGCCTTCATGGTATCAATAGAGAGTTGTGAGGGGGAAATGCAAAAAGCAAGATGATGGAAAAGAAGAACAAAAGGGAAAAAGAAAAATGGTTGAAAGAAATCGAACAGAAATAGACGGAGTTTGCTCTTAGTGCCTTGGAAAAAAAATCTTTAAAAGGTTAGGTCCCCGCTCTTCCGACCAATCGCTATTCAGCGCCCGCCAACCTGGCTTTGAATCGAAAAAAGCCTTGGCTCACAAGGATGTCGATCTTTTTTTTTGCTCGTTTTTTTTTCCCTCCCATTCCCAAAATGAGTAAAACACCACACCTCGCCAATAAGGCACCCACTAGCACGCTAACCAACACGCTCGATATCTTGACGTCCAAACTGGACGCCGCAAGGCACCAGTACAAAGTCGCAAAACGCCTTGTAAAGCGCGAGTCTCGCTTCCCCTCCCCCTATTTTTTTTATCCTTGTTGCCTCCCCGGGGTGGCTCACAATTTTTTCCCTCCTTTTTTTTTTCTTTTTAGATCCACCAGAAGCACCTTTGTCACGCGTCGTCTGCTCGCACACTGAGGCGTGACCTCGCTCAGGCCCTCTCCTATTATCCCGTCAAGCAGCCACGCCGCCCCCACGTTCCCCCTGTTGGTCTCGTCTCCTTGCTCAAGACGCCAACGGACAGCCGCCTCGTCGCCCCTGAAGACACCGCCAACTCGCACGTCGTTTGTGTTTTTGGAGCAAAAATCACGGTTCTCGCCAACCGCGTCTGGCTCTGCATGCGAATTTCTAATGCATCACCGGATCAAAGAAGGTAAAAAAAAAAAAAAAAAAAAAAAAAAGGAGGCCAGGCATCCCGCGCCGCGTCCAGAGCGTTCCACGTCATAGATCTATTTACTTTTTTTTTTTGCTTTATAGCTTGCAATTGGCCCACATGTTCAGGGTCACACCATCGTTATTGCTGCCTGTTCAAATGCAGCGATCCACGTTACACACTGTACCTGTTGGTGCCGACAATCTGTGTCTTTTTGCAACGTGTTCTCTTGGCAGCTCACCAATTGCTTCCTTTAAAGAGACCCCCCTGGCTTGCCGCTATAGGATCCAAGACCAATGGCATACATCCGCTGCCACGCTACCACTTTGGGTCGATCCCGCACAATGGATGCGGGAAAATATTGGTAAAAAAAAAAGCAAGTAAAAAAAGTAGCCAATGCTTGGCTAACGGCCAAATTTAGATCACATCGCAATGTGGGCACCGCTTTATTACCCATTTGCCATCAACCATGTTTCAATGCCCCTGGACCCTGATTGGCTTACCTGTGTAAGTGTCTGCCTAGAGTGGGAAGCTAGTTTGGTTCTAAGCCAACTTTATTTTTTGACTTTTTTTTTTTTGGTGCGCACAGACGGACAACGTGCATTACACAACGGATCAGCTCTATGCCAATGGCACACTCTATACCACGGACAAGTCCAAGCTCACATTCACTGTCTCTGACGCGCCGCACACGATGTCGTCACGTCAATTGCGCCAATTGCTGCTTGCATGGACGGATCACACCCATTGCCTTGATACCATCGTTAACGACCAGACCACCATGCCTTCGCGCAAGCACCAGCAACTCTTGGCCTGCCGCGAACACTCTCTCACTCAATTGCAGTCCTTGCAAACCGACGAAAAACGCGAACAATAATAAAAAAGCACCTGAAATGGCTAAATGGGTGATTTATGTGTTATTGCGCGCTACATTATTGTCGATATGTCGAAAGCACTGATATGCCTCCATGGCGTGAAGTCATGACCTACATCAAGCATTGACATCACTGGCAGCTCTTGAGTTGAAATGCAGGGACCGTGTTTGATCCGGTCCCGCTGATCCCGGCTATCATATTAGCGCAAGATTTGCGCCTGCTCTGCGGATCTTACTGTATCATAAACACCGGCCCACTGAGTGTAGGGTCCAGCGATCGGCATTTCAGTATTCATGCGCTAAAAAAAAAAAAAAAGGAATTTGGGGTACTGCACCTACAGTATGATACTGCAAATCGAGAAAAACGCGTGATTTGACCAAATGACACAACACACAAGTGTAATCGGCAAGAGAGGATCAGGTCAACTCCATCTTGTTGACGACAGATATGAACATATGATAGCAAAACATAAGCAAGCATCAATCCAGATCGACATGCATCTCGATCTCTCAACAACGTCTCAAGCCTCAACCCGTGAAAAATTCGCGAAAATTGAATCAAGATTGCTCGATTGCATGCCCCACCAAAAAAAAAGCCTGTTCCCAGTTCTACGTACAGCATACAGTACACCACCATACAGTAGGTATAATACTGTAATGCTGTACACGTCTCGACATTTTTGTACCGTAGATCGCGGTGAAATTGACACCATTCGAAAGAGACACACTCCAATGTCATTTTCAGATTGTTTGTTCGCCGCTTCGCCCGATGGAGGACAAATTTTGCACGCTTGCAAAAGTCTATCAATCATTACGGTAAATTACGTATAAATTTTCAAATTCAATTTGATCGACAACTGCAAAAACAACAAACAGTGTTTTTCACGTGTCACAAGAAGCAGCTGTTGAATCTTCTCTACTGTATCGGATGAAATTCATTTCATCGCGATCCGATCAAAACTGACAGAGTGAAAGCAGCTTTTTACAGTACGACAGTTTCTGCAATTGCCATTTGTTCGACAACGGCCGAGTCGACTCCCGATTTTTATTGCAGATTTGCTTACAAACCGGGGGCCGAAGCATCTAGGCGCTAGCTTGCGTTTGAAAATTTTGCATCGGTCTACAGTATAGTATCATACGTTTCACCAGCCTCCTGCACCCTGAAGCAGTCCACTCAGCGCACAAAAATGGGCAAAATACTGTAAAAAAATCCATGCAATTTACACACCTTAATTTGGAAGTGTCAAACCTAAATTTTTGCAAAAAAAATCTCGCCCAAAGTAGGCGCTTTTCTCGGTCGATCGCTGTTCATGCGTCACTACTCTTTGGGCATTTTCTCAATTTGAGGCGACGTGCCATTTTGTACGCCAATAGTAAATTGTCGGGGTTACCTGTTTGGGATGCATTGACGAGTCGGAGATCGAATTTTCCCGCTTTTGGGATTTAAATGTGTGACCCCTAAATTTTTGAAAAGTGGTCGTAGCGCTTTAATGTTTTACTGTAAGCTTTTTTGTTGCAAATTTTGCCCTCCTGGAACGGACGCAATCATTTTTGAGCGGGATCAGCCACGCAGGTGGTGAGATAAATGCAAAATAGACCAATAATATTGGTGTTTTTGGAATTTGCAGGTTCAAAAAAAATTGGACAGACCCGTCGCGAGCACTAGGCTGTCGTTCATGCCGTGACGCAATTTTTATCGGCGGGCAAGTAGACTGTAAAAAAATTTCTGGAAGCACAAAAGTTCGTCTAAGTTGGAAAAACACGCATTCTTCTCGATTTTAAAGTGCAAGTTTGTACTTGTTGAAATGCAGTGTATGAACATAGCACGCTGCTGCAGGCATTGAAACCACACTACGGTAGGTACGCGTCACGTCCTGTCCATTGTGATTTAAAAATGCATGGATCAACCCTTAAATTTGTACATACTGTACCTACAGTACATTAAAATCCCAATTTTTTTTTTTTTTTTTTTTTTTTTTGCAAGTTGCAACATTGCATGCTTCAAACCCATTTTGCCCTGGATCGCTGGATGCCATGATGTTTTTTTCCCATCTCCTTTGGGTTGATGGCAATGCAGCGGAGCTCAGATGGATGACGATCAAGTTCCACCCAAGGACCGGCTTTGGCAAATTAATCGATTATGCAGCAATAATGAAGAGAGCTTTAATTTTTTCCAAGTAATGTACAAAACAATGACGTGCCACATAAGCATACAGCTGGAATCCGAGAGAATGAATAAAAAAAAAGAATGGAGAGCGGGGTGGTGAGAGAGGAAATGGGCTAAAATCATAAAAAAATGGGGAAAAAGGGGGGGGGGGAAGGGAGCAGGGACTCTATTTAAAATCTATCACAAATCTATGACGAGTTGACTTGGCCATCGTTGGAAGGGGTTGTTTCAAAGGGAGGAGGCGCTTCCACCTGCTAGTGAGTGCAAAAAAGGGGAATTAGGACGCGCCTCAAACTATTTTCTTTGTCTTTCTCCTTATGAACTTACGTTTGGCTTGCGAACGTATTCATCATAGACGGTCTTTTCTTCAAAGGGACGCATGCCAAGGGTGTTTTCCATATCTTCGCGGGTGATGACCTCCTTTTCAAGCAGGAGCTTGGCAACCTTTTCGACATCGGCCTTTTTGTCGTTAAGCAAGTCGATGGTGCGCTGATAGGCTTCGGTGACCATCTTGCGCGCCTCGTCGTCGATCAGGGAGCCGGTTTGCTCGCTGTATGGCTTTTGGAACTGCTGCTCCTGCTGCGGATCATAGAACGACAGCGGACCGACCTTGGGGTTCATGCCATACGTCGTCACCTGCGCATAAGCCATCTTGGTCACCTTTTGCAAATCGTCCTGCGCACCCGTCGTGATGGAGCCAAAGAAGATGGACTCGCTAAAAGTTGAAGAAAATGGTGTCAAAGGGATATTTTTCTACTTTCTCTCTCTCTCTCTCTCTTTTTTTTTTTTTTTTTTTTTTTTTTACCTGACACGGCCGCCAAGAGTCATGCACATGCGGTCCAGCAGCTGATTCTCCGAGTAGAGGTACTGGTCCTTGGGCAGATATTGGGCATAGCCAAGGGCGGCGACACCACGAGGGATGATGGACACTTTGAGCAAGGGGTCGGCGTATTTGAGGTACCAGCCAGCGACGGCGTGGCCGGCTTCGTGGTACGCGACAATCTTCTTCTCCTCAGGCGACAGAACGCGCGACTTTTTCTCAAGACCAGCAATGACGCGCTCAATGGCCTGCTCAAAGTCGGCCTCGGTGACGCTGTCCTTGTGGTGGCGTGCAGCAATCAGGGCAGCCTCATTGCACACATTGTGGATGTCGGCACCCGAGAACCCAGGCGTCAGGGCAGCAAGCTTGCGCGCAAGCAAGTCCACGTCCTCGGTCGTCTTGATGGGCTTGAGATGCACGTGGAAAATCTGGGCGCGACCGCCAATGTCGGGTCGATCAATTGCAATGTGGCGATCAAAGCGGCCAGGGCGCATCAATGCAGGATCAAGCACATCAGGTCGGTTTGTACCCGCCAGCACGACCACGTGCTCGCTAAAAAAAGGGGGGATATAAATGAATAAATGTCGATTATTCAGTTTTTTTTCTTTAGGTATACCTCGATCCAAAGCCGTCCATCTCGACGAGCAGCTGGTTGAGGGTGCTTTCGCGTTCATCGTTGCCGCCCATCTGACCACCCTTGCCACGGGCCTTGCCAATGGCGTCGATTTCGTCGACAAAGATGATACAGGGAGCATTTTTCTTGGCATTGGCGAACAAATCGCGGACACGCGAGGGACCGACACCGACAAACATCTCGACAAACTCGGAACCTGACACGCTGAAGAAGGGCACACCGGCCTCACCGGCGGTCGCCTTGGCCAACAGAGTCTTACCGGTACCTGGAGGACCGGAAAGGATGGCACCGCGAGGAATGGTGGCGCCGAGGCGTTCATAAACCTCGGGATGCTTGAGGAATTTGACGAATTCCATGATTTCCTCCTTGGCTTCGTCAGCACCGGCAACATTCTTGAATTTGACCTTGACATCGGTCTCCTGGTTGAACATTTTGGCCTTGCTCTTGCCAATGCCAAAGATGCCTTGGCCGGCACCGCCAGGGCCACGCTTGGTCATGTAGTACAGGACACCCAAGAGCATGACGGTCGGGGCAAAGTGGAGAGCCGTGTTGAGAAGCGAGATTTCATCATGATACGTAACTGGGATGCGTTCGTTGGAAGGAATGCCCAGTTCAATCTGTGCCTCGTCCAATTTGCGCTCGAATGAATCGACGGTGCCAATGCTGAAAGTGAACGATTGCTGCGACGACACGCCCATGGATTGGGCCTCGGGGCGCAAGTGCACGCGCACACGATTGCGATTGACGACGGTCAAGCGGTCAACGAGGCCCTTGTCGAGCAATTGTGTACGGAATCCTTGCCATGTGATCTCGCGCGATGGACCCTCGTTGGAAGATGACAATTTCCACAGCAGCCACGTACCCGCGGCCGTGCCAAGCACCATGTTGGCATTGAGGGTCACATCAGGCTTGTTGTTGTTGCCATTGTTGCCGTTATTGCCACCGCTGCTGCTACTGCTGTTGCTGCTGCTCTTGGTCGCTTGGCTGCCACTGCCGGCATTGCTGCTGCTCGAGGGCTTGCTGGCGCTTGGTTTCGCGTCGGACGCGTCGGACGCCTTCTTGTCCGAGGCGCGCTTCGGCTTGGCGTCCTTGCCAAAGAAGCTTTCGAAGCCCTTGGGGATGTTGAACGGCTTGTTGTCCTTGTTGTCCTTCTCGGACGAGAAAAGGCGGCGCTGGCGAGACTGGCGCACCAAGGTAGCGGCCGACGTGGATCGTGCCGTCAAAACACGGGTAGATCCAGGGCCGATCTTGGCCAAGCGAGTCAACATAATGATAAAAAAAAAAGAGGAAGGGGAAAGAGGGAAAACGTAAAAAGGCGAAGAAAGGGGTAGAGAAAGAAAAAAGAGAAACAACGATGGTGAATAAACAGGGCCAGGTGCCGCAATTCGTCACCCCCTTCCTCTTTTTGGATAAAAAGTCAGCCAAACCTCGGCAACATGGCAAAATTCCGGGCACTCGCTGTCAAAAAAAAAAAAAAAAATATCATTCGTTTTAAAGACGTGTTTTTCAAACAAAAAAAAAATTCATACAATGAGTAGCTTTATTCGAGGGTGTTTAAAGCGAAGAAAAGCGAGGGAGAACAAAATTGTCTAATTTGAGAGGAATTGGGATGATGGATTTTTTGGGGGGGAGGGGAAAAGGGATTTGGAGGAATTGAGGATATTTTGTGAATTTAGAAACCCATTTCTTCCTTGGTCAAGACACCCAAGTCGGTCTTGAGGGGGGCCAATTCCTTGAGGTATTCCTCATATTGGCTGTCGTTCTCGACCTTCTCCTTGAGACCCTCAAAGACGCGCACGGCAGTGGCGTAGTCGTTGACGCGGCGCGAGGCCTTCAAGGCGGACTCGACGACAGCGACGGGGGGGACCAAGTCATAGGCAAAGGCGTTGTTCAAACCGCGTTGAAGCTCAAACAAGTCCTCGACACCGTCGAAGAACTTGACGTAGCGGTCAGCCATCGCCTCATAGCTCTCCTCGGCGTGAGCAGAGTACATACGGGTCGTCATCACTGTCAAAAACAAGAAAAAAAACGAAAAAAAACACCATAAACATCCGAATCTTCAGGCTGTATCATCGTGATCACACTTACCGGCAGGACGAGCAATGGCGGTGCGGGCGACGGAGGCACGAGCAGCCTTGGCGATGGTGGTGCGAAGCATAATGAAGAGTGGGGATAAAGGGTTGAAAAAAAAGAAAAGCGAAAAAGAAAAACAAAAAGGCTTTGCCCGCGAGATTTTTTTCAATCCTGATTTGATGCGGACCGCTGCTCAAAAAAAGAGCCTGGCCTTGTTCAAACGCCTCTGGCCAAAGTCACACCCGCCGGACTCCCCGGAACACTTTAAAATCACCTCATTGGCCCTTTTTCATTGCGGTTTGCGTCTGTCAATTGCCATTTTTTCGTCACACACACACTTCTTGCCGCTTCTGCTTCTTTTATTTTTCGCTTTTTGCCTTCAATTTGTTTTTTTTGGGGGGGGGTATTGGGCATTTTTTGGGCATTTTTATTCTATTTGCAAGAATTGAGTGACAAGAACGAATTGCGCACACGCGTCAGCTACACAAAAGGGCATTCATTGAGTTAAAAGAGCCACATGTTCATGCAATTGGTCGTATGTCGCACATGAATCTGTCGGCGCGATCAAAGAAAAGATGCGGGACGCCTTGATTGGCTCGGTTGACAGGCAATAGGCCATTGGGTCCCAATCTGACTCATTTTTTCAATGCCATCATCATCTAAGAAATAAAAAAAAGAGTTGTGCCTCATACTTTTTTTCTTTTTTTCTTTACTCTTTACTCTCCTTTTTTTTCCTTGTTTTGCCCGCACGGCCTTGTTTTTTGTTGCTTATGTCGCCTGCTACCAATACCAATGGCGTGGACCCGTCGCTCAAGTCTATTCTCAAGACGCTGATCCACCAACCAGACGACTTTACAGCCGACGACGCTACGCAGGCTATCAACGAGATCATGCGCGGCGACGCTGCGCACAGCCAGATTGCCGCGTTCCTTGTCGGTCTGCGATTGACACACAAGGACGCTGATCCGACCATTGTGGCTGCTTGTGCACGTGCCCTGCAGAGCCACGCGCGGTTGATTCCTTACAATCATTACGAACACATTCAAGGCGACATTGTCGACATTGTTGGCACGGGCGGCGACGGACACAACACGTACAATGTCTCCACCACCTCTGCATTGGTCGCTGCTGGTGCCGGAGCCAAGGTGGCCAAGGTAAAGAATTGCGGGGAGGGCAATGGGGGCCATTGGGCTGACGAGAAGAGTCATTGATCTGATTTTTGCTTTTTTTTTTCTTTTTTTTTTTCCAGCATGGCAACCGCGCCGCGTCGTCCAAGTCAGGGTCTGCCGACCTGATGGAAGCTCAGCGATGCGCCATCAGTCTTGTGAAACCCGAGCAGGTTGCACAAATCATCGACCAGACCAATTTTTGCTTCCTTTTCTCGCAGACATACCATCCCGCCATGAAACACGTCGCCTCCTTACGGAAGGAAATCGGCATCCCCACTGTCTTTAATTTACTTGGTCCCATGAGCAACCCGGCAAAACCAAAGCGCGTCGTCGTTGGCGTCCATTCCCCACAAATCGGTAGCCTCATGGCAAATGCTCTGCGACTCACCGGCGTTCAACACGCGCTCGTCGTTTGTGGTGCCGAGAAACTGGATGAGATCAGCCCTGCCGGAGAGACAAACGTAAGAAAGAAGAAAGCCATTGAGAAAACGAATGCGCATGAAATGGCAAGCTCACCGCGGTTTTTTTTGTTTCTTTTTCATTTTTCCCTCCATTTAGTACTGGCGCGTGCACGACAATGGCGAGATCACCACGGGCACACTGCACCCGACGCGCGATTTCGGCCTCAAAACACACCCCCTGGAGCAGGTCAAGGGCGGCGATTGTCACGAAAACGCCGAAATCCTGAACCAGCTGCTGGACAACCAATTGCCGTATGACCATCCCATCCTCGATTTTGTGCTTCTCAACGCGTCCGCATTGCTCGTCGTCGGTGGCCACGCCACAGACTTTAAGCACGGCGTCCAGCTTGCACGCGACGCGCTCGCATCTGGAAAGGCCCGAAACGTCCTGAACGCCTTCCGCGACGCCATTGACAACTCCTTGTAATCTTCACCAATAAAAAGCAGCATCATACCATTCCCCATTTTTTCATCCAGCATTGCCTTGCGGACAAAAATCTGGCCGCATACCCCAAACCAGTGTAAAATACTCAATTTTCGCGACAAAAATTTAAATGACAGCATTCAATGAGTCCAAAAGCAAGGTGTGTGAGGTGAGGAGCATGATGGCAAAGGCATTAGAACGTATAAAAAGAACGGGTAAGGTCCTTTAAAATCGTACAATTGGTGTTTCCTTTCAATCATCTCGAAAAAAATTACGATACAACAAGGCTGGGCAAGGCGTGTGCCATCACACCTGTCTGTATGTGTGGCCAGGCTTACTTACTCGGAGGCACGCCGGGTTTCGGGGTCCGCTGAAGCCTGCCCTCGTCTGCTCATATGATAAGAAATGGAAAAAAAGAGAAACATAAAAATGATAACAGAATGATTTCGTTTCAATGGTATAAAAGTGATCGTGTTTCGATGAATGAACTTGGCAGTGATGCATATCGTGACGTCTTTTGCGATTGACTTGCTCCTAGTTGTCGAAAAAAAGCAATAAAATACTTATTTTTATTTTCTGGTTATTTGTTCAATGAAAATAAAGACCCAGAAGGACATTTGCTCCTTTGATCGACGATACTAAGAGCTCTCGTTCGAATGAACCCGGACCCCCCGAAATTACGCCCGCTGGATGGCACGCAAACACGATGTTCAAAAATCACGATTTTTCCTAGGTGTATAGTCGAGGATTGCAAATGGGTGATTTTTAGGTCCTCGATCGCCACGCCATTCAACCACGAAGTAGAATTCTCTCATTCACCGACAACAGCGCAAGAAAAATTAGGGGTCCATCGACTGGCTGTCGCGCTAAACGCGAAAATCGGCGAATTTTCATCACAAGGCAAGCTCAACGAAGATTTGCCGCAGCGCCTTAAAAGTCATATCATCAAAACGAACATGACTCGGCGCGTACGTAGATGTTGGTGATCTGTGGAAAAGATGGACTTTGGCAGAATGGGATTGACAATAAATTTAGTAGTCGATTTCGACGCGTGATAACCCGCGTCAAATGTCGCGTCACACGCGCCTGTTCATTATGAGATCCATGCGCCTGGCATGTCTCTTACAACTGAACGCGTCGGCGTGGCTTTATCGACGCGCTTTGGCAGTGAAAATCGCACGTATAATTTAAACTAAAAACAGGCATTGCTCGTTTTTGGTCAGATGGATCGCGCTCGTTTTGCCGATTTTCGTGGTTTCTCCATGCGTTTCATCTTGTGTGCGAGTTTGATAGAAGTCTGAGGACCTGGTTTTTCGATTTTGGTTTTGAAGCTGATGGCGGCCCGTTTTTGTATTTTCACGCAGGGTGCTCCAGTGATGTTTGACGGCTAGCACGAGTGTCCCACTCGGGGAAATGTAACTCGCTTCTTCACCTTGAGACGCGTTTCGGGGTCGCAATGCAGCCTTTGTGGTACCAACCTCCTTGAATAGACGCTTTTGTCACTTTTTCCCCGCAACGACCAAGTCTGCTCAATACAAATGGCGACAAGGCCTTATTACAAACTCTTTGAAGCTCTGCCGGTCGCGTGCTGCGCAACTGAAAGCATGACCATCACGTATAATAAAAACGAGAAATTGGGTTGAGCATGTTTTATTACTTTTACCTCACTAATCAACTAGATCCACATGTTGCAAATGACAAAAATGCCAGTGTGCCACGAATTCCGTGCTTTCTTATTCAAACGAGCCTGCCCTCAACGCCCTGCAGCCACTAGTTGGCGCGCAAGCGCCCATTTTCAAAATGGATGATTTTTGCAATCAACTGTTCTACCAGTTTACATCATTTTGAGTGACATGCAGAAGTAGCACATCGCGTCAAGCTGCGCGTCATTAGACTGTGTGTCCACTTTGAAGGGCTTTGGTCGAGCGCTACTCGAGACACGTCGTAAAATGAAGCAAATGTCATGCATTTGAAGACTGATCCACGAATTAGTGATAGAATCGCGTCGGAAAATGAAATGCTTTTGTCGCCTCGTCTCGCTCATCAAAGCTGCCAGAATTTTCGGCGCGTTCAAATATCAATTTGGGATCAGGGGATCCGCGGCGCTGCTTGAAAATCAACAGCAGGAGCCCAATTTGGTCCTTTGTCTTCGGCACTCAGCTGTTCTTTTTATTTGCACCTGCTCTTTTGCATATTTTTCTTTCCCTCGTCATAACTAGCATGCCTTCGATCTAATGGCTGTTCCTATTCTGTTGTTGATTTTTGGCGTCTTTATGGTTGTTCCAGTGCTTGGACAGCAGAACAACACCATCCCGCTGCAAAACAACAAGATAGCGTCGTTCAATCTGACGGCAGGGCAGCAGCAAGCGTTTTACTTCCAAACGAGCCAACAGGCACTGCTTGCGAAGCGCGCAACGCCCGTTTTTCTGACAATATCCACATGTGTGCAGCCGACTGGCCCGGCACATATCCCAGCCCTCCAGCTGTATCTCAGCACAAGCAGCAGCAATACCCTTCCCTCGCCTACACACCACGACCCAGCTCTCATTGACCAATTGCCCGGCTATCTCGCCTGGAACACATCCGACACGGCTGAGGTCTGGTTTAGCGTCGTTGCCCCGCAGGCAACGGATATCCAGGGCCAGTGGCAATACCAGGTCGGCATTTCTACCGCTGGTAAAAAATACAATTCAATGGCACGTTTTGGATCACATTGAAATCGATTTTTTTTTTCACTCTATTGATGACAGGATCGATGCAACCCGTGTACAATGTCGGGCAGCTGGCGACACTCGATGACACGGATACCACTAATGCACTGTTTCTGTCTGCACCATACGCGTCCAACGCCAATTTCAGCATTACACCCTTGTTGGCCGTCAATATACCCATTGAATTGACCGCGTCGTATTGCGCGGCCCAATTGCACCAGGTGCCCTCGCTCTCCATCAATGTATCACAAACACGCCGCGACGTACAAGACGCGTCTACCCTCCAGCAGCAAATCATGGTCAGCAATCTCACCATTGGTCAGACTTATTCCGTGTATTTTGCGCAGCAATTGGCCGGCGGCATCCAGGCCATGCAGCTTCCTTTAACGGCGCGCATGAAAACAAAGTAAAAAAAAAAAAAAAAAAAAAAAATCTTTAGTGCGACCCAACAAAATGAACGCACTTTAACCGCTTTTTTTTTTTTTTTGTGCATTTTGGCTAGATTCAAGATGTCGTTTGATCCATGACTTGTCCTTTTGCGATCATGTCGCCTACAGCGTGCTTGCCGACGCGACGCAAGACATTAAAAACATCAGCCAGTCCTACGACACGTACGCGAGCGGTCTGTACCAGCCATTTGCTACGGCCATCTCGCAATTCAATTGCAACACGACGCAATACTCACTTGTGCGCAATTGCTCGGATTGCGAGCGCGATTACAAGCGATGGCTTTGCGCCGTGACGATTCCGCGCTGCACGGATAACGACAATGCCACAAGCGCCGCCACGTACACGTATGGTGCGGGCTCCGCTCGCAATGACTGGATACAGCAAACTTACAATCCCAATGGCTACACGGAGATGCTGCCTTGCATTGACCTCTGCTACCAAGTCGTTCAGAGCTGTCCGCCCTTTCTCCAATTCAGCTGCCCAACAGATGATCTCGCTACCCTCCAATATGGCTATTGGCTCACAAAAAACAACACCAACAACCCTTCATGCAATCGCGTCGATCTCACGCCCGCCCTTTTGGTCATCAGTGACGCGTCAAAACGCGCCACCATGGCGTCTACAATGGCGCTACTTCCAGTGGTCCTCAGCACGTCATTGTTGCTGCTCTTGGCTTAGATTCGTCTGAAAAAAAGAAAAAAAAATAATAGAGTGCGCATAAATGCTTTTCTTTTGTCGACCAACATGCATGACGCGTGCGACAATGGGTGGGTGTGAGAGAGGAAGATGATTGCCCAACAATTGGACAGGTTGGACAAGCACGAATGATGTTGTGGGTCGGTTTTTTTTTTTTTTTTTTGTGTGTTGTGCACCGTGTGTGCGGATTGGGACAAATGGCGGACCCCAAGCTGGTGAGTCCTTCACGTGGAGTCAGCCATTTGGCATGGGAGGCTAGGGGGTGTGGGATTTTTTTTATTTTTCGTCGCATGAATTAGGGAGGCACTCGCTCTGCAGAGAGCCAAAACAGAAAGATAAACACAAAGCGACGCTTTTACTCTTTCATCACCCTTTCTTTCCCATATTTACCCATCCCTTCCCTGGTTAAAAGAAAGTGAACATAAAAAAAATGCGTACAGCTCCCTTGGCCTGCGACATCATCCTTCCTGAAGTGGAACGCCAGCTGGTACAGGATCGAACCTTGTGGCCAAACATCGACGGCTATTTTGTCCTCCACGTCACCAAGCGACGAAAGCCGGCGGCCACCTGGTAAGAGAGAAGCCGAGAGGTTAAGGCATCAATGCGCCTGATTTTGTACTTTTTGTCCAGGTTTTTGCTGCTCCGCGGCAATGAGAAACAGCCGATCATCACCAACAACCCAAAGAAGCTGCATGGCGTGAAAAAGACCAAGGCAAACACGGTCAAAATCGTCATTGAGGACTCGGACTTGCTGAATTTCATCACGGGCGGGTAAAACACACGACCTTCCCCTCTTTGGAAGCATCGCTTCGCGCCCAATGGCATCATGACCATCACCAGATGCATTTTCTCCATGAAAACCAGCCTTGGCACACCATCTCACCTCCCCTTTTGATAGGCTGACCGGCATCAAGGCCTATGTGAACCGCCGAATCAAGGTAAAAAAGCAGTAAATGGCAAGAAAAAACGAGACCAGATCATTTATTCCTGCTTCCATGCCATTAGATTCGTGGCGATTTGGTGCTCGCACAGAGCCTGGAGAATTTGTTTGAAAAATCCGGGGGAAGAGAGGTAAAAATGCGGTGTTTTGCTAGTTTTTACGATGGCGGCGGGGCTGAGAAATGACTTCACGCCAAGCAATGACGCTTAATTTCTTTTTTTTTTTTTTTTTTTTTTTTTTTTTTTTTTTGCCAGCGTGCTCTTGAATACATGAAGAAAAATGAGCTTCCGCTGCCTATGGAAAGGGCCAAACTTTAAAACTTTGTGCGGCGCATGATTTTCCTTGGAAACAAATAAAAAAAAAGATGATCCATCAGGGGTGCTTTGGACAGCAAAAGCAATGAATGTGTCCCCTTTCCCCACTCAAAAAAAAGACGTGATAGCAAATTGCGGAGATCGAATTAAAAATGCCCTATTTTTTCAATTTTGAGCGTGACGTTCCATGGTGTCTTTTTCTCTTTACTTTTTTTTTTTCTTCTTTCTTCTTTCCATCCTCCTGTTTCTGCACTTATGTCCGCCACCGAGAATCAAGACAATACTGAGGTCCTTGAAGAAGGCTCCAAGAACATCCTTCTTGCTATTGCTGCTCAGCTCACCAAAGGGATGGACTTGGTAAGCGCCCATTCAGAGATGAAACTCGCACTCTTCCCCAAGAATTGGGCTCAATTCCCCCCCCCCTTTTTTTTTTTCTTCCTTTCAATAGCAACGGGTTGCCCTGCCTACCTTTGTGCTGGAGCCTCGCAGCATGTTGGAGCGTATCACCGACTTTATGTCTCACCCGGACCTGCTGTTTGAGTATGAATTGTGCCGGAAAATCAAAGACCGGATGGACGGAGACGAGCCACGTCGTGCTCAATTTCTATTTTTTTCGTTTTTTTTTTCTCAGGGCCAAGCAAAAAGACGATCCTCTTGAGCGATTCATCGGCATTGTGCGCTATTACTTGTCGGGCTGGCACATTAAGCCCAAGGTATGGCCATGAAACAGGGGGAAAAAAGACGTGAAAGAGGAAAGGGGGCAAGATCAAGATAAAATCAAGGTTTGATACAGAGAAATCACGGACTCAATTTTTTTATTTGGGATTTACAGGGCGTGAAGAAGCCGTACAATCCTGTGCTGGGCGAAGTGTTCCGCTGCCGCTATAAATACGATGACGGCTCAGAGGCGTTTTATCTTGCGGAGCAAGTGAGCCACCATCCGCCCCGCAGCGCCTACGTGTACGGCTGCCCAGATCACCACGTGTACATTGAGGGCGACATTCAGCCGAAATCGCGCTTCTATGGCAACTCTGTCGGCACCATCATGGAGGGCGCCTCACACATCATCCTCATGGATCGATACAACGAGCGCTATGACATTGAAATGCCAAATGTCTATGCGCGCGGCGTCTTGTAAGCATGACCTCACGCCCCCCTCCCCGCTTTTTCCAATGAATCAATGTTTCGAGTCGCACTGACGCTTTTTTGTTTTAGGTTTGGTACCATGACCATGGAATTGGGCGACAAGTCAAGGGTCGCATGCAAGACTAGTGATCTATCATGCGAATTGGACTTTAAGACAAAGGGCTTCTTCTCTGGTCAGTGGAACTCGGTCAGCGGCAAAATTAGAAAGGAGACGACGCGCGAGGTGCTCTATGAAATCTCGGGCCAATGGTCCGGCGAGATCTTCATCAAGGATTGCAAGGTAAAAACAATTAAAAAAAAAAGGAACGTGGCTGATGCTCACGGACGCTAATTTGTCATTTTGCAATTTAGACGGGCGACAAGCAAGTATTATTCGACGCTAACAGTGCCAAGGTGGTCACCAAGATCGTTCAACCCGAGGCTGAACAAGAAGAATACGAGTCGAGAAGGTAAAAAACCAATTGGACAACGCAGTGCAGCCATTGTCTCACTTTTTTTTTTTTTTGCCCTTCAGATTGTGGTCCAAGCTGAGCGAGGGCATCGCCAAGCGTGACATGGACATGGCCACCGATGCAAAGACCGCCGTGGAGGACAGACAGCGACAATTAGCCAAGGAACGCGAAACCACGGGCGCCAAATGGCAACACCGCTTCTTCAAAGAGAATTATGACGATTTTAAATTCAAGGGACTGGATGGGTAAATTGCTTTTTCATCGTTTTTGCGCGACCATTGACAAGATTTTGCTTCTTTTTTTTTTTTACAAGTGTTGACACGTCCAACAAGGAGGCCTACAAGCAAGCTTTGGAAAAGTCCATATTCCCGGCGTCGTCATGAGCAGATTCCCCCTCCCCTCCCCTTCCCCCTCCTTCCATTATGTATTTCTCACAATTGACATCTGCCTTTTTTACTTCGTGCCCCTCTTTTCTTCCCGAACTTTCACGTGCCGGTCTTTTGGCACACCACCTTTAGAAACTAGACGCTAGTTTTGAATAGACAATGAAAGAGAGGAATGAATGGGTAGTGAGACAAACAATTCATGATAATCTCGGCTTGGTGCGACTTTCAAAGGGTTTTTGACTGCCAATTTGTGCAGCTGTTGCTTGGGGAATACAATTCCCAAAGAAAAAGGGAGGCAGGCACTCTTGTGTCACCTTGGGGCCGTGTGTGCGGCGGAAAAAAAAAGGGGGCAAAAGGGAAAGGTGAGAAGACGACCAACAGGGCGTCCTTTTTTCTTTTCTTTTTTTTCGCTTTTCTTCTTGCTCTTTCTTTCATCATGGAAGAAAAGACCATCGACCTGGACCATGATAGTGCGGCACTCACCCCGGCTCCTGCTACTTTTTCTCCAACGACACCACCAAACCGCGACGGCAGCCCCAAGCTCAACGGTAATACCCACGCCCTATCGCCCGCCGTTTCCGCTTTCCAGTCGTTTTGGCCTGCGCAAAAGAAGCCCTCGACGTCGTCCTTGCATGTCCCTGTCAATGCGTCAGCTGGCCCGCACTCTGACCCATTGCCCTCGTCCGCGGCAAGACCCAATAAGGACGGCTACGTGTACAAGGATAAATTCGTCGTCCTCGATAGCTCCACAAAGCAGCGATTGCGTCAGTGTGATCCATTGCCATTGCAATCGTCATGGACCTTTTGGTACGATCGGTAAGTAATTCAAGGTTAAAAAAAATACGCGTTTGCCCTCATGTCGCGCCGATTTTTGTTTTTTTTTTACGCGTCGGGCACTCACGGTCCTTTTTTTTTTTCTTGATACCCCCTCCTTACTTGATCGTGTTTCAGGTACATACACAATCTGCCGGCTGCCGAGTACGAAGCCAATTTGCAAAAAATTGCCACCGTGAGCACTGTTCAGGTGAGAATCGCCCTGTCGTGAGCCATTTTGGTCACTCATTCACCGCATCATTTTTTTTCGCAGAAATTTTGGTCGGTATACAATAACATTGATGGGCCGGACCATCTTGGTTTTCGCAGCAATCTCCATTTTATGCGTAATGGGATCAAACCCATCTGGTACACATACGAAAAAAAAAACAATGATAACAAGGTCTGAACGGCTCCTTTTTTTTTACGTGTTGATGCCAGGGAGGATCCCAAGAACGCGCACGGGGGCTCATACAATTTCAAGGTGAACAAGCAGCAATCACCGACGGTGTGGCGCGATTTGATTGTGTTGATGGTCGGCGAGAATATTGAGCCGTGGCTGCAGGACGAGCTGTGTGGCCTGTCTGTTTCATCACGACAGCAGTGTGACAATTACCAGCTGTGGATTGCGTCCACGCAGGACAAAAACGAGCCCGACGGGAAAATCAAGGCGACACTCATCAAGCATCTGCAGCCTGTCGACATCCAGGCGTTTTATTTCAAGAGTGAGAACCAGAAAGGAGAAAAAGAGAGAGGAAGCATCAGGATACCGCAAAGTGACGCGTCTGCTCATCCCCTTGTGCCATTTTTTTTCAATAGTTCACAAGAACCATGCAGCATTTCAGGGTAATCACGCTTCACCGCGCCATTACCACGCGTCTTCCCATAACGACACGTCCTCCTCCTCATCCCTGTCGCCCGCCGCCGTTGGTGCTAGCCATCACCGGTCTAGAACGCCCAATTCGACATCAACGTCGCCATCCGCAGCACATCGCGCTACACCATCGTCTTCATATGCCTCGCTGCACACCTCGCCGTCTTCCATGGCAGCAGCAGCCTTGGCCACCTCATCACTTCATCTGTCGTCGCGGCCGTTTGTACAGGTTAAGCAGAAGATTACCGAGGAAAACATAGAGCAGGTTGTTGCCGACATTGAGCGTCTCAGCATGAAGAAACACAACAAGCCTATCCGCCGGGTAGCAAGTAAACCAATCATTCATTCAAAATAAAACTATCATTGCGCCTTTCACCTCCATATGATATGACAGTTGACAGTATGGCACATTGGCATGGCGAATGTTGAAGCGGGATTTATCATACTACTGTAGGTACAGTGCCGTCTGTTGTATTTGCTGCTTGTACCTTGTAGAGCGTGATCTCATTAGGTAAAATCACAATGGACACATCCATGTGAAAGAGAATGTGCGATTACCCTACGTCAGACGCGCTGGTCGTGTCTGGACTTGTATTTCACAAGTTGTGTCAAAGTCGTGCTTTTGTGCACTTTCTCGAGTACTTCTTGCTGAGACGCTGACTGATTTTTTTCTCGCTGCTTGCGGAAGCTCAAGCAAGATTTGTGAATATGGTGGACAGGCAGCAGTGTATCATACAACTGTAGCGCGGAAACGCTCTGCTGCATGAAGCATTGAACTGGCATCTCGCGTCAGCATGCACTCAGCAGGTTATTGTGTCCACAACAGAGACAAACATGGACGGATCAAGCACTGCATTTGTGTGTACTGTATCATGCTGTACTCTTGTATTTTTTTTCCCAAATTCATAAATTCAGTACGCATCATCGTGCTTTTGCGCATTTTCTCATGGCTTAGGCACTGCCTGTTGGTTACAGGTGAGCAAGCTATCGTCTGAAGTTTGCATAATTCTCGTAATCTCACGACAAAAAAAATAAAATTTGCATTCCTGACAGCTCACCTTGGCTGTCCGCAATTGATGAAAGCTTGCAGCACAAATAGGTACAGTAAAAAAAAAAAAAAGAGCGAAAAAAAATCGATGTTGTTGTGTATATCATATCATACAATAATAACATTTACAGCAATGTAGGCAAAATAAAGAGTGCAAATACATATAATTACAATAGAATCATGCCAGCGGACTGGGTGTTGTTGATGTGGCATCGGTGCTGTGACTTGACGGCACCGTGGAAGGTGGTGGATGGGAAGGCGGTGCAGTGAAAGATGCCGATTCTACGTCGTGTAGTGGTGGATCGAGTATTGAGGATGGTCGTGACGGCGAATCAGGAGATGCGAGAGGAAGCCCATGCTCGGAGGATGCCGCTGCCGATGGAGACGGTGGCGAATATTGTGGCAAAGTTGATGTAAAGTCTGATTGTGGGACTTGCTCGGATGGTGGCGATGGAGATGCTGATCGTGAGGACGAAGAGGGCGGCAGCAGTGGATCAGTCGGTGTTGGCAACCGCGTGGATGAGATGGAAGAGGCGTATGTTGCAGCCACACGCAAGGGTGGCAAGGAGGACGAGCCGTCATCGCGTTCTGCCCGATGCTCCTCGTCTAAAGCGCGCATCTGCGCTAATTGGTCCTGAATCTGAGTTTCTTCCAGCAACGAGTCGCGCACGTGCGCACCGTAGGTCGGCGGCGGCAAACGCGTGTCGTCTTCCACGCAACTCAGGCCAGCTCGCCATTCATTTGCTATAAAAAAAACAAAAAATTCAGTAAAAACTCTGTTTCATCGCTGTTTCGCCTTTTTCGACAGTTGTACCTTTGTCAAATTGGAAATCTATAACGGGCAAAACTAAGGTCAGCACACCGTGGCGTCGCGATTTCCTCCGTCATCCTACCTTGGAGGCCAAAATTGACCTCAATCTTGGCTGCACCGACTGAGCCGATACATGGATACACTGGAAAGCTGAATTCCGTGAGCGCTTTGCCCAGGTACTAAGAAAAAAAAAAAAGGCGGATTGTCAGAAATATAAGAAGGTGCTGCGGATCGGGGATCAGCGGAGTACGCGCTGATTGGTGCATAAAAGCTTACCCGGCCATTTTTTGTGAAAAAGACGGTGCCTGTTCGTGTCATATAGCCAATGCCCACGACGTCGCCTTGTCGGATGACTGGGCCGTAGCGATCGCAATTCAATGGGTCGCTAGTATAGAGCCGCCCATTCAAATGATATGCAACGGAATGCTTGTGCCAGCCTTTTTACAAAAAAAAAAGAGTTTTGTCAGCGGCTCAGGGGCACTGTTATTGCCACTGCCACAGTGCCACTCGCTTTGTGCTGCGCAGATCCCTTACCAGGGAGTCGCCAATGTGGGTAAGGCCGCGTCACCAAGCCGAATGCCAAGAGATCAGTCATGCTGACGACAAGGGCCTCCCAGTAGAGAATGGAGCGGTTTGTGGGCAAAACGAGGTTCGAGGTGACACAACAGGCGCGCGGACCTGGCGGAAAGACGACGGTGTTGCCATTCGTAATCATCACAGGCGTCGGTCGCAAGGACGGGTGCGTCGACATTTGCAGATGCGTCAAACTATGCATTGCCGACGTTGTGTACTCGGGCGCCGCTTCGACAAACGCCCAATCAGTCCCGGGCGTCCCTGGCTGGTCCGCAATCGCAATATCGGTCGCAGGGTCGTGTCGTTCTTGCCAATCTATTGTCAAAAAATCATCCAGAATCTTGTTAACGTTGCTTTTCATTGAATTACACCTTCCCCTTCCTCTCTTGCGTATACCTTGCACCAGCCTGAGCTCCTTCTCGCTGTGGAAGCGCTGGAGCAGGTTGAGTTCGACGGCCGTTTCTTGCGAAACCTGCCTTAGCTGCTCATTTTTGCCAAATATGTATTTTGGCACCAAATAGGTGGCCGCAGCGAGCAGCAGCAGCACTGCAATGCCAATAATGACGACAACGTAGTAGTCCACCATGGCATGTAATGTCAGAGAGGTAAAAAAAAAAAAAAGGCAAAAGACGAGAAACATAAAAAATGGCCATGGGCGTCCCTATTTTTACTCGGTGCCACGCTCGGATCCCTTTTTTGAGGTTCCGCTGCTTTGTTCCTATGTTGCTGCTTTGGCGCTTTGGTGTCCCAAGCACCCAAGCTGGCGAATTGGGGCGTCACACTGGGCTTTGAAACAGATAAAAGGCTGAAAATCGTGAGGCATGCATTACACAGGGGCGCAAGGTCGCCACACAAGCATGTGTTTCAATTTTTTTTTATTATTACATAGTTGTGTGAAGGATTTGTTGTTGGTTTGAACCCCAAAATTGGGAATGAAGATGAAGGCAATTACTAGGTTCCGGCCATTTGGCTCTTTTTTGTCCAATTGGCCACGATCCCCCCGATGCTTTTTCTTTTATTGCATTCCGTGGGGCTTTGTAGGCGTGAAGCTAGACGGTGACTTTTCGTCAATAGTGGAAATATCGGGTTTGCCAACAAGCGTGCTTGGCGATGTGACCAAGGGCGACGATGCAGACGTGTAGGTTGGGGCGGACGTGGTCGATGAGCCATCGGGAAAGAAAGCAGGGTCGGGCGTGCGGTTGCTGTTGTTTTGGCCATTGTAATTCATCATGAAATGCTGTGTCTCGGACGTGAAATAATTGGGAGGCGTCGGGTCCATTGTGAATTGGTTTTGGCTCGACTGCGAATGGTGCTTTTGCTGGCGCTGGTTGTTGCGGCGGCGAATGAAGAAGAATGCGCCACCAGCAATGGCACCCTACAAATGAAGGAAAAAGAAAAATCAGCCCGTGATTGTGATAGATCGGCGCGTAAATAAAATAAAAAGCAGCCATTACCACCGCGACCACCGCAATAACAATGCCAGCAATGGCACCGCTGCCGATACCGCCAGAGGAAGAGCCATTGGAGCTGCCAGAGTTGCCAGAATTGCCGTTGCCCGAGCTGCCGCCATTGCCGTTGCTGATCAAAGTGGGGTTGCCACTGGCGCTGTACGTGTCAACCCAGTTCCAGCTGGTCGTGTCGAGGATGGCGAACGAATTCAAATTGGGTTGCGAGCCGTCGGCGCCAAAGATGATAAACAGGTACCTAGTAAAATGTGAAAAATGTCAGTTTTTGAAGCAAAAACATGGCAAAATCGCAATTACATGTCCATGTAATAGACAGCAGCGTGACCATAGCGCGAGCCTGAGCCAAGCGTGGGCACGTTTTGCGCCGTGTAGGCCTTGGAGACCGGATCAAAGGTGTAACAAATGTCGGTGATGGATTTGGGATTTTCTGTAAAAAGAAAATGAATGCAACACGTGTTAGAGACACCAACAGAAATATCAATCGAATTTTTTTTAATTGCATACCAGCAAGACCTTGCTTGCCGCCAAAGAGAACAAACTTGTTTGCCTTGGGCACTAGGGAAGAAAAATTAAAAAAATGAGCCACCAGAGGGCCTTTTAAACCAATTGCCACGGGGCAATTGCGACTCACTGTAGGTAAACGTATGCAAATTGCGGATGGAGGGCACGGTGCCAGAGATAGGAATGGAACCCCACTGGTTGTTGACTGTGTTGTAAGTGGTGATGGAGGTCATGGTGGCAAAATCCGTGGATGAAGTCTTGCCGCCCACGTAATAAATAATGCCCTGGGCATCGATGTCCGAAGCGTGATCCTGCAGGAACGTGATGGAGTTGGTTGGCGCTGTACTGATCCATTGAAGGCTCTAAATTATTCAAAAAGCGCAAAAATCGTGTTAAAACTCATTGCACTAGGAAAAAAAAATATACGTACACCAAGATTCATTGTCATGAAATTGTCGGAATCAGAGTAAGTGTAGATCCTGGCAAATCAAGAATAAAAGCGATAATGTCGCATTAAAATCAGAAAAAATCGAAAAAAAAACGTTTGACGCGATGAATTACACGCGTTTCACTTACCACTCGCCGCCAAACAGGTATGTGTTGTTGTTCTGATCCACGTTCAACGAGGAGCCCATGCTTTAAAATTTGAAAAAAAGGTTTAAGTTGGATGGTCGCACACGCTATTTTTCTTTTTTTTTTTTTTTTTTGCGGACTAACGTTTGATTAAACGCGGTGGCAATGGCTTGCCATGTGTTGCTGGGCGCATCGTAGAGCACAGTCTTGTTCTTGAGCATAGTCTTGCCGTCATTGTAGCCTGCGCCGCCCTGGATCACGTATTGTGTCTTTGACACGGCGGTCATGGCAAACGCGTAATTGGGCTCGGTGATATAGTTCTTTGGCGCGGGGACGTTTGTCCAATTGGATTGGGCATTGGCCACCTTGAAGTCGGCGGTGAGCGGCATCATAAGATGATCGCTGAGGGCGTGATTAAAGCTGGATGCGCCGGCAACGTATTGACCGCCGCCATAACAATAGATGGTGTCTTGTAGAATGGCACAGCCTGTGGGAAATCGAGCAGATGAGAAGGGGTAACGCGTCGTCAATCAACTCAAATTGGATTCGAGGCTGGGCAAGGCCACCTGGCTTCCCCTTAATTATAAAATCTTTTTTTTTTTGGGTGACTGTGCCTTACCAAGACGAAAACGCGCCGCGGGCGTGATGGCAGCCGCTAAACCGGCAATATTCAGCAACGCAAAGGCGGATGCGATCTTCATGTTTCTCAATTAAAAGGCTCTTTGAGCAAAAGAAAGAAAAGAGAAGGGAATAACAAGAAAAGAGAAAATCCGAGAAAAAAAACAAGAAAGAGGAAGAAACGCCAGTACCAAAGAATCACAAAATGAAGGGGCCCAAAAATAAATGAAAATCATTGATTGCGTTACCCAGAAGACCCCCTGGATGAGAGGGCAAGCGAGAAAAAGTGCACATCGGAGTGGCTTTCTGTACGACGATCATGGCAAACTTCCTTTTGTACAAAAATGACGAGTCGAATACCGAGGTCCGACACAACGGCATGGCCATTGGGCACCCTGGAAGTGAAAAAAAGCCGCTCGTCACACTATGTAAACGGAAACGGGCGTGTAATACGTCTGTTCAGCGAGCAATTGCATTGCTCGCCGCTCGTCCAGACCGGATGACAAAAAAGAAAGTCGAGAAACACGATGCACATTCGCCTTGCAAATTAAGGTTGGCCTGCGCCCTCACTGCCGATGGTTAGTGCATTATTTTACTTTTACACCGACGTTACACGTGCCTTAAAGAGGCAATTGGACAGAAAGGATCAGCCACACATAATTTCATCGCGCCCGACATCGAATGATCGCGTGCAGTGCCGCAATGCAAGTTTGATTGCTCAGCAATGGCCAGGGCATTGTCGTTACCATACTTTTGGCATCCTCACCCCGCTCAATTGCCACATGGGACTTGCAATACTTGCCGCAAAATGAGTAAGCGCGCACTGCCGCACCTTTCGGTGCATGTGTCACTGGCAAAAATAAAGAAAAAGAAAAAAAAATCGCACGTGTTGACGGGGAAAATGGGTCTAGAAACTCATAGCCAGGCACCGGAAAACGCATTGATCCCCACGAACGTTGCATCCTGGTAGCATTGATGGTAGGCCCACCCTGACTCGCTTTCTTCAATGAAAATGACTATATTTCGACCATTTAAGGACGTGAAAATACAAAAAAAGAGGCAAATCTTTTTTTTTTTTTTCGTTCAACAGTAGCGCAGGACGCGTTGTACGCGAGTTTCGCCGCCCCATTGACTTCCTTGTTTGATTAGCTCACGCGATGTGCCTCTCTGGCTGCAAGAACCCAATCATCGCGGATAAAAAAATCACCGAAAGCGTTTCACCCATTGACAAGTGCCTTGGACACGGCCAAACTGCACTCCTCAAGCAAACAGCAGAATGTTCTTCGCGTTTTTGTCGCAAAATGGCGAGGCAGCACGTGCCTCAATTGTGGTCAAATATCGCCAGCAAGAAAGAAAAGTGCAAACCATCGTGCGGCGTTGATTTTTTGTTTTAAAAGATGGCTCGAGACGCGTCGTGCGCGTGTTAGCCGGACACCTTGCCCAATAAAGCCTAGCTAGAATGTGTCACCACAAGGCTCATCCGAAGCAAATAACCCAAAACAGGGATGAATTCGTTGTAAAAGGAATAGTAGTGTATTTGGGCACAAATAGTCAAGGTGAAATGTAAGACATACGGCAGAAAAGTGGTAGTAAAAAATAAAATCGGGGCGGAATAAAAAAAAACCAGGAACAGAATTGCCTGTTAGAAGGAAGGAAAATGACATTTGGCTTAAAAAGCTTAAGATTCTTGAATGACAGCAGGCAGGGCAGGCAGGATGGTGTCCTCAGTGATGCTGGAGATCAATTGTGGTGGCGACGACATGGTGACGCAGGGCATTTGGTCCTTTTTGTTGATGTAGAGGAGAGTGGACGGTGGACGCGGATTCATTCGCTTGGCAATGTCCAAAGGCACGGTGGGGATCGTGCTGGAGCTGACGACAGGCGAAGTAAAGTCGCGCGAGATCGTCGCTTTGATCAGTGCCTGCACCCATGCCTTCATGCTCAGGTCCGTGTCCGCATAAAAGAAGAAAGTTCGCTCGCGATCGTGTTGCGCCTTGAAACTGTAGTGGCCAACCGCAATTGTCTCGTCGCAGATGATCCGGTAGCCCCTCAAATTGATGATGCCTTTCATGCGTACGTCCTAAATCACAAAAAAATAAAGTAAAAAAGACGCATCAGCCTTTCCGTCGCGTTTTTTTTCGTGTTTTGTTTTTTTGTCTGCTTTTTTACCTTTGGGCTCTTGAAATAGAATAGGTTAAAGCCCTTCAAAACGAACCAGCGCTTGTTCCAGGTCTTGTACTTGTCGCCTTGCTTATAAAGCCAGCCTTCCATGTCTGGTGTGACATGATCATCGACGGATTCCATAAGATGTGAATTGTCGCTATAGGGTAGCACACGCAAAATGCCATGCGGCTTGCCATTTTCGAGCGATGGATGCATGAGATCCTCTGGCACACCCTGTTTAAATCCATTGGACAAGCTGTCATCTTCGGATCGCTCGTCATCAAATGACGACGGGTGCCGCAAATATGAATACTTGTTAGGTGGCTGACCTTCTCCTGTGATCATCCAATGGTAATCCTAAGGAGAAAAAAATGGCATCAGCCGCGTGTCATCACCAAAAAAAAAAAAAAAAAAAAAGCGGAGAAAGGGAGCCATTGACACGTCTTTTTCAGCAAATTTGGTGCATACCTCAGTTGTGCTTAAGCATGACTTGGATGGCACGAGATAAAATGGGTCCTGGCGTAAGATCTCCTCCCTCAGGGCAAGGATAGCACTGTGAATCTTGAAACGTTTGCCAAAAGTGCTAATATCAAACTCTTTCAATGATTGCAATGAGAGTTCTAGCAGTATGTCTCCTGTGATTTCTTGGTCTAAGTGGTACAAGATCAAAGAATTAAGGAGGTCAATGAGTTGGGCGGATGTCAAAATATAAAAAAAAGGAGGTAGGTGGAGGGCTGCATCTCACTCTCTCTTTTTTTTGTCCCCTTTTCTTACCCACAAATTGCTGAACGACGGTGTCGAACCCCATTTGATGCAGCCAATCAGCTACCTGCTGGGCATCCCATTGTTCCGGGGGAGTTGGGCTTAATGTGGTAGACAAAAGCGTGGCACGGACAGCTTTTTGGAGGTTTTTTGACGCAAATGTGATGTTAGGAGACAAGATGGGAGGCATCACCGGTTCATTGTCCTGCCTACTCGACACCACCGAGTACATGGAGCCTACATCTTTGGGATATGTCATTGTTGATGCGGATGGTGTCGACACGGGCTGTGAAATTGACGACGCGCGGCTGAGTTTTGATGATGACAGGCAAGACGACCGCCCATCGGACTCGTCATACTCGTCCGTGTATCCTTGATCCTCGGACAGTGCATCCTCATCGATTATTTCGCCGTCCTCAGCGTCCTCGGTCTCGTCGCCTTGTGTCAGCGTGTCAAACTCGTCGTCCTGCTCCGCCGAGGTGTAATTGAACCGGAAAAAGGCCCTCATCGCCCTGCCCTGTACATTGCGACCCTGTCGCGTAAAAAAAAAAAAAAGAAGAAGAAGAATTGAGTGCTCTTGATCCCTTGCCGTTGCCTATCCAAGTCTCTCCTTGGCCAATTTTAGCCTTTTCCAGTTTTTTTTTTGTTTACCTGCCACCAGCCGTCATTGAAGCCATCATCGCGCTCGACGACCACAACAGGATCGCCGACATTCAAGCTGATTTCATCTTCGTTCTCGGCAATGAAGGGATGGATCACGTAGACGACTTCCATGCCTTTAAGCGTAAATTACAAGTTAAAATAATAAAAAATCAAGAAAAAGAAAGAGAATTGAGATGCAGACGCAATCTTGTTCTCTTTCAATCAATGGTGGATAGGGAGGAAGGGCGAGCTGAGACGAGAATATTGGTCTGGCTCTAAAAAAAAAAAAAAAAAAAAAAAAATAGGAGAGCACACGATGACACCCATTGATGCCAATCAAAGCACCCAAGAGAAGGATGGTTCAGCAAAGGGGAGAGAGGGAGAGAAGGAGAAGCGAAGAAGAGGGGACGGGGAGGGGGGGGAGGAGCGAGGTTGTGGGAGAGGAAGGGACAAGAGCAAGCGAGCTGGACTTTGGGAGATTAGGGCGCGATGACACATCAAAAAAAAAAAAAAAGCGCGCATCCCTGATTTCATCTCATGGAATTGCGCGCGCGCGCTCTCGTCTCACATGGCTGCTAAAGCGCAATTCGAGCAACAGATTTGCACCTTGCATGATCTAATTTCTCTTGCTTGCATCGATTTTGCCTGCGCGCGACGCTTGAGCTGCAACCCGCGGCAACCAATTGGGGAAGAAATAAGGGGAGGATTGGGTGACGCGTTGATGCTGCGCAGATGGAGGGCATGCATGACGCGCTGCATTATTGTATGCGCATCTTTTCGGCCCAATGGCAAGGCCATGTGTTGAAACAAGGGAAATGGCTTGTTTTTTTTTATAATTTCAGGACATCCGCATCAAGGGACTGATCAAGGGCAAGGGGACAGGACCCTCCATCTCTGTCAGTCGCTCTCACCCTCTTTTTTTATTGTCTCGTGTTTTAAAAGGAAAAAAAATGGGAGCAATTGCACTTGGATCGCCAAGAAAGAGCAAAAAGAATGCCCTTGTTGTGTGATCACCCTACTGCGGGCATCAGTTGACACTGTTTGACTGTTGTTACGGGGGGGAAAGTAAGACGACGGCTTGCCACTTGCAACAAAAGAGCCCCTTCTCAATGAAAATTGGCTGTTCAAAACGCAATTGGAACGAAAATGAGTGGATCGCTTGGGCAAGAGAGACCAAAGAAATTTCAGGGCGGGCACATGACACAGCCTGGCATATTCTAGCAATTGGCCAAGCAAAGGTGAGCGCAGCACGGCATCATGGCTCCACCAATCAACGGCGCTTGAATTTGTCGGCCAAGAAATGCGGAATTCTTGGTCGCTGCTTGTAGATTCCTCTTTTCTTTTCCCATTCTCACTTTTTTTTTTACAGTATCGTCAATATGTCGACATACCAGCAATATCCAGCTCCACCTCCAGCTTATGAGAGCGAGTCTCGTCAGCCACTCTTTGGCGGTGAAGAGCACGAGGAAGACGATATGTTCAAGGAGACCGTCATCAACAGCAGTATGGAGATTCGCTTGCGTAAGTGGTCTTGCCCTCCTTTTTTTGCTGGCAAATCGGCTCATTTTTCGCTTTTTCATAGAATTTGTGCGCAAGGTGTACTCAATTCTCACCGTGCAGGTTATGAGCACCATTGTCATGTCTGCTATCTATATGTACAACTTGTCCGTCAAGTCGTGGGTCCAGTCAAAGTAATTGAAACAGAGAAAAAAAACGAGGCGAGGAATTGGGCGCTCACTCACGCTTTTTTTTTTTTATTGTTTTTCCCCCTCAGCCCTTGG
Organism: Gongronella sp. w5; assembly: GCA_001650995.1. Taxonomy (NCBI): domain Eukaryota; kingdom Fungi; phylum Mucoromycota; class Mucoromycetes; order Mucorales; family Cunninghamellaceae; genus Gongronella; species Gongronella sp. w5. The sequence continues at coordinate 102,415 of KV441904.1, read as the reverse complement.
ATGCTCTTTGTGTCTTGCTTTGGCTCGCTTGGCGTTTTGTTTGCTTTGATGTGGAAGGCGCGCTCAGCGCCATTGAATTATTACTTGCTTGCCCTGTTCACCTTGCTCGAGGGTCATCTGGTTGGCACAGTGGGTAAGGTTTTGGCCACGCGCCTTGTTTCTCCGCCGCGCATTGGGCCCTGACACCCGTTTATTTTTTTGTTTTTTGTTTTTCCAGTGACCTTTTATGATCAAACCATTGTGCTTCAAGCGTTGATCATCACGTTTGGTGTGTTTTTCGGTTTGACGCTCTTTACCCTGCAATCCAAATGGGATTTCTCTGGCATGATGCCGTTCCTGTTCGCGGGTCTTTCAATCCTGGTGCTGGCTGGTTTTGTGCAAATCTTCATTCCATTCTCAGAGGGATTCCAATTGGCCTTGGCCATTGGCGGCGTCATCATCTTCAGCGGCTACATTTTGCTTGACACGTATTTGATTTTCAACCGCTACTCTCCTGAAGACTATATCATGGCCTCGGTGAGCCTGTACATGGACATGATCAACCTGTTCCTCCGCATCCTGCAGATCCTCAATGCCATGCAACGCGACTAGAAAAGCGCGTTTTCCCTTTATTTTCCTTTATTCCCTGCCATGGCGCCCTCTTGATCCCCCCCTTGCTTCTTTCCGTGCACGCCTTGCGTTGCTTTTCCCCCTTTTTTTTTTCGTCAAACACATCATATTAAATTTGAAAAATCAAAGAATTATAAAAAAAAAAGCGCTCCAATGGAGGTCATATTTCTAAAACTAGTTTTCGTATTCGGCCATGACCTCGTCGAGCTTCATGAACCAGTCACTAGAGGACGCGGCGGCCTCGTCTGGGTTGCCCTCCTCGTCATTGGCATTGTTGATGAGCGCAAGGATCACATGGTACTCGTCAAACGTGAAAGCGGGGCCATTGTCGCGGATGCTCTTGATCAGATTCTCCGTGCCATAGTTGAACAACTGGTAGTAGCGGCGCGCACGCTCCATGACGGCGCTCTGGCTCGGCGGCACAAAATTTGTCAAGTTTTGCTGCAGCGCCAAAATGTTGCGAATCATCTTTTGGGCGCCGTGTCGGTTCATGCGTTTGATGAAGCTGGCTTCCGTGATCAAAATGTGAACCATAAGAGCGGGCAGACCGTCAAAACAGAAGCTACATGAAAAAAAAGAGAAAAACGCGTCAATCGGCTATTAGGCACGGCGCAAATTCATGTCGCGTTGCTTACACATTGTCCTTGCGCGGCAACGACGCGTTGATCGAGTCATCAATGTCCATCAGGTCGGCATTCAGCGTGATAACAAAAGGATCCGGTTCGTACGACTCGTCTTCAAGATGATAATTACCCTGAAAGGAAAAACCCAGCGCAACGCGTCAATTGACGCGTCTTTTCGTTTCCCGGTCCTAATTTACCTCGCGGATGACCATTTGCAGATAGTACAGCGTATGGCAGCGAATCTCCAGGCGCAGGGTGAAGAGGCAGGTCTCGGCTAATTGCTGGTACGTCGTTAACAACGTGTCGAAGCGTCTACAAATAATATAAACACGTCAATGAGCGGGCGTCCGAGTTACATTTATACGCGCGCTTACCTGGCAGACTCGCCGCGCATGGGCAATGTCGCATTTTCACTGAGGTCCGTCATGGACAGGCGCTTTTCAGACCGTGACCAGCGCTTTGAATTGACAGCTTCATACGACTCGGGTTCAGGGCTGCCGCTGGACGTACTCTTGTGTGCCGTGCGAAGCTCCCAGATCTCACGCACGAACCATTTCTAAAAAAAGAAATGAGCGCCTCAGAAAATAAAAGAATTGATCAACAAAAAGGCTCGCCTACCAAGCTGTGATATAGTCGACCAAGGAAAATCAGCTTGTTTTGATCAAAGATGAGCTCATCCGCCTCCATCTGGCGGTCGGCGTGCGTCTCATTCTTGAGTTTGAATTCCATGGTGATTTCCTGGGAGTGCAACACAAAAAAATCAGCAAATTGCACTCTTTTCTTGCTTTTTGATGTTTTTGCATGGCAATAAAGCTTACCGCTTGATTTAAAGCTCGCACAAACTCATCGTCTGCTTTCTGAAAATCCCGTGAGAAAAAAAAAGCGCGTGAGTATCCCATCATTATTGTTGTTGTATAATTTTTTTACCGTATCATCGTTGAAAAAAGGGTTTTGCGCAAGCAATCCGACGAGACTCTCATCCTGAGCCCAGTCACCACTGGAGCTGATGTTGGTGTCGACACCATGCTGGTCACGCGCGGAGCTGTTATACGCATTGCCACGCGACACGGTGGCGTAGAAGCGCTGGTAGCATTTCTCGTAGTACTTGAGCAGCACCACCTCGATCATGCGGATATATTCATCAGTGTGGAAGGGCATCGAGTGCATAGTGCGGCACAGGCTTTGCACGACAGAGATCAGTGCCACCGCGCTCTGCAAAAGCAAAAAAAAAAAAAAAAAAGAGAGAGAGAGAAGAAATGACGCGAGTGAGCAAACCCGCGTTTCATGTTCAATGCCTTTTTTTATCGCGCTTACCTTGACAATGGGGTATTTCGAGTAATTCTTGTACTGGCGGGCATCTTGGAAGGCATCCAGGCCCGACGTCGCCGACTGGATCAATTGCATCACCTTCTCCTCAATCTGTGGTAAGAAAACATTGATGGCAAAATCGTCCAAAAAGTTGCCAAATCCTTCTTCGTTCTGGTCATCGCTGGATGAGACAAAAAAAAAAGTTATGAGATTGTCTTGGTGAGCAAAACGCGCCCTGTTTCTTTTTTTTTCATTTTTTGCATTTGTCGATTACTAGTTGGGGAACACCTGGCGCAGGCGATCCAAAAAGACCATGGTGGGTTTGACCAGGACGCTGACATTGTAAGGGTCGGGCTTGACAAGGAGCTTGTAGCTGCCGCGCAAAAGCATGTTCGTCGAATATTTATCAATGATGTTGGAATGCATGACAGAGCCGGAAACCAGGTCATTGACTGCGGTCAGCTCTGGCACCATCTTGCGATAGTTGTTGTACAGCATGTCCTGGATCGCCTGGTACGACGAATCGACCTGTTTGTTGCCGTCAGCATCTGTGAGACGGAACAAATTCTGCTTTTTGGACTGATTGGGATCCATGGACGCTGCCATCGCCGACTGCTGCGCCGTACGCCGCTCCTGGGTCGTCAGGTAATCTTGCAACAGTGCGCGGATCTACAATACGAGCCATCAGAGTCAGAACGCAGAAAATAAAATAAAAAACGAGCAAAACTCACCTCCGTCTGCACTGGTCGCCAGATTTCATGAAAGTGGTAAATCTTAAACTGGTACTCGTCACCTAAAGTGGGAGAAAAGACGCGTCAGTCTAGCGTGTAATTGACCAGTAGGACGCGACGCGTCGTCTACGTGCCATTTTTGGCCAGGCGCTATATTAGAGACAAAAAAATTGGGAATAAGCGCGTGCACTTTTTGTTCAATTGGGCGCGTCTCACCTTCTTGGTGCGATGTGCACACGTCTCAATGAAGCGGTAGCCGCGCAACACGGCTTCCACCTTGGAATACAACGTCCAAAGCAGGTCCTTGAGGATTTCGTTGCGCTCGTCGCTGTTGGCCTTGTCCAAGCAATAAATGTCGATCTCGTCGTCCGTCTTGCTCTGGTCAGAGCCTTTGTAGGCACCTTGCATCGAGTGTCTTGCGTGTTCAAAAAAAAAAAAAAGCGAATAAACACCCATTTTCGCTCAATTCCTACCAAAAATTCACTTACCTTGCTTCCACTTGCTTGATCGTCTTTTCAAACAACGAGTGCATCTCCAACTGCAGGCGCTCTTGCACAGTCTACCAAGAAATGGCGAGAAAAAGTGAGTGACATGCAGCAAAAGCGGGCAAATGGTGCTTACCAGCAAAGCTTCGGGCACCTGGCCCAGCACCGCCAGTGCCTCGAGGATGATCTCCATGTAGTAATATGAGTCCGTCTCTGGGTTCTTGTCCACATCTTCAGCAAGCTGGAATCACAAGCGAAAAATGGCGAAAAATGAGATTACTAAGTATTGTCGCGCCTTTTTTTCAACTTACCACTTCATTTTCTTCCATGGAGAGCATGTCCTTGGCTTGCGCGCCGTTGTCCTCCTCAAATGACCTTGGCTTGACAATGGATTCGGGCACTAGCGCGTCAAAAAAAAAAAATAGGCAGGATTAGTATGGGCCAATCTCATCCATTGCGTAGATTCTTACAGTCTTGCTGACCAGGGACATAATCGCTCCAGAGGTTCTCACAGTAGGGGCTCTTGAGGTACAGATGATTGTGCAACTCTTCCAGCAACAAATCATAGAGACTCTGCATGAAAAGAGAACAAAATTGAGATTTTGAGATTTTGCGCATGCATTGCTGGCGTCAGCAGCTATTTTCGTACGTTTTTCTCCGTCGAGAGCGTGATGCGCAGGTCGTCCAGGGCCCCAATCTTCTTCATGTCCGGGCTGTCGACGGTTTTGATTGTGGTCATCAGCAATCTCGCAGCCGTCAATACGTGCTTGTCGCTCGTCAACGTCACAAGCTTCTCGGGGGTGTTTTTGATCTCGTCTCTGCAAAAAAGAAAAGAAAAGCGAGAGCCGTGATCAATGGCCGTATCGTGTCGCACCTTGTCGCGTCGATGTGATCTTACATCGACTCCAGCAGACTGAGCATCTCCTTGTGCTGCTGCGTCTTGGACCACATGTTCCACAGATCCGTGCGATTCTCAAGGAGCTCGTCCTTGCATTGCTTCAAGCTGGTTTTCATCTGTTTGACGCGATCTCGCGAGTCTAAATGATGACAGGTTTGAGATGCCTCATTTTTCCATCAATGCCCCATTTTTCCTCTCTCCAATTCCCGCTCCCAATACTTCTCTTTTGCTTTTTTCTTGCTTACCATTGATGTTTTGCAGCACGCCACCGAATGTACCAATGGAATTGTTGAAGCCTTTGTAATAATCTGCAGTGCCAAGGGGAAAAAAAAAGGGAGGATGAGACGCGTATTCAATGCGCGCAACCAGCCATTAGACGCCTACCTTGAACAATGACGTGCAGGACGTCGTCGAGGTCGTGTAAAATGCGCTGGAACTCGTGGTAATCGCGGCTCTTGCCCACGGAGCTATCGTCCATCAAGGCGAGCGCGAGCGTGACAGGGTCGAACTAAGTGGATGAGAGAGAAAAAGAGATGGTCAATGGGGATCTGACTAGAAAGCATCATAGTTTAAGCGCCATGCGGCCCTCAGGGCATCAATTTGTGCGAAAACGTACGTCGTCCTTTAGCATAAAGTCCCAGCCGTTGTGAATATCCGTCATAACACCTTGATGCAAAGAAGAGTCAGGGAAGAATTTGTCTTTCAAATGCGCATGACATGTTTTTACCTCGCAGCTCAGGAAAGTCATTGTAGTCATCACGAGGAGGCGCGGGTGGAGGTGCGCCATAAATGCCGTTTCTGGCGCGTGCCGTGCTGGATCGCTGCATGACTGCAAGAAACAATGAAAGAGCAAGAAAAAAAAAATAGAAAGCGAAAAGAAAGCGAAACACCTGAACGGGCAGCGAGCAGGCCCAAGGCATTTACATTTGAAACGCCGCCTTTGACGCGCCCCGCGCGGCGTGTCGTCGCAAAATGAACTCGTCCACGATATTACAGAAATGAGACCCCGCAAAACAATGCATACGTATTTTTAAAAATCCAGTCTTAAACGTTACATAATACTGTATGGTTGGATCATCTCCGGTGCGTGCTCCTTGCGCTGAGCCATTTTGTCGCCGGCCGCGTCTTATTCAACAGCAAGGCTTTCAAAAATCATTCAGTGATCATCAGTGGAGTCGTTGTCAGATGAATCCAAAACACCATTACGTACTGTATTTTCGCAAATTTGGCACAGAGTCATCACAAGCAAAATACAGTACAGTACTGTATGATACTGTATCTTGTGGATCGCGGTGAAAATGATGACATCAATCGAATCAAAGACACAAAGAGACACGCTCGGAGGCTCGGTGTCGTTTTCAGATTGTTTGCTCGCCCGATGATGATGATGGACAAACTTTTTTGCACGCTTGCAAAAGTCGGCCAAATATAAACATTGAATTAATTTTTACGTAGACCCACTTTTCTCGACAACTGGAAAAAAAGCAAGTACTGTAGTACCCACTATACTTCTTTTACAGTACGTAACGTGTTGTTGAATGCAGCTGCTACCGGTAAATCATACTGTACAGTACAGTACAGTATCATCTCCGCCGAATACGTACAGTAAAACAAATTTCGCCGCGATGATCTGGAACTGTAGTCAAAACTGACAGAGAAGAAATAACAGTTTTTCTCGATTTACTGTACAGTATCATACTGTACATAATTTCTTGCTTGAATGGCGATTTGCTCGATAGAACTGTTGTTGAAGAATATGGGGAGTAGCTTAGAGCAAAAATAAAGGAAAAGATACCGTAGGGACGTTGCAAGGAACGAGAATGAAGTAAGTCTTTTATTGAAATAAAAATGATCTCGATATTTATACAAAAATTGAAAGTGCCTAGATGGATAGGCTGGATGCAGAGACGCGTAAAATAAAGCTGTCGCGGCGTCTGGATAAGGAAACAGGGGCGTGAGATTCCTGTACAACAAAGCCGCGTAGATCTCAAAGAGAGTTATTGCCCTGCCCTGTGGATGTGGCCATGTCCGTTGTGAATTGCTCAATGGTACTGCGCCCGTCAATGGTAATTATGTTGTTTTCGCTGTCCTCCAAAAGCATGTACAGGGCCATGGTTGCAAAAACAAGGCCATAGTTGGGGAAGATGTTGGCTATCAGACACAACAAAAAGTGAAAAATGTTAGTTTTTGCGCAAATGGTCAACAAAAAGACGCTGCCAATTCATCCCCGTTGAATCATCTCAACGGAAACATGTCTGCATCGAGTACGCGTTTCTTTTTTTTTTTCTTTTCTTTGACATACGTGTGACCGTCAGGCTGGGTAGGACTGACATAAAAATTTGGTAAAACCCAAATGCACGATCATATGCGCGCTGACGCGTGTAATAGCAAAAGAGAACGCCAGAGATGGCAATGACGCGGTAGGACACATTGTTGCCAATATCGCTCTCGAGACGTTTGACGAGGTCTGCGGACGAGTCGAGCTGATTGGTGATGATGGCATTGCTAAGGCGATAGACGCGGACCCAAGCATTGGCGTCCTCGTCCTTGTTGGAGCGCGCTGCATAGTACATGACATCCAGCAGCTGGCGGTCTTGCAGCTGCATGTCCAATGTGCCCTCAAAGATCCATGTGGTGATGAGCATGCCGACGGCACGGTAAAATGCCTGAAAATCGGTGACGACGCCAAACGTGGCGTCAATGGCTAAGATTCATTTACATGCGATGATTCGCATGGTGAGGAAACGCGAAAGGAGCATGGTTTGCGATGGGGCCACAAGCATGTGGACCTGGACTTGATCATTGGCGCGAATGCGCCATTTTGTCGCAAACCTTTCTCTTTTTTTTTTTTATTTCCTTTTCGCCATGACATTGGTCATAGATTGACCAATGCAGGCCAGGAGTCCCACGGGGTGTTTAATACTTAAGCATCTTAAACGATGGGAATGTGCGTACTGTACAGAGACCGAGATTGCGGAAGATGCGCATTCTTCCAACAAAACGCATGAAAAAGCGGTAAAGCGTGATGACCAGCCGACAGCGGGCTTTTGTGACGAGCAAAGCGGGACCATTACCCGATTGGGTAATGCCCGCATAGAGGAGCGGAATGAGAAAGATGAATTGCGGCGACAAGTCAGCACTTCTTTCATTCTTTGATCACTGCTTGCACACACATTGACGCGTTAAGCGCGTTTAAGACGCGCTTGCGCTTTCTTTCATTGACAGATTAAGCGTCTGTTAGGCTTTTCTTTATATTACAGTAAATCAAGCTCTGTAAAGCAGACAAATACAACAGTTGTAACAGTCTATAGTATCATTACATACTGTATCATTTATTTAGTCGACCCCCAATTTTTAATTTTTTATTGCAGTTTGTCACAAACAAACAGGGAGCAAAGCACCTAATTAATACTGTACAGTACTGTACAGTACAGTACAGTACGTAAATGATACTGTACAGTAGCTTGCGTTTGAAGCTTTGAACTTTTTGCATCATTGTTACTGTAATTCATTAGGCTGCAGCCCACTCATCAGCGCACAAAAATGTACCGTACTGTACAAAATAAAAAAATAAAAAAATATGAAAGAAAAAAAATTCCGTGCAATTTACGCACCTTAATTTGGAAGTGTCAAACCTTAAATTTTTGCAAAAAAATCTTGCCCGAAGTAGGCATTTCTCTCAGTCGATCGCCGTTCATGCGTCACTCTTTGGGCTTTTTTTCTTACTTTGAGGCGACTTGCCGCTTTGTCAGCCAATAGCAAATGGTCGGAGTTACCTGTATGGGATGCATTGATCACTCGGAGTTCGAAATTTCCCAAATTTGGCATTTTCTGAGATTGAAATATGTGACCCCTGAGTGACGCCTGAATTTTTCAAAAGTGGTCGTAGCAGCGCTTCGGGAGTTTAAGCTTTTTTGTTGCAAGTTTTGAGTTGAATGCGATGCAGCTATTTTTGAGCGTGTTCGATCATGCAGATGGACAGAACGAAAGATGAATGCAAAATTTAATACGTACAATAGAAAGTTTTTATTAGCATTTTCGAGTCCAAAAAAAATCGGATGAGTCTGTGTTGATCTTAGGGATGTATTTCAAACACGAGCTTGAAGAAAGCTTGTTTGAAAAAGTTTGGCTTGACTCAAGCTCAAACACCCAAAATTTTATTTCAATCAAGCTCAAGCTTTTGCTTGTGTGTTTGAAAAGCTTGAAAAAAAGCTTGAAAAAATAAAGAAGGTACCTACTACTGTACTGTACGTATGCTCCGAATTTCACTGGGTTTACACATCATGTGATTGCTTAATTTTTTTCTTGAGATTTTTTTATTTGGCATTTTCAAGCTTTCGAACAAGCTTTCCAATCAAGCTACAGTACTGTAGCTTGAAGCTTGAGCTTGATCAAGCTTGATTTGTCCTTCATGTGGAATCTTACAGCAAGATGCCGTGGGAGATCACATATGATATTCAGCATAATGATCACGTGAACAGGTGTTGATTCAAGCTTGTTCAAGCTTTTCAAATTTCAATCAAGCTCGAAAAATCCGATTTCAAGCGAGCTCAAACAGCTTTTTTGTCAATCAAGCTCAAACAGCCTGGAGCCGGTTTGAGCTTGATTGAAATACATCACTAGTTGATCTCTTGAACACTGGGCCGTAGTTTGTGCGTGACGCATTTTTCATTGGCGAGCAGGCTGTAAATTTTTTTCTGGAGGCACAGCAGGCCGGCAAAGTCTGATAAACACGCACTTTGGTTTTTAAAAAGGTAGACGTGTGCGCGTTTTTTGTCATTTTGTGCAGTGTAGTGCGACACTTCAGATATTGAAATGATACTGTACTGTACAGTACTGTACTGTTGTACTGTACCAAGCTAGCACGCGTCGGTTTCTGTCCATTGCAATTAAAATATGGACGGATCAAACGCTTTATTACTGTATCAGAGTGTGCAAAATTCCAAAACGAATGAGAATCGTGCCTCTGTGCAGTTTTTAATTTTTATGATACTGTACGTATCATAGGGGATATCTAGGGCATTGGTGGACTGATTTTTTCAAACACGTATCATATCATCATACAGATGTAAAACGAATGGAGTACAGTAGAATGCGCTTGATGCGTTGATGGCGTCCTCTACGGATGGCGTGCCCTGCGCTTCCAAAGACATGGCCTGGCAGAAAAGTTATCATACAAAAGACGGCAAAATGCAAGCAAAACGCGTAAAAAAATGTTTTTCTCTGTCTGGTTCAAGTGGTGCTGCACATGCGGCTACAGTAAGACACATCAAGCGATTGCTCGGGATCACAGTGGATGATATGGGTTGTCAAGCACGTGTTGGCAAGAAGGAGCCCGCAATTCGACATTTTGCTGTTACAGTACTGTACCGTACAGCCGATAAAAACTAAAAATGCTCTTTTTGTATATGATAGCGTCTTGCTGGCTTTGCTCCCAGCGACACGCATTCTGTCCTCTCGAACGTCTCAAGCAATTTTTCGTTTCAGGTTTAGTGCCTGAGCAACTTTTGTGTCTTTGGCAAAAGGAGTAAATCAAAAAAAAAAAAGAAAAAAAAAAAAAAAAAAAAAAAAAGTAGAAGGTTCTGGTCCAATTCAATCCGCACAGACTCACATGGAGCTGTCGGCGAGAGACGGAGAAGCAATAATACTTCTTTCGGACGGCACATTGTGTCGCACAGATGATGTCAAAAGGGTTTCAATTCCAAAAAAATAGGCGGATGCGGTGCGCAGCTCCGCAAGAGCTATTTTGTGCGGCTCTTTTTTTTTTTACTTTTTTTTTTTTACTGTTCCTTTTCTTTCCGTCTTTTTTTTCACTCTTTCCTCTTGCATTTCTTTTTCTTTGTGTCTTTGTTTCCCCCTCCGTCTCTCCTTTTTTCTCATTTCTATGGAGGCAGATACCATTGACAACATGACGCAAGTGTTTGCGGGGCCAGTGGCGCCAGACGTGGACGACGCCAGCGGCGCGTCGCCGACATGGCTCGGACTTGTACCGTCGCTTCTTTTACGACTCGCGCACTTTACAACCATCACGGTGCCACTGTCATTTTACCGCATTTTGACGTGGTCCTTCACGGTGCACCTGAATTTCTCGTCATTGGTGATTTGCGTGGCGCTTGTGCTTGTGGGGACGTATCTCGTGGTGCGCTACCGGTTCCTGACAAAATACTCGCGGCTCAAATCGCAGAGCCCGGGAAAGCAGGCGTCGTCGTTTGATCTGCACCCAGATTCGGGCGAGGACACGGGTTACTTTAAGGCAAACATCAAAAACTACCCGGACGAGTTCCTGTCTGCGTTTCTGTCCAGCATCAAGATTTTTGGGTATCTAGAAGAACCCGTGTTTCATGAATTGGCCCGGCATCTCCAAACCAAGAAGCTCCTGGCAGGTGACACGTTGTTCCGGACCCCCGAGCAAGAGCGCTCGTTTTATATTGTCGTGGACGGCCACGTGCAAATGTTTGTCAAACCAGACAATGAGCCGCTCCACCCAGACGACGAGTCCGACGACAATGACGACAATGACGCGCTCCATTGGTCCGACGACGACGACTTTTCTGGCTTATCTGACGACGATGGCTGCAGCAACAGCAACAGCGGCAGCAGCAGCAGCAATGGAGAGAGCACGGCGAGCGCAAGCCCACGCGCGCACCCGCATCATCATCAACGCCGGCAAAAGTGGGCGGGTGGCCATCCACATCGTCCACGTCGTCGACCGGCCGACAAATTCAAAGATTATACGCTTATCAACGAAGTGGGCCAGGGCGGCACGCTATCCAGCCTGTTCACGATCCTTTCCATCTTCCGCGAGTCGTTTTACCGCAGCGAGCAAAAGGCCAAGGCTCGGAAAAAGTCGTCGATGCGGCAAAAAATCGCGTCGCGGTCGTCACAGCACGCCGTCCCGGTCCTGAGCCCCAACATGCAGCGCACAGCCTCGGTCGAAGAATGGCGCCACGTGTTTCCCAACCTTGAGCACGACGTGACGTCCAGCAATTCATCCGTTGCCGGCAATTCCGATGTTGTCGAGCCAAGCACCGTGGCAGCTGCCAGCCAGCTGCGCCATCGTCACGCCTCGTCGTCCGGAGGCGCCACGCCCAACGCATCCATGTCCCCCAAACATCGCGCTTCCACCAAAGGTACACAAAAAAAAAAAAAAAGAGTGTAAAAACGACGATTTGCTCGATTTTTTCTTAATGTTGCATTTTTTTTCTCAAAATATTAGACGCGACGGGGATCTCGTACGAATTGGATCCTTTGTACACTTCCGCGGCGGGTATTGCGGCCGAGGCGATGGAGGCGCACGTGTTGCCGGATGAATCAATAGTGCATCCCAAGATGCAGAGTCCCATTGATCCTGGTGTGGGCAGTGCTCATCTGACACGACGCCAATACCGGTCGGTGCACCCCAACATTATTGCACGGGCGACGGTGGACACGACTTTGGCGGTGATTCCCGAAGAAGCCTTTCACAAGCTGACGCAAAAGTTCCCAAAGGCGGCGGCGCACATTGTGCAGGTGATTGTGACGCGATTCCAGCGTGTGACACTCATGACGAGCCACCGGTACCTTGGCCTGACGGCCGAATTGCTGCATCTGGAAAAAGTCGCGAATGAATCGGTTAGTGTGCACAGCGACGCGCCCTTTTGGGTCCTGCCCGACGCGGATTTCCCCGCAGACGCCTTGGACCGCCTGCGCAACAAGTTTAGCCACGACAATGGCAAGAATACCAACGCATCGGCCGTGACCAGGGCCGCCGCGACGCAATCAGCGCTCAAAACAGGCCCGAATCATGTGATCCAGGCCATGAACATCATTGAATCGCCGTCAATCCACCATCAGCACCAACATCATCTTTCCCTGGCCGCACCGGCCACATTGTCGTCACCATCGCCGGCGTCCATGGCGCCAGTGCAGCCGCTTTCGGGGTCGACGTCCTCGGATCTCCGGCAGAGGCACCAGCGACAGCAACACTACAATACCAAAGTGACAGGCAACGACAATGATTACACGGTGGACGATGATCGCATGCTGCGGACGTCCATCACCAAATGTTTCTCGCGAGCCCTTGGCATCCAAATGCCAGATTTGGACGCGCCATCGCCATCGGCCCCACACGCGGCCGCGTCTTCGCTGCTGCGCCCGCCGCCACCAACCCCAGCTGCTCACGGGCCATTGTCATCGACCTCATCCATTCGCAGGTCCACAGTGTCCTCGTCGCAGCAAGCACCGTCATGGGATGGATCGTCCGACACGTTGTATTCGTCGAAATACATGCCCATGGATTTGTTCACGCATTCCGCGAGCGCGACCCTGCATTCGTCAACGTCAGCCGGCGCGTCCGCAACGTCACCGCCCTTGGATGGATGGAAATCGCCTTATGACGACGACATGGACTCGGTTTCGGTGATTTCGTCGGTACACTCTGGCCCGGACTCAGTGACGACCGAGCATCGTCTTGCTGCGCAATGCATTTCGCCCGACGAGACCATGATCCTGTACTTTCCGCGCGGCGCCACCCTTGTGCGCGAACGTGAACACATCCATGGCCTGTTTTTCGTCATTGATGGTCTGCTGGAGGTTAGCATGACGCCTGCCGAGGGCGAGGAGGGCAACACACCCATCCTTCAACAAGAAAACACCAGTCCGCCGCCGCACGACCAACGACACAAGAAAAAGAAACGACGAAATCGCAGCTCGAGCCTTGGGAAGGTCTCTTCCAGCATGGCAACGGACATTGCACTTGCCTCGGCGCCCACCGCATCCGGTGTGACCGCGTCGGCCGCTGCACTGCAGCAGCAACAACAGCCCGCCGCCTCGTTTTGGTCCAAATCGACCGCCAACACGCCAGAAAAGACAGTCGCGTCCGAGGCGCCCGCCGGTCACCAATCGATCCGCCAGGGCGCCATGGGCGGCCGCAAACGCCGGATCAAAAAGCCGCATTTCCGCGTCAGTCCCGGTGGACTCGTCGGCTACCTCGATGCGCTCACCGGCCATCCAAGCTTTGTCGAGATCCGCGCAAAGACAGACACTTATGTCGGCTTTTTGCCTAAAAAGACCCTCGATCGCGTCGTCGACAAGAACCCCTCCATCCTCATGAAACTCGCAAAACAACTCGTCGACTCCCTCAGCCCGTTGTGTACGCCAAACAAAACAAAAAAAAAAAAATTTTTTTTTTTTTTTTTTTTTTTTAGTGCTGCATATTGATCTGTCGCTGGAATGGATGCAAGTCAATGCCGGTCAGATCATCAGTCGTGAGGGCCAGCCAAGCGAGTCCATTTACATGGTGCTTCACGGGCGTCTGCGCACCATCAAGGAAAAAAAAGAGGGCAATCTCGAAATTCTTGGTGAATTCGGCCATGGCGAGAGCGTCGGTGAGCTGGAGGTCCTTAGTAAGTTGTCATGGAAAGGGTGAGAAAAGCGCTGGCCCCTAAGACTCACATTTATCGATTTTTCGCACATTTTTCGCTATTTTTTTTTCTCTTTTTTTTTTTTTTCAATAGCCGGTGCACTGACGACATCGACGCTGCACGCGATCCGCGACTCAGAGTTGGCGAGGATGCCAAAGACGCTGTTCAATGCGCTGTCGCTGCGCCACCCGGAGGTGACGCTGCAGATTTCGCGTATGGTTGCCTACCGTTCGTTGCAATTGCTCATGAACAAGAGCGCGCCGGGCCAGGGTACCGCCGCGACCATGTCTGTGCCGGGCGACTTTGAGACGATTCCGGCGTCGCTGCCCATCACGGCAAACAGCGAGCTGTATGGCCACAACAATGTGAATCTCAAGACAATTGGCATTCTGCCCGTCAATTCCATGGTCCCGCTCACGGACTTCGCCACCAACCTGAAGAGCGCACTCATGCACTCGGTCGGCGCGTCGTGCACCCTGCTGACAAGTGCCACCATCACGGCCGTCATGGGCAAACATGCATTCTCGCGCATGGGCAAGCTCAAGATCGCGTCGTGGCTCGCCGAGCAAGAGGAAAAGGCGCGCATCGTGCTCTATTTGGCCGACAGCGGCGTCAGCTCGCAATGGACACGCACATGCATCCGCCAGGCAGACTGTATCCTGCTCGTCGGCCTCGGCGACGAGGATCCGTCCATTGGCGAGTACGAGCGCTTCATGATCAATATGAAAACAACTGCACGCAAGGAATTGGTTCTTCTCCACCGCGAACGCTCCTGCATCCCAGGCTCCACCGTCAATTGGCTCAAGGTACGGAAAAAAAAATGAAAAAATGGCAAAAAAAGGGACGATTTTGGCAAAAAAAGGGACGATTTCTCAGATTTCTCATTTTTTTTTTATAGAATCGCCTTTGGATCCAAGCACACCACCACATTTTCATGACGCTCAAGCCGCACAGCACATCGTTTGGGCACGGTCGCCTGTCGCGCCCGCCATGGCTCGCGACACAAGGCCGAAAAATGACAAATCGCTCGTTGCTCATGCTCAACAAGGCAAAGGACCAATTGGAAAAGTATTCATCGGTCATGCCCACCTTTGGGCGACTCCTGGACAACAAGAAACGCGGATCAGAGCTTACCAGCGTCGACACCCTGTCGCGTAATGACTTTGCCAGGTGAGTTTTCGAAAAAAAAATGAAAACAAGCAAAAACAAACAAAACCACAACGAATGGAACCTCATTCTCTCTCCTTCTCTCTTTTTTATAGACTCGCGCGGCGCCTTTGTGGCAAATCAGTGGCATTGGTGCTGGGTGGCGGCGGTGCGCGCGGCATCAGCCATATTGGTGTGATCCAGGCGCTTGAGGAGGCTGGGATCCCAATCGACATTGTGGGTGGCACGAGCATTGGCAGCTTTGTAGGCGGGCTGTATGCGCGTGACATGGATTTGGTTTCGACAATTGCACGCTCCAAATTGTTTGCCGGACGTGTGTCTAGCATCTGGCGCCAGCTGATGGATTTGACATACCCGGTGACGGCGTGGTTCACGGGCCACGAATTCAATCGTGCCATCTGGAAATGCCTGGGCGACAGTCAAATCGAGGATTTCTGGCTGCCGTATTTCGCAGTGACGACGAATATCACGTTTTCGCGCATGGACGTCCACACCACGGGCTACGCGTGGCGGTACATTCGCGCGTCCATGTCGCTCTCAGGCTACATGCCGCCCATCTGCGACAATGGCAACATGCTCGTCGATGGCGGCTACATGGACAATCTGCCCGTGTCCGTGGCAAAAAATATGGGCGCCGACATTGTTATTGCCGTCGACGTCGCGTCCGAGGACGACACGAGCCCCGTGCATTATGGCGATTCGATCAGCGGATGGTGGGCCCTCTTGCACTCATTCAACCCGCTACGCACCTACAATATCCCAAGCATTGCAGACATCCAGAGCAGACTCACGTACGTCAGCAGTGTCGCAAAGCTCGAGGAGGCAAAACGCATCAACGGCACGCTCTATGTCAAATTGCCCGTCCAGCAATGGGGTACGCTTGAATTCGACAAGTTCAACGACATCAAGGGTCTCGGCTATCAAATCGGCTCGGAAGTCGTTACAAAATGGCGCAGAGCAGGCTACGCATCGGGCCGCGTCACCAGCCTCGACGACCAGCAGGGCAAATGGCTCGGCAAGGAGGTCAAAGGCAAACGTGGACGACGAAACAGCGTGTAAAAAAAAAAAAAAAACGCTGCCTGCTTTCTATTTTTTTCGTTTTTTTCGTTTTTTTCTTTTCTTTTTTCATGAATCTTACCCCCCCCTTCACCTGTAGCTGTTGCATCGTTACCCCACACCTATTTTCTCATCTTTATCACTCATTATCAATAAACAAACTGCCGCATCGCCGAGCCATTTCATTTTTTTTTTTACCATTTTTGTTATTTCTTTTTTTTTACGCGCTACATTCATGCCAAATTTGTGTCCGTGGACTTTTTTATTATTGCTTTTTGCAAGTTTCAATGCCAATTTGCCGCACTTGCTTAATGAGCTCAGTGTCAATGGCCGCGGTGGTCGTCTTTTCCTTTTGTTGCGCAAGAATGGCATCTTGCGAACTGGACAGCAATTCGACCATGGCCGCGTCCAGCCTGGAACTCAGTTGTTTGAGCACAGCAGGCACAAACTTGCCAGACACATTGAGCGGCATCGCGTACACGTCTTGGAACAGCGCCAGCGTTGTCAAATGCAAAATCAAGGGTGCTGTGGCCGCCGACGCCATCGTGGACGTCAATTGCTGCTGCAGCGTGCGAATCAATTCTTCCCGAGCCTCCCTACGAAATACAAAAAAAAAAAAAGGCGTGTGCTTGTGAGATGGGGCCTGATTTCTGTCGCCCTCTGTCTTTTTTTTCAATTTCATACGTGAGATCGCTTTCCGTGGGTGCGCCCCATCCTAGTCGTTCGATCAATGAGTTGCTGTTGCTCGTGTCAGCGTACAGATACGCTTGGAACTCGCCCAATTTCTGCAAAAACAAAAAAACAAGGGCGTCAGCACCCGAAAACCGCTTTTTTTTTTTTTGAGATAATTTACCTTTCCGGTGGTCATGGCGTCCAGTAGGCGCGCCAATGGCTCCTTGTACGTGGTCTCGCTGCACACGAGAGCGGCAATGACCTCCTTCTTTTGCACGTCCGCCACCTTGTCCGGCCGCTCCACATCAACACTGCGCAAACCCGTCAAATTCAGCAATTCCGCCTGGTCGGCCGCATGCCACGACGTCACAAGCAGCACAAGATAAAATAAAAAGTCGACGCCGAGTTGCCGCACCATGTATTTCTCCATGCTCTTGCGCACCGACGCGTCTAATACACAAAAAAGGAGAAAGGGGGTCAATTGGGCGCCATCTCCTTGAATTTTTTTCTATTTTTACCATCCAACAAGGCAAGTGTCTTGTGGTCGTAGATGAGTGTGCGCCGCTGCTTGGTCAATAGCGACAAAAGATGCGCAGCCTGCTGCTGCACCCACTTATTTGTGCTTTTTTCTTGGTTGCTGACATCCGCCAGCGGGGTCTGTACGTAAATCGACTTGACCGCATCCGCCAGGCGGTCATTCATCGGCCGCTTAATCTTGGCCGCTACTTGTTCAGCAAGCACCGACGGCAATTGGTGCTGCTGCTCGAGGTAAACTTGAATCTAAATAAAATAAAAAGATAAAAAAAAAAAAGATTAAAAACCGAAATTTCGTCATCACCTCCTATTTTTTTATGCGTCAAACGTTACCTCTTGGGCGCTAAGTTTGGCGTCAATGCCTTGGCCCTTCTTTGGCTTGGCGCTGTGCGTGCGTTTTTCGTTTGCAAGCTCTGTTTGGGCACGTTGCGCGATGAATGGCTGTGCAGCATCGACGATTGACTGGAGAAATGACGTGGACGCGACATGCTGGCCAAAAGACACTAGGGTGCCCTTCTTTGCAGCCTTGTTGACCCGCTGGAGCGCGGCATCCACGAGTGTGAGCACATCCGGCGCTGCAATGGCCGACGGCAGCAACGACCGTGTCTCGACCCAGGTGTCCAGCTGCATTAATGCGTCCTCAAGCGCTTGGATAAGCGCAGGCGTCACGGCGCATGACGTCAAAAGCACAAGATCCGCATGCCGCTTCTGCAACAGCTCGCGTGGCGCCGTCCATGCATAATGGTGCTGCACCGTGTCGTACTCTAAAAAAAAAAAAAAATGAAAAAAGGGGTTCAAACAATCAATTTTGGTCCCCCCCAATTGATGCGCAATCAAAGGGGGATGGGCAATTGCGACCTCCTTTACCAATATAATTGCTCGCCTGCAGTAATGAATCAATCATTGCCAATTGATGATCACGGAACGTATTTGGTATATAGATTGTGCGTTCACGGCGGCCGCGCAACACGCCAGGCAAATCGGGTCGCTTCGTCATTTGCGAGAGTAGCACTGTCATTTGCGAAAAAAAAGGTCAAACCAGCTCATTCTAAGCGATTGCTTACCATAAACGAGGTCCTGCTGCGCATCCAAGGTCTTGATCCATGTCGACATGGTCAAGGGGCTAAAAATAACCGAGAGTAAAAATCCAATTGCTCGCGTTTTTCCCTGTTTTGACAGGTTTTACGTGGTGGCCGCGCTCAGTGCGTCCCAAATTTGCTTTTCGAGGTCCTCGGTATACCACTTGCAAAAGTACATGTCCGGCAGCTCGTCATAGCAAGCATGGGTCGATGCAAGATCTTGAAACTAAATGAAACTAAATGAAAAAAATGGAATTTTAATTTTAAAAAAAAAACGCGTCGCGTCGACGGCATGGACGTTACCAATTCCTGGATAAAGCGATGTGGCAAGCTGGCCTGGCTCGTAACGTGGAGCAGTGTGATGTAGCCGTCGGTGTCGAGCTGTTTGAGTGTGGTGTGCTTGAGATCTTCCTGGTACACGCTAAAAAAGTGTCATTTTCAGCATTATTCATGCCCATTGCCACGCTTACCGTGTGAGCAACGTGTCGCCGACAAGTGTCCAATTGTTCTTTCTTTCAAAGTCTGGCACCATGGGCAGCAGGGCGTCTGGCTGGATGTGCAATGTCTGTGCCAGCTGCGCAATCGACGCGCGACCTAAAAAAAAAAAATAAAGAAGCGCGTCAGTGAGCTTAATTCGTGTCCAATCGCTCCAAAAATTGGGCCGTGCCTTCCTGCTGCAGGGTGCGCGCGCAAGCACGCTCGATATAGGAGCGCGACAAATAAGCGTCGCGCTGGATGGTGGGCACACACTCGGGAAGGAGTCCCTTGGCTATGCCCTGCTCCATGAACTTGAGAAATAGATCTTCAGGGAGGTCGTGCGAAGCCATTGGTGTGTGTGTCGTGCGTCGTGCGGGTCGTTGGGAGGCAAGGAGAAGCGCAATAAACCGAGTCAAGAAACAATAAAATAAAGAAATAAAGCCTAGATGAAGGTTTCAAACAAAAAAAAAAAAAAAAGGAGCAAAGAAAAGCCCAATTGTGGCCCCCACGCCGATTTCTTATGCAAAAAAGGGCGCAATTGCCAGCAACTTTTTTTTTTTTCAACGCCCTCATCTCCATTTTTGAAATTGCTTTGGCCTTTTTCTTTTCTCTTTCATCTCTTTTTCTTCATTTTTACTTGTTTCCTCTTAAAATCCGCCATCCCAGCGCTCTGTTGGTATAGTCAGCTCGAACCCTTTCCCTTCCTTTCAATTGTGATTTGAGCCCCATTCCTTCCCTTTTATTTTTATCCTTGACCCAGTCGTTCCTTTTTTTTTTTTCCTTTCATTCTTTTTTCTTTTCCGCATCCAATTCACACATTAGCCATGGTCCTCGCTACTGATAAAAGCAAGCTGTCGCACAATCCTTTTCTTATTGCTACAACATTGCTTGCCGTCGTAAAGCCATTAGGAAAATTATTGGGGCGCAAAAAAAGGATGGGATTTTTGGGTCCAGCGAGCCCCCCTGAACGCGTCTCCTTTTTTTTTTTTTTTTCTTTTTCTTCTGCTTTTTTAGGTGTCACTGCTCGTCGCCCTTGCCGGTGCAGTCGCACTAAAGGTGCTACAGGGTGCATGGTGGATCATTGCCTATGAAGCCATTGTGCTTTTAGGCCACATCATGGTCTTTATGCGTGGCACGCTCGCACAATATCGAATGGCGGTAAGAAACTGTGCCTTTTTTTTTTTTATGAAAATGATGCGTTCCAACCTCTTTGCTCATTTTTATCGCCTTTTTTTTCTTTTTTCTTTTTTTTCCCCCGCGACCCGCGCCCAAATGGACTACACGCAACCTCCCTGACCCATTGTCACGCCCTGCTTTCCCATCTCCCCTCTCTGTGTCCCCCCTTACTTCTCACTTGTGCTCTCCTGCTCTCCCCCTCCTTTTTTTTTTTTTTTTTTTGCTTTTTTTGCGTGGTCAGATGCTCACATTTTTAGGCATCAGCATCCCGCTTGTGACGATTCAGATCGATTACGTGTTGCAATACTCCAAAGGGGCGCAATTGAACCGCGTGGCGGCCAATTCGTACGTGGCGGGCTACATTGGCCTTGTGATTGTGCAATACATTTGGGTGCTCGTGCTTGGCAGCGAGCCACGCAGCTACCTTGGCCATTTTGCACAGGACGACACGTCCGCACTCAGCAGCATTGTCGAACCCCATTTCTACAATGAAAAGCTGCATATTGAAAACGCCGACGGGCTCCAGGACTTTAGCCAGGTGCTCGTGCCGCCGTCCGCCACGTCGTCGCACATCCCCGCACAACAACATGCCATTGTCCATCCCAGCCCCGCGCAGCAACAGCCAACACACGTCGACGTTGCACCTTACCCACCTTCCTCCGCCGGAACAACGTCAAAGCCGCCACAAAGCGCAAACATCGATCAAAAGGACCGCGTTGAAGCCATCCATGCCTGTAATATCCCCTCGAAAAAAATATGCATCTTTTCTCATCTTTTCCAACTTGTAGATCAAGCCAATCCTCAGGACCCAAACGAGCTCAGCTTTGAAAAGAATGAAGTCATGGAGGTGATTGACCGAAAGGGCAATTGGTGGCAGGCACGAAAAATGGACGGCACCGTTGGCATCATTCCATCCAATTAGTAAGTTGGGCTCACGGCGTGCCTGATATATTTTTTTTATTTTGTGCAATTTTGCTCATGCGCGTTTTTTTTTCTTTTTTATCACAAGTTTCCGCCCAGTACAGCAATAGATGACCATTGTCCTCCTTCTTTCCCGCGTCTTCCCCCACCCTCTCCCTGTTTCGTCATCCCCTCCCTGCCACTCCGCGCATTTTTCTCCTCTTTTTCTTCACTTTGGTCTATTTTTTTCGTTTCTTTTCTCCCGCTCGCGCGGAGATTCTCCGCATCCACTTGTCCCTCCCTTCCCCCTCCCCCGCCATCTCTCTCATGTTTGAATGAATAGCTATGTTTCTTTCTCTTGCTTCTCTCGCTCTCTTTTTTTAATTTAATTATTTATTAAATTCATATTTATTCCATCCATTTTGTTATTCAATGGTGCGTACCCCACGTCTTGCTAACCATGCGCTTAGCCACCTTTTCGGCCGACTGCAGCGACTGCCACACGTCTAGGGTGCCTTGGTAAAACGACGTCTTGCAGTAGCTCACATTGTGCTTTTTGCAAATGGCCTCTACAAGTGGCTGAATCTCGCCAAGGCGGTGTCTAGGCAGCGTCGGAAACAGCTGCAATAATTCAAAAAAAAAAAGAGAGGAGAAAAAATGAGCGAAAACTAGATTAACAAGCATGTCAAAAGGGAGAAATGCGCATAAAACACGCGTATCTAGGAAAAAAAACGCGTTCATAGGGTGCCGACATGCTCAAATCACGCGTCTCAAAGTCAACTGCGCCTTTTGAGGGGGAGAAACGCGCTCAATTGACGCGTTTTATGCAGCAGGCGCGCCCAAAACAAAAATACCAAATGTAAATCGCGTTCCATCGACGCCATTTTAGGGGGAAAGGGAAGACGCACGCCCAATTCACGCGTTTCAGAGAGTATGATGTGTTGAAAAAGAAAAAAAAGAGGGAAAAAAGGGGGAATGTGGCTTACGTGATGTTCGATTTGATAATGCAATCCACCCATGATCCATCCGCCAATGAGGCCAGATTGGACGTCACGGCCGGTGATGGCCTGAATCTCATAAAAACCCATGTTTTGGGCATCGCTCTGTGTGATGATGGGCATGCCATTGTGATTAAGGGCAAAGACGACGGAGATCAGATACCCGGCGGTGGTTTGGCTGAGAACAAGGAACAAGATGCGATGGAACGCGTCGCCGATCCAGGCAAAGAGCATGGCGGTGAACAATGTCCAGTGCAGCACAAGGCACACGCCCTCAAAGCCGCGCAATGCCTGCACAAGGCACACGCCCTCAAAGCCGCGCAATGCCTTGGAGCGGTTTATCGATCCAATGCTCCACACATAAACAAGCGATTGCCGCGCCCAAGACAGGCGCGCAAGCGACAAGAGAAACACATAATACCGCGTCTGGTAAGGAAGCACGTACCGTGCCAGCCACGACGTCACATCCTTGCCACCGTCGCCATCCTGCAATGAATTGTAAAAATACGCCGACGAGAACTCGTCCCATAAAAGTGCAGGCGCAGTCGCAATGTCAGGGTCGTGCCCGTTGATGTTGGTGCTCGCATGATGCGTATTGTGCTTGTTCTTCCACCTTTTTTTTTTAAAAAAAAATGAATGAGAAACGTTTAATTCCTCCATATTTGCGAAATTTTTTTCTTTTTTTCGTTTTTTCTTTTTTTTTTTTACCACGACAGAGAAAAGCCCTGGCAAAGGTCGCCAAGAAAGACGAGCAAGACATCGTTCCAAAAGCGATCTTCAAAGACCTGGTGGTGGCCAAAGTCATGTGCGAGCCAGCCGCACTGCTGCCAAAAGAGCCCCATGATCAGAGCAGCGGCTACGACGGCCACCGTCGAGGTTTGGCCATAATAATAGACGAGTGTGCACGATGGCACCAAAAGCAGCAGCGTGCATGCTACCTTGCCCACGTAATACAAAGGATTCGCATGGAAATACCCGCGATCTTCCAGCGATCGTCGTAGCGCGCGCATCTCCGCCTCAAACGCATGCTTCTCGCTCCCAATCGCTTGAGCCGCGCCAACGTCGCCGACATAGTAATTCGCAAGCGTCTCAAACGCGGATTCAGGGTGCATCGCGCGGAAAACATCTGCAAAAAAAAAGATAAAAAGATAAAAAAAAAAAAGAAGGTTCAATTAGACTGCAGCGCTATGTCATGATCCATTTTTTTTTGTCCCCCTGAATTTGGGCCAGTGTCTTCCCGCCCTCAGCCCGTCCATTATCTCCTTTCCAGGCCTTATTTTAGCACCTGCAAGCTCGCATTGGCCTTTTTTTTTTTCCTCGTAAAAATTACCTGATGCATCTTTGCCCACCTGCGTTAGCAACACCTTGGCGCCCCCTGGATGCTCGTGATGAAAATCCGTCACGTCGTATATCTTGCCATCAATGTAGATCAGATAGGGCTCTTCCATCGCTGTGTAAAAAAATAAATAAAAAAGGGTAAATGCAATCGAACAAGGCAAAAATGTGGTCATTGCGCCGCTTTTACGTGTGTCCATTGTCGTTTTTTCTATGTCTTTTTGAAAAAGGAATGGGGAGGAGTCAAGGACGCCGACAGAGCCGAAAAATTAAAGAAAAAGAGAAAAAAGAGAAATAAAAAAAGTGTTCCAAGAAAACAATGAACATTTGAGCTTGTGAAATCCAATTGAGGAGGTGACACAGTGCCCATGATATAAATTATTCAACAAGAGCTAACTTTCACGCGCCGTAAAAACGCAAAACGCATGAAAAAAAAGAGGGGCAGACCAAAAGAATGGAAGCCGGAGCCGATGGATCATCCGTTGCATTTTTGATTTTTTTTTCGTGACGCATGGGGGGGGGGAAAGGCGTCTCATTGCTCAATTGTACTTTCCCGTTCCATGGTCGTTTTACCCGTCCGCGTTCAAAATGTCACTCTTGTGTTGCCTGGCATAAACCTGGAGCAGCGGGCATGAGCGCGCTCATTTATTTTTTTTTTTTTTTTTTTTTTGGGCACGCAGCCTGAGTGCGGGGCTTGCCCCACGCGAGACCATGGGCAACCCATGGGCGCGGCTACACAATAGAATGCGAGCTTGATTCTGTGCTTTTTTATTTTTTCAAGGCATGAGATGACGTATCACATGCGGCCACATGGACTGCCCATTAGGATCCACACAAGTGTTTATCTGAATGGCCAAAAAGCTGCTTGCCGGCCGGATCTGGTCGGCACCCAAGGGAACAAAAAAAGAAAATCGTGTTGTTCGCAATTGATGGTGCGAAAACATTCTGATGGCACTCTCCTGCTTCCCGTCATTGTGCGTGGCCAGATGGACTCGAGCAAGCCCTTGCTTTGCCCCAATTCTTGTTTTGACCGCGCAAACATGCCGAGCAACGCGGCGTCAAGATCGCCTCAATTGAGAAGTTTTGGCGGATTTCTCTTTGTTTTCCTCTTTTTTTTTATATATTTGCACGCGCACTTGGTTGTGTTGCTTTCTTCCCTTTTTTATCCCAATGTTTCTCGCAGACGTGCCGTGCCCCACGTAATCCACACCTGGGACAAAACGATAAAGACACGCGTTTTGAGCGCGCTTGCTTTTTTTTTTTGATGAATTGGCGCTTTTTGAGAGAGAGGAGGGCGTGGCCGGACACCTGAGCGCGGCTGTGATCGTGTCAGGTGAGCCGGTCAAGGCTCTGATTGGGTATGGAGGCCCCGCCAGGCGGAGGAAGCGCAGCTTTGTGCCATTTTTCTTTTTTCATGAAAACGACGAACAGACCGGCGCCTTTTTTTGTTTCTCTCTTTTGGTTTTCTCTGTACCTTTTTTTTTGCTCTTTTCTTTTCTTTCTTTTTACGCTTTTGCAGCTATGGACGCCACACTCAATACAAAGTGCCGTGATATTATCATGGAATACCTCGTCCACAGCTGCTACAAGGACACCGCACGCGCGTTTCTGCAGGAAACTCGCAAGTTACCCGCCGAACAGGACCATCAAGGCAAAACTGGCACTTGCAAATACCACCCTTTTATGACTCACTCTCGTTTTCGGTACCTTTTAGATCAACAAAATGCCATTTTAACAGACACGTATAGCAACGGCCAAGGTAAAAAGACCCCCTGCATCCCTAACCAAAAAAGACGCACAAACGGTGTGCCCCCCCGCGCCGCACTCGCGCGTGACGTACGCTTTATCTCGGGTTTTTTTTTCTTTTTCTTTTTTTTTCCAAAAAAACGTCCTAGTGCTGGGCAAGAAGGCCGATAATGCATGGCACATGTTGGATGCACGAAAAGGTACAGAGAGAGAGTGAGAGTGAGAAAAAAAAAAGGGGAGCGGGGCAATTGAGGGACATCCGATCGATCGTGCCACCACGAATAGCGAATTCATCCTTTTTTTTTTTTTTTCTTTAAAAGACTTGTACGATGCGATCTATCGAGGCGACATACCAAAGGCATTTGACCTGATCCGGCTGCGATTTTCTGGCATTTTAGAAGACACAGACCACGATCACGCGCCAGGGTCCGACAAGGCGCGTGCATGCAAAGTGATGTTTAAGCTGCGGTGCCAACAATTCATCGAGATCGTGCGGTCTGCAAGCGAGGTCGACGCCATCCAGTACGCGCGCCAGCATCTCAAACCCATCCACAAGGATTACCAGGAAATGATCACAGAGGTCGCCTCACTCATCGCCTACAATGACCCCGAAAAGTCAAATCAGGCCCATCTACTCTCACAAGACCGCAGACGAAAGCTCGCAGACGAGGTCAATCGCGTCGTCCTAGGTAAAAAAAAATGAAACAAAAACGACGCGTCCATCCTGCCGGCCAAGTCAGCTCAATGGGTCTCCAACCGGCTTTTTTTTATTTTCGTGTTTTAGCGTATTGCGACCTCCCGGAACAGACCACCATGGAGCGCTTGCACCGCCAGCATCAGGTTGTACAGCAGGAATTAGAGACAATGGACTGGTCAGAAGACAAGCTCGCCAGCCGCGAAAAGATGTCAATGTGATCCATACCAACTCCTCGTTTGCCTCAATTTAGACCCATCTTTGCCAACGCCCCATTACATCTCCCCTTCTCCTTGATTCATCGGTGTGCATTTGCCTCATCCACACATAACCATGCTCTTCTCGAACACGCAACTCATTCCCTTCAATAAAATACAAAAATTGCGGATAAAAAAAACAATCGGTGCTAAACGAGTGGGTGGTCTCCTCCTCTGGCAACGTTTCAATGCCTTTTTTTCCAGCGCCCGCCCTTCCGCGCCATGCTCTCGGATGCTCTCTGACGCGTCGTCGTCAGGCAATCTTGCCATGTACATGTGACACTTGCTGTAAAACCTCCTTTTCGTCGATTACACGCCATCCCCAGACTTCTCGTGGTCCAAAACTAGGTTCATTAGAAAGAGCGCGACGAGACGCATCGAATGAGCCTAGTTTCGCGGCTGAAAGCGCGGATTTTGGCGAGATGGATGCGCACGGCCAAAATTCGCGAAAATGAGGGCGCGTCGCGACATCCGAAATCCAGGTTCACGGATTTCCACCAAACTTGCCCACGATGTAGACCCGATCGAAAGAGCGCTAAATGTGACAAAAAGGACCAAGGTCAACTAGACCCAATCAGCAGCCATGCGCCTTGGAAGGTTTTATTTCAAACACATCGTAAACGGTGAGAACGCGCGATGGAGCCATGCTGACACGTCCATCGCGTAGCCATGTAAAACGTGCATAAAAGACACCAGCCTAGAGAACATCGACCTTGCCTGTGGCGCCTACAGACACGGTTTCAATTTGGAGTCAAACTTGGGTCAGACGGTGGCGACAAATTCTCGACACGCTGCCATGAACCTCTTCATGCGACATTGAGCAAAAGACGCTTTACATCGTTCTCTAGCTGCCGGGACCGGTTTGGGGGTACTGGATGCGTTTTTTACAAAGTTGGTCTTGAGCCGAAAATAAGATGTTTTTTTCAATCTTTTGCGATTTACGACTGAACGATCAAGTCAACCCCTGTCGCTGAAACCTTGATTGCTCATCTCGTGCTGTGCTCCGGCACGAGTCAAAATGGCAAAGCAATTGGAGCACCTTGGTTTTGCCATTTTCAGGGTCCTGGATGCACCCCTGCAAAAAAATGGCGGATTTGATCCATTGCGATTTTCTGGCGACGTAGACATGGCAAATACCCGCGCAAGGGCCTGTTCGGAAGGGAAAAATTTTCTGCAATTGGTGCTTAATGCCTTTAGGGACCATGCATGAGCTTGCAAAAGGCCGTGGCGCCGCTTGGAAAGCCGAAACGGGTCTTTTATGAAGCCAATTTGCGAGCGGGGCATGCCCGTGCCTGGAAACGCGCCCACGCCCGTGCTCTCGACTCAGCACGGACCAAATGGTAAAAAAAAAAAATACAAGTGGAAAGATGCTCAACGCGGTCGCATCACGAAAAAAATGATCACGAAAGATGTAAAAAAGAGAAACGCGCCCACATCATCAGTGCTTTTCACGCCATGTGTTGGCTTGACTAGGGCCTCACCGAGGCGTGCAATTGATGTGTAAGTCATTCCGAGCCATTGGGCGGCGCGGAAGATGCATGAAACCCTACTTTTGGGTATAAAATTAGCAACCTTGACGCGTCGGGGTGCCGTGGCTTGGCTTGACCGTCATGCTGAACGTGTCACTGCAACGCGCATCGAGCAGGCCGCCTTTGTGGGGACTTTTGGCGACCACGATTGGCAGAGACCATGCGCGTTTTTTGCTTCATTTGTTCAATTTTTGGGCGTGATGCAGAAAAAGCCCAACAAAGCATCCATTTTTTTTTTTCATTTTTTTTTTTTTTTTTTTGGAACGATAACAGAAAAAATTATAGGGAAGCTACTATCCGACAATGGCCATGAGCTGTAAGGGCTTTTTCCATCGTCAGCGAATCTTCTCTTTTTTTTGTTGTTCTTTGGGTATGACGCGTGGGTCGCGGCGAATGTTAATGTCATTGTCACGAGCACAAGGCCAGCAATCGCCCAGGGTTTGAATTTGAGCGGAAATGGCGCCGTGCCAAGCCAACCCAGATGCAATAAGCAGCGCCTGACTTTTGAATTGTGGGAAGCAATCGGAGGTTGGGATGAATTTTTTTATTACATCTTCTTCAAAGAAACTTCCAAAAGGACTCATTTAGGGGAGGGAAAAGCGTGGCTGGCCGTGAACCCGGGGGAGAAAAAGTGACCATCTCATGAAAATCTTTGATTTCTGCCATTTTGAAAAAAAAAAAAAAGGGTTGGATCGACAGCCTCATGTCTTGGAGAAAGCTGTTGAGGGTTGTGCCACGCGCCATTAATGCCATTGCATGGCTCTCGGTCAAATCGCCGCTGAAATCAATGTGGTCGATCCTTTGGCAAAAGAAAAAAAAATATTGGGAAACTGGCGCCGCTCCAACCCAAAAAAAATTGCAAAAGAGTGAAACAAGCTTGGCAATTGGCTGCCAGTGGCCGCGCCCCCCACGACGTCATTTGTGTAAATCATCCAAAAAATGCCAAAACAGGATAGAGCCTGGCCAAAAAGCACAAAATAAAGGGTTTGAGTCAACGGGCGACGCTGTGGTGACACAGTGACATTTTGTGGGCCTGGTTGTGCCGCGCGCGACGCAGCTGGCTCAAGCCATGGGGGATGGGTGCGCGCGCGGCGCACATCATGGGGGTTGGCGTGCTTGTGCGTGTGAAATGTGAGGAGACGACAAAAAAAATAGAAACAGACACAGGGAAAAAAAAAAAAGAGTGAGAGACACGGCCAACAATATAAAAAAAAATCCAACGACTTATTTCAAAGTGGCAGGAGGCGAGAGCTGGAGGGGCGAGGGGAAGGGAGCCCCAAGCAGGCTTTTTTTTAAAAATAAAAAAAAAGGAGGGAGCACATGATATTTCTCCTAGGTTAGGTGAGATGTGGGCGAGGGCCCCGAGTTGTCGCTCCCAGTGCTGGGCGCACACACGCGCGCGCACACACACGCACACAACACCAGCGAGCGGGCTTGGGACTGCTGCGCTGAAATCGCCATTGCATCGACAGTTGAGCGATTTTTGCCCTCGAACATGGCCACCCAGCAACTTTGTCCCTCTGTCTCCCCCTTTTTTTTTTATTTAGGGTTCATCACAGAAAATTTATTTTTTTTTTCTCGTTGGATATGCAAAAGGCCAAGGGAGATTTTTGAAAAAAAAAAAAAAAAAAAAAAAAAAAGATCGCCGTGCCTTGGCGGACCTCATATAAAAAAAGACCCATCCTTGCTTTGCCCTTTTTCCCTTTTTCCACTCTTTTATTCCCTTTTTTTTGATTTGTGGGTTGATTTCCATTCGCTGTAAATAATAATTCCCTTCCCCCGCCCCTCCCCTTTTTTTTTTTTTCTCTTTTTCTCTTTCTTTTCACTTTTTTTTTCTCCCCCTTTTTGTGTATAATACCTTTTTGCTTTAGCCCTTTTCCCCCCTCCACCTTGGTATGTTTAATCTGTTCGTTTCAAACTCGCAATCGACTCTGTTATTCTTCTTGTTGGCCCAAGCCGCTATCTGATTTCGTTTTACTAGCACCCAATTTCTCTCTGTCCACCCACCCGCCCCTTTGTCTTTGAAATCCTCCCCTTCCACCCCTCTCTCCCTCCCCCTTTTCTGTTTATTTTATCACTCCCCGTTGTTTGAAATCCTCCATCATGTTGTTCAAAGGCATCAAATATGCATGTGCGACGTGCATCAAGGTAAGGAAAAAAAAGATAAAAAAAAATTTCGATCCATTTGCCATTTGCTCATTGGAAAGTGTCTTTTTCAGGGTCATCGTTCGTCCAACTGCAACCATGTGGATCGTCCATTGTTTGAGATCCGCAAAAAGGGCCGTCCCATCAGCCAATGCACTGTGTGTCGTGATTTGCGCAAGACAAAGCAAGTGCACGCGAAATGTTCCTGCACGCACAAGTCGAACAAGGAGCAGATGCCCGTGTGGCTGCACCAAATGGAAGAGCAAGACAAGGATGCATCCTGCAGCTGCTCAGATGCTTCGCATGAGCACCATGGCGCCAAGGTTGGTCCGCCAACGGTGATGACGCCGCCATCGTCGTATTCATGGGCCGTCATCACGCAGCCGCCCGAGTCCAACCTGTTCCCAGAACCAAACGACGATCAAGGCAATTTGGGCCTGATTTTCCATAAATCCAGCACGCAGCGTTTTCTTGATGGCCAACCACGCCCACCACGCAAGAAATCCACGACAAAGACGAAGCGCCCGGCATCGCCGCATCCTTCTGCTGTCCAGCACCATGCTCTGGCGCCTTCCACGTCGTCTTCCAACACCACATCGTCGTCGTCGTCGTCGGCATCGCCCACGGTCGCCACCAATGGCTTCATAGCGGTCGAAAAGCATGCCGATGACACCCTCATGTCCATCCTGGACCTTCCGTCGTCCACGGCTCTTGCTGTCGCACCGCCCACCGAGGAAGCCGACTTGTCTGCGATTCTCGACAATGTCTTTCGACCCATTGACCAGGAATTCAAGCTGGAAGATGCAGATTTCAAGATGGATGGCGTAGAAATGGCCTCGCCGGCTTCGTTGTATGGTCCATCGGCCGCTGCCGCCGCCCTGGATGCCATGATCATCGATGGCACGTCGTCGCCTTCGTTTGACCAGCAACAACAAGCTCCCTTGGCTATCGACACCGCCCAGGTCAATGCAATGCTCCTTTCGAACAATACAAGCAGCCCATTGTACGCGGCCTCGAGTTCCATGGCACCTGCCCAACAACCTCAGCAACCTCAGCAACCTCAGCAACCTCAGCAACAACAACAACAACAACAACAACAATCGGGTTGCTGCGGCACCATGCTCGAGTCGTCGGCTTCCATGTGCCAAAATGGCCAAGTTGGTATGGGCGAGTCGGTTATCATCACCATTGCCCCGCTTTCCGCCACGACGCATCACCCATTGCAAGATCAATTGCGCACGCGCATCGTCACTTGCTATTGCGGCAACACATGCACTTGCCCAGGCTGCCTCGTCCACCCAGGCGATTTCCGCGTCGGTGACCAATTCATGGACCCCTTTGCAGGCTTCCCCGCCTCGTCCTCGTCCGCCTGCCCCTCGTCCACCGCGTCAAGCATCTACTCGGCATCCGATGACGAGGAAATCGAGGCCATGGCCCCTCAGCACGCACTCTACTAAGCCATTGCAAAGCTGTAAAAGCCCCTTTCCGTTCCTTTTTTTTTCTTCTTCTCTTTTGTACAGTCCCCGTTCCCCCAACCCCCGTATTATTGTCTAATCCGTCCCCCCCCGTCCCCTTCCAATCCGTATGATTTTGTATATAGTTTTTTGAATTAAAAACAAGTCATCCTCTCCTTGAGAGGTCGTTTTCCGCTAAAATCGAGCTTTTTTTGGGCTGCTGGATGCCTTTAGAATGGGCCCTTTTTCTAGCAACACGAACCCTTGCTCTGGGATAAAAAAGCAAGTGATACGCGCTCACTCGTGGAAACATTAAAAAAAAATCAGGTAATGACGTCGATGAGGGGGTGTGATTTTGTTTGGATGGGCAAAAAGCGCTGAACTCATGACATCCACACTGGCGCGCATGTGTGTGTTTTTGCTCTTTTTTTTATGTTGGCCAATTCGGCGTTGCACAATCAAACAAGCCAAGAATGATGGAAAGCCATATTTGTCGATCCGCAGGAAAAAAAAAAAAAAAAAAAAAAAAAAAAAAAAAGACCAA